>WOXC01004280.1:0-389794 GCA_011680675.1 Gymnobelideus leadbeateri
ACTGTTTCCTCATCTGTACAATGAGCTAGAGAAAGAAATGGCAAACTGCTCCAGTATCTTTGGCAATAAAACCCCAAATGGGGTTATAAAGAGTCAGATATGACTGAATGATAATTAATTTATAAACAATTTAAAAAATATTTCTATGTATTCAAATAGTTACTGGCTTTCCTCTTTCCACACTTCTGTAGCAAAGACATACCAGGAACACAACTAAAATTATATATACTTATCTAGAAAAAAAAACTATTGTTAAAGTACAAAACAGTCAGAAGGGACCATTTCTGGGAGCCAAGATGGTGGAGTAAGCAGTAAACTGCTACAACTGTCCCATACTCACCTCTAAACAATCATAAAATAAAGCCCCCAAACAAATCCTGAAAAAGCAGAACCAACAAAAAGATGGGATGAAACAATATTTTAGCCCAAAAAACCTGGAGGATCAGCAAAAAAGGTCCATCTCAAGTGAAAAGGGAGTGCAGTCCAGAGTAGGAAGTGTCCAAGCAAGCCAGGAGCAAGCCCCACCTCTGCAAACCAGCATGAGATCATGAGCCCCAGTGTAGTGGAACAGGCAAATGCCAATACCAAGACCACCCTCATGCTGTCTCATAGCCAAGGGAACCAGCAAACAACAGGTCTGAGAACCACCATGTGCTTTAGCATAGCCCCAAGCAAACAGGCAACCACCAGCCAGCACAGGCCCAGAAGGAGGTGTGGGCAAACAAGAAACCTTCAGTGGCCAGGCCTCCAAGTGCTTCAGTCTAGCCAATGGTAAATGCAGAAACACCCTCACCAGGCCTCAGCATATGCAGACACCACCACTAGGACCCCAGCTCAGCAGCACCAGCTGTTGTACCCCAGAGGCCTCCAGCAGCACCAAACAACCTCAAACCTAGATAGGCTCTGGGAATCCCCTTGAATCTTCCCACTTGATCTGGCATTCCCCAGAGGCCAAAAGTCTTCCATTATCAATATGCTTGAATTTCTATTACCCTTAACCTAGCCTAGCCCTCCATTGTCTGTTACCTCTAGATTGCCTCTGGCTGCTTCCCACCCTTACTCCCATCAAAATTCCATTCTCTTGGTTCCTGGCAATCTGACCTCTAGTCACCCCAGTCCCATCAAGACCCTCTTTAGACTCCTCCCCAAGACTCTCCCTAAACCCCTCCTCTAGTCACCCCAGACTAGACCACGCCTAGATCCCTCCCACAGTCTCTTTGTGTATAAGATCCATCTTGCCTTGATGAAGGCACTCAGATTTAATCTAGCTCATCAAGGTGAGATTCATTCTAGCCTGTTTGTCAATACAAGCATCACAAATGCTTAGGCTCCTTAAGAGTCTATCCAATATGAAAAATCTTTAATAAACTTTGCTTTCTTTGGGAGAGAGAAGGCTTGAGTCAAATTCATTTGTCAGGACCCAGCATGTCAATATGTTGGGATCCTGAGTACCCCTAAACCCCAAACCTCAAAAACTCCACCCCCCAGAACACAGCACCAGAAACAAGGGTTCCTCATGGGCATCAGGGCAGCACCAGTGCAGTACCAGGTAAACAGCCAGAGACAATACCCCTTCTACCCTGGGAGTAGAGCTCAAGTCTAAATGAAAGGAAAAAGGCCAAAAAGGTGGGGGGAGGGGAGGAGATGAGCAGAAAATAGGAAAAAAAAAGAAATCTGATCAAAGAAAGGTTTTATGGTGATAGGGAAGACAAAGACAAAAATAAGGACTCAACAATAACAGAAAAGTCAAATAAAACAAAAATCAAAAATACCAAAAACATTTGGGCTAAAAACAATATGAGAAATAAATCTGGGACACCATCTGAAAACATCACTTCAGAAAAAATCTAAGTTACTCACATTTAAATAAAATAAATGAAAATTGCTCAAAACTCAGAACTAAAGGGCAAAGGGTAAAACAGAAAGAAATCTCCACGAGAAGGCATCTACAAAAAGAAACCCTTAACAGGCAAATTCTTCCGAATTTCAAGGGTGTCTTAGCAAGTACCAGATTGTTTTTATGATTCCTGAATTGCAATATGGTATGAGATCTATCACTCCTAGGTCACCTTCATTTTTTTTCTTTTTATTCCCATTGAATCCTTTTATATTCTTGATGCTTTGTTCTTCCTGGTTACATTTACTATTATTTTTCTCAATTATAAAATAATTCTTTGGTTGTTTGATTGATATGGCATTGAATTAATTGAGATTGAATTATGACTTTTGTTATATTGCTTCACCCCATCATGAGAAATAAATATTTATTTAATTATTTAGATCTATTCTACTGTTGGAAAAGTGTTTTGGAATTGATTTCATAAATTGTTGTGCTCAAAGTTGATAGATTGTCCTGGCAAGTAAACCTCCCATTCTTATTCTTCTCATTTCTTTTCCTTCTCATCACTACAGCTAATATTTATGATACAATATTTAAAAATAATGTTGAAAATGGAAATCCTTACTTCACTCCTGATTTCATTGTGAAGACTATTAGTCTATCTCCATTATAGATAATTCTAACTATTTAAAAAAATCCAATTATCCTTATGCTTTCTAGCAATATTTAATAGGAATGAGTGTTACAATTAAGCAAGTTTTTTTTTTATTTTCTTATATCTATTGAAATAATCATATATTTATAGCAAATGAAAGCTAGTGACTTTATGAGAAATCAAGATACTATTAAACAGATCCAAACAAATGAAAGAATAGAAGGCAATGTGAAATATCTCATGGGAAAAACCATTGACATGGAAAATAGTTCCAGGAGAGATAATTTAAAAATTATTGGACTACCTGAAAGCCATGATCAAAGAAAGAACCTAGAAATCATCCTTAAAGAAATTCTCAAGGAAAATTGCCCTGATGTTTTAGACCCAGTGGGGGAAATAGAGGTTGAAAGAATCCACCCATCACCTCCTGAAAAAGATCCCACAAATAAAACTCCTAGGAATAATATATCCAGGCTCCAGAACTCTCAGATCAAGGAGAAAATACTACAAGCAGCCAGGAAGAAACAATTTCAATATTGTGGAAACACAATCAGAATAGCCCAGGACCTGGCAGCTTCTACACTGAGGGATCGAAGAGCATGGAATATGATATTCCAGAGGGCAAAAGAGCTGGGAATGAACCCAAGGATCACCTACCCAGCAAAACTGAGTATCTTGTTTCAGGGGAAAATATGGTCATTCAGTGGAATAGAGGACTTTCAAGCATTCTTGACGAAAAAACCAGAGTTGAATAGAAAATTTGACATTCAGATGCAAGAAGCAAGAGATGCTTGAGAAGGTAATAAAGGAAAAGAAATCAAAAGGAACTTATCAAAGTTGGACTATTTACATTCCTACATGGAAAAACAATAACTGTGTTTGATGAAACCTTTCTCATTATGAAAATAATTGAAGAAGGGTACATGGTATATGTTCACAGGTATACATGGATAGAGGGCACAGGTTGAATTTGATGGGAAGGGATGATTATTATTTTTTTTTGGAGGGCAATTGGGGTTGGGTGACTTGCCCAGGTTTTTGTTTGTGTGTTGGGTGTCTAGGGCTGGATCCGAGCTTGGGTCCTTCTGGCTCTGGGGCCGGCACTCTGCTTGCTGCACCACCTAGCCACCCCAAGGAAGGGATGATTCTTAAGGGGTGAAGTCAAGAGGTGAGAGAGGAAAGTGGCAAGAAGAGATGGAGAGAGACAGGGTAGGGTAAACTATCTCATGTAGAAGAGGCAAGGGGAAGTAGTTGCAGGGGAGGGGAAGAACAAGAAGGCAAAAAGGCAAAAGCATATTCTCACTGAAGTTGGCTCAAGGAGAGAATCACATACATACTAAATGGAATATCTTACCCTCAGTCAATCTCCTGAGTAGGGGAAAGGGGGATGAGAGGAGGGATGATGGAGGGGAGGGCATTCTGGGGGGAGGGGAGGTTGGAAGTACCCAGTATCAAAGAGGGACAGGATAAAAGTAGGGAATGGACCAGGTGGAAGGGAAATATAAGCAGTCTTTTACAATATATCTACTATGGTAATGTTTTGCATAGCTATACCTGTACAACACATACTGAATTGCTTATCTTCTCAGAGGGAGTGGGTGACAAGGGAGGAAGGGAATGGATCTGAAAACTGAAGTTTTATAATTAAATGTTTCCTAAGATATCCAGGCATTGGGGCTCAGAGATTCACCTTGCCCTAATGGCAAAGTCGAAGGGGATATGGGAGAAGATATGGGAGAGAGCAGAATGGATGAGGGGATATCTAGTAGGACTGCTATTCTGGGGTGGTGGGTAGGGAAAAAATGGGGGGAAAATGTAACTCATAATCTGGTGGAAATGAATGATATAAACCAGAAGTTAATAAAGCATTAAAAAAATAAAGTTAATATAAAAAACTAAAAAAATAAATATAAAATAATAAGTAAATATAATAAAAAAATAATTACTAAAATTTTATCTTCTTTTTTTATACATTTAGTCTCTCAGTTTTTGATAGTGGTGATTTTCTTGCCCTTTTAAAAATTAAATTAGCCAATAGTTTATTTAACTCTTGTTTTTTTAAATTAAAAAATCACCTAATTTGAATTATTAGCTAATTATTATTGAGTTCTTTATTTTAAATTTTATTAATCTTTCCTTTGATATTTAGGATTTCTATTTTGGCATTTAGTAGGGTTATTATTATTATTATTATTTTAGAAAGGGAGGGTAGGGCAATTGGGGTTAAGTTACACACAGCTAGCTTTGTGTTAAGTATCTGAGGTCAGATTTGAATTGCGGTCCTCCTGATTCCAGGACCAATTCTCTGTTCACTGTGCCACCTAGCTCCTCCAATAAGATTATTTTTAATTGATTGTTCTATTACTTTTAGTTCCATGCCCAGTTTATGGATCTACTCTTTTATGGATCTATGAATTTAGAGATATATGTTTTGCCTTAAATAAACCTTTGTCTACAACCAACAGCTTTTGGTATGGTATCTCATTATTGTCATTTTTTAAAAATGATCTTATTGAGTATTTCCATGATTTGTTCTTGGACTCACTCATTCTGTAGTTTATTTTGTTTCTACCTAATTTTTATTCTATGCTTCACAGGTCCTTCATTGAATATAATTTTTAAGGTACTATGTTTCAAAAATATTCATTTGATGTTTCTGTTTTTCTTTATTTGTTTGTGAAGTTTGCTTATTGTAAGAGATTGTCAGTTTTTGTTAAGATGTCAAGAATTATTGAAAAACAGGTATATTTTTTATATTTCCCTTCAATATTTAGAAGTTGCATATCATATCTTTTTTTAAATTAATACTATTCCCTCTCCTCAACTTACTTCTTATTTATTTTGTGATTGTATATATCTAGGGCTAACAGGGGCAAATTAAGCTCCTTCATTAGTATATTGTTGCTGACTATGTACTTTTGTAATTTGTTTAAATTTTCCTTCAAGAATATGGACACAGTGCCATTTGGCACATATATGTTTAGTATTCTTTAAATCATCGTAATCTTGGTTCATGGTGCTTTTTACCAAAAGGTAGTTTCCTCGATTATCTCTATCATTAATATCTAACTATGTTTTTGTTTTGTTTGACCGAGATCATGATTAGCACCCATGCCATTTTTTTACATCAGTTAAAGTATAGTAGACTTACTTAAACGTCTTATTTTAATTCTATGTGTATCTTTCCATTTCATGAGTGTTTTTGTAAACAACATGTTTTGAATTCTGATTTTTAACCCATTCTGCTATTTTCTTCCATTTTATTGGTGAAGACATGTCATTCACATTCACATTTATAATTATTTACTATGTACTTCCCTCAATCCTCCTTACTTGTGTTAATCCTTATTTGCTTTACTCCATACCTTTCTTGAGTCTGTTTTGGTTTTTACTATTTTTACTCTTAATATACTCTTTCTTTTAACATTTTGCCTTTCACTTAGTTCATGGGTGGGAAACATGTGACTTCAAGGCCACAGGTTCCCTTCCCCTGAAGCCCTTTCCCCTCCTACTTCTCTATTTTATAAGATAAGCTTCTGTGCCCAACTTACTTGTTCCTGTATCTTCCATCCTTGAGCCAAGTCAGATGTAGAAGTAGGTTCAAGGTAAACACTGTGTTTTAACCTCCATTTTATAATTTTTTTTCACTTTGAACTTATAGATATATATTTTTTAATCAAATGCCTTATTACCTTCTAGATTACACCATTCATTTCCACAAGATTTTGAGTTACAAATTTTCTCCCTGTTTGTGCCCTACCCACCACCCCAAAACAGTGCTCCCACTGGATATCCCTTCCTCCAGTTTGCTCTCTCCCAAATCTTCTCCCATACACCCTCTGAGTTTCTAGTAGGGCACAGTGGATCTCTATGCCCCAGTGCTTGTATATCTTATTTCCCAGCTACATGTAAAATAATATTAATGCTTTGATATTTTTTGTACCCAAAATAAGAATGTAAAGTTGGGTTTCTATGTTTGCTGTGTTTCCCTCATTTGCTCTTGTTGACACTCAATCACTTGATGTTTGGGCTTTTTGCCACAGTACAACTCTGCTACCAGACAGGGGAGCTTTGTCCAGTTGTTGGTAATTTCTCAGCTGCTGAAGGTATTAGTTGGATGCCCTCTCTGAAGCCTCCACACACTCTGGCAAGTTGGTCGCACACACCAGGATTACCACCCTATACCATAATCCAGATCCAAGCAGGTTAAAGCAAGAATGATTACCCCTCAGACTGGTCATTTGGTCCCCCTACAATCTGCAGACCAGGAGCTGAAGCTGCCATGTGGCGTTGGCTGCAGGGCCACAACACCTCAGCTACTTCTTGCCTGTGGGGCAAAGGCCAACACACTCCCAATCTACCAGAACCCAAAGTCCAAACTGCTCTCACCTCTCATTTTTTTCCTTAGCATCTATGGGTTGATAATTCTGGAAACTGCCAGAGTTGCTGGTGATCTGAAGTCCCTCCAGCCAGTGACTGGTCAGGCCAACTGGGGCTAAGACCTCTGGCTTGAGCAGATCTGGGGTCAGCTCCCAGAATGCTGCACTGGCCACTTCTTGCTGGCATACTGGGCTATCTTCAGCAGAAGGTTAGGTTCCTCTGTGTCATTCCGTGGGTTCTGTAGGTTCAACGCTTATTCAGAGTCACATTCTACATGAATTGGAGGTGGTGGGAGACGGAGCCCCACGGAAGGCCTGTTTCTACTCTACCTTCTTGATTCTTAGTTATTTGCAAAAAGCTTATAAGATTTTTTAACGGTATTTTATTTTCCTCAAGTTTACACATAAAAATTTTAATATTCATTTTTAAATTTGAGTTTCAAATTTTCTCTCTTCCTCTACCTGCCCCCCATGAGAAGGCAAAAATTGGATATGTTATGCATTTGTAGTGATGCTACATATATGTTATGTTTTGAAATAAAGCATAGGCCCCCAACCCCCCGCAAAAAAGAAAGCAAAAAATGTTACAATATGGATTAAGACACCATTAGTTCTTTCTCTGGAGATGGGTAGCATTTTTCAATATATGTTGTTCAGAGTTGTCCTGGATCATTATGTTGCTTAGAATAGCTAGGCCATTCACAGCTGGTTATCTTACTATATTTCTATTACTTTGTGCACAGCACATTTCACTTTAAATGGGATAATAGAAGTCTTTCCAGGTTTTTCAGAGAGTACTCTGCTCATCATTTCTTGAAAAACAATAGTATTCCATCACAGTAATGTATCACAACTTGTTTAGTCATTTCCCAATTGATAAGCATCCTCTCAATTTCTAATTCTTTGCCACCATAAAGATCTATTGTAAATATTTTTGTGCATGTAGGTGTGTTTCCTTTTAGGTTTTTGTCTCTTTTGGGATACAGACCTAGAAGTGGTATTGATTACTATGTCAAAGGGTATGATAGTTTTATAGCCATTTTGTTATACTTCCAAATTGTTCTACAAAATGGTTGAATCAGTTCTCATCTCCAAATCAGTGTATCAATGTCTTAATTTTCCCACATCTCCAATAGCTGTAATTTTCCTTTTCTGCTAGTCAACTTGATAAGCATGAAGAAGCACCCAAGAATTATTTAATTTGCAATTCTCCAATCAATTGTGAGTTCAAATATCTTTTGTTTAAATATGGCTATATATAGCTTTGATTACTTTACCTGAAAACTGTTTGTTTCTTTGATCATTTATCAATTGCCTAATGATTTTTATCTTTACAAATTTTATTAATATCCTTATATGTTTGAGAAATGGGGATTTTATCAGAGAAACTTGCCTCATTTTTTGCAGTTAATATTGCTAATTGTATTTCCCTCATTCCTTTCCTCACCCTATTTATTCTATTTTTAATCTTCTTTCACCCTGTCCTTCCTCAGAAGTGCTTTGTTTCTGACTAGTCCTCCCCCAATCTGCTATCCATTCTGTCATCTTCACCTCACCTTATCCCTTTCCCATTTTACTTTTTGGTAGGGTAAGATAGATTTCCATGACTAATTGAGTTTTTATGTTATTCCCTCTTTGAGCCAGTTCTGATGAGAGTAGGTTCACTCACCTCTCCTCAACTCCCTTCAACTCCCCCCGCCTTCCTCTCCACTGCAAATGTTTTTGCTTGCCTTTTTTTTGTGAGATAATTTCCTATTCTATCCCTCTCCTTCCCTTTTCTTGTAGAAGGCTACAATTAAGTATAAAGATAACACACATATAGTATGCATATGTACATTGTAGCATAAATGCAATATTAACAGCCAGCAGCAAATATATATATATAGTGGCATAGTTCTCCACTGTAAAATATAGCAGACTCTTCATATATAAGACAGAAGCAAAACATTTATTCAGACACCAGAAAACCAAGTGCCAACACCAGAAAGTCAAATCTGTCATATAAGCAAAGAAATTAGTATACCACAGCAGAGTATGAAGCTGCACCATCTTTTAGCCTTTCCACAAACAAACACTCACAAACCTCACTGTCTCCCTGGGTGTGTCTTCACTCTCCCACCCTCTATAAACTCTAATTCCCAGCTTCCTTTGGGCTCTGCTCAACCTTTCTGTAAACTCCCCGGACCTCAGGCTCTATATAATTACATTCAGCCTATTAGGGGACAGAGATTATCTTTGAATCAGAGAAGATCTTCAAATTCCCTTAGCTTTATTAAGGGGCAGGGAAAAATCTTCAAATTCCCTATTACATATATATATACATATATATACATATATATGATAATATAAATACATATATATGTATTATTGGAAACAATAATGTCCTGAAATTGGAATCTTCTCTTATAACAAAGAGAAAACCAAAGCAGTTCAGTGAGCCTAAACATACGAAGAGTCTGACAGTATGACCAGGATATCTTGTAATCCTTAATCTTTGCACAAAAAAAGAATGAAGTCATTTTTCAACTCTTCTCAAGGGACAAAGATTTTGGACATTCATTCTTTCCATTTTCATTGTTGCTGAATTTGCTTGCTTTACTCTGTATCAGTTAATTTGTCTTCCCATGCTTCTCTGAATCTTCATATTTATCATTTCCTATACGTCTATAATATTGCCTTATTTTCATGTACCACAATTTGTTTAGTTATTCCCCAATTGTGATTTGTTTCCAGTTCTTTAGTATCAGAAAAAGTGCTGGTATGAACAATACAAACGCACACACACATACACATACACACACGTATATATAGATATAGATATAAATATAGATATAGATATGTAATAAGAATTTGAAGATTCTCTCTGCCCTTTAATAAAGCTAAGGGAATTTATATATCTTCTCTGATTCAAAAATATTCTCTGTCCCCTAAAATATATGTGTGTGTGTATATATGATCATCAATTGGTTTTATTTATTAGCTCAATAGATCTCTTAATTTCAATTTTATTAATATCTCCTTTGGTTTTCCGTATTTGTAATTTGATATTTAATTAAGGATTTTCAATTTGTTCATTTTCTAGTCTTTTTTTTTTTTTAGTGACATGCCCAATTCATTGATCTCCTCTTTCTCTATTTTATTCATGTGAAAATTTAGAGATATTAGACTTTCCCTAGGGACCACTTTAGCTGCTTCCCATAAGTTTTGGTATGTTGTCTCCGTATTGTCATTCTCTTGAATGAAGTTATTGACTCTTTGTATGATTTGTTTTTTTGACCCACTCATTCTTTTGCATTAGGTTATTTTGTTTCCAACTGATTTTTAGCCTATCTTCCATGGTCCTTTAGTACATGTATTTTTTTTTTTGCTTTTTGGAGGGCAATTGGGGTTAAGTAACTTGCCCAGGGCCACACGGCTAGGTTTTTATTTGTGTGTGCATTAAGTGTCTGAGGCCGGATCCGAACTCAGGTCCTTCTGACTCCAGGGCCGACGATCTACTCACTGCGCCACCTAGCCACCCCAGTACATGTATTTTTTATTACATCATGATTTGAAAGAATGCATTTAAAATTTCTACCTTTATTCAGTGGACTGTGAGATTTTTATGCCCCAGTATATGTTCATTTTTTGTGTGCATGCAATATACTGTTGAGAAAAAGGCATATTTCTAAATATCACCACTCAATTTTCTCTAGTGGTTTACCATATTGTAAAGCCAATCATAGCTCTCCTAAGGACTGCTGCTGTGAACAACTTTAAGGTTCTAATCACATAGTATAATGAACTTTTTATTCAGCAGTAAAAAAAGCATAACATTCACAATATCGTAATATAAAATAAAAACTTATTACTAGGTTGGGCATATAGTCTTAAATATAACATATCATTCAACATATTTTATAGTCATCTTCAAGGGGTAACAGAAAATACAAACACCATCTATTCCTAGGTCATAATAAGTTACAATCTCCTCAGTCCATACAGAGTATCAAGTAAAGTACTCTTTCATTGTGACTAGAGGCTGGCTTCAAGTTATCCTTAAGCCAATCAACCTTAAGGGGTAGCATCCACTCCTAGGTCACAGTAAGTTACAAATCTCATCAGTCAATACAGAGTATCCAAGTAAAATCTGCTTTCATCTTAATTCAATGCTGACTTCCAGACAACATGACACCTCTGCCACAGGTTGACTGCTCCTAGTTCTTCCCTGAATTCATCTGATTCTTGCCTGGATACACATGTAGACAGTTATTCAATCCTGCTCTATCTCTCAGCTCCCTGGGACTGTTTAACTCGAAGCTCTTTGCAGTTTCTGTTTCTAGGAAGACAAAGATTAACAGAGCTACAAAAATTATTTACACATATTACCAGCACTTTCATCTCAATTCTCTTTCTGTATGAGAAACCAAACAAAACTCTGTATTGTTTAGATTAATAATAGATTAATAATTATATATTTGATTAATCTTAAGATTAAGACATCATCCTTCCATTTGACAAAGTAAGATGAACACAGATCAATAGAGTGCTTCTGTATGATAAAGTACACAGATCAATAGACAAATACACAGACCAACAGACAGATTCCTTCTGTCTGACAAAGTATCACAGATCAACAGATAGAGCACTGAAATCGCAAACATTCTCTCTCCCAGGTCTCAGAAAATAACACAGATCAACAGAGAGCAAATAATCACAACTATTCTATCTCTCTCAGTTGTGCCCACTTTCAGATCTTCTTGGGCTTTTCTTTGCTCTGCTTCTACCTATTATGAACTTCTTGTTACACAGTTCCTGTTCTGCTCTTTTGGCAAGCCCCTCGCACCATGGGCTCCATGTGATTATGTTAGGCCTATTAAAGGCAGGGAAGGTCTTCATATTTCCTTAGGTCTATTAAGGGCAAAACAATGTACACAGTGTCCAAGAAAGACTCAACATAATCAAAGGCAAGGCTAAAAGGCATTTGAATAGCTAAAACAAGCAAAGTATCACTTTGCTTGCCATTACACGTATCTATCTTTTCTAAAATTCTATTCACCTCCTTTTCTTTCAGTTTATTTTGAAGTTAGATTTGTGAAGTTCAAAGAGGGGAAGGTTTCAGTACCCTACTAGTATAGATTTGATATCTATTTCTTTTTCTAACTCTCAACTTCTCCTCTAAGAATTTGGATGCTATACCACTTGGTGCATAAAAGTATAGCAATGATATTACTTCATTGCCTATGGTTCCTTTTAGTATGATATGGTTTCCTTACTTATCTCTTTTGATTTTATCTATTTTGCTTTTACTTTGTCTGAGATTAGGATTGCTACCCATGCTTTTTAAACTTCAACTGAAGCTTAATGTATTCTGCTTTAGCCTTTTGCCTTTACCCTGTGTTTATCCCCCCTTTTGAGCTGTGTTTCTTATACAAAATATATTAAAGAATTATGTTTTTTAATCCATTCCACTATCTGTCTCCATCTTATGGGAGAGCTCATCCCATTCACATTCACAGTTTTGATCACTATCTCTTTCTTTCTCTCCATCCCTTCCCCTACACTGTTTATACTTTTATTTCTCCCTTCTCCCTTCCCTGCTCAAAAGTTTTACTTTTGACCACCTCCTCCCCTAATCTTCCCTCTTTTCTATCATCCCCCACCTTTTTATTTACTTTTCACCTACTTCCTTCTAACTACCCCCTCCCTTTTCTTTCCCCGTTCCCTTCCTACTGTATGTAGGGCAAATTAGATTCCTATACTTAATTGAGTATGTTATTCCTCTCTCCAACCAAATCCAGTAAACATAAAGCTCAAACAATGCTCATCTTCCTCCTTTTCTCCCCTCCACTATAATATGTTTCTGTGCTTCTTCATGTGAAGAAATTTACCCTTTTCTTTCTCTTCCTTTCCTCTTCTCCCATTAGCATCCCTTTGCACACTTTAATTCATTTTTTTAACATCACATCAATTAATTTATACCCACACATCATATCTATATATATTCCTTATTAATATCATAATAAATAAACAATTCTTAAGATTTGCAATGATCATCCTTCAAAGTAGGGAAGTAAACAGTTTGCTCTTATTAAATAAATAGGCTTTTCATTTTCTTTCTTTTTTCCCTGTTTACTTTTTAATGTCTCTTTTGACTCTTGTATTTAATGATCAAATTGTCCATTGAACTCTGTCCCTTTCATAAGAATGGTCTGGAAGTTCCTTTTTTCCTTTTTTCATTGAATGTCCATTGCCTTGCCTGAAATATTTTCTTCAGTTTTGCTGGGTAGTTGATGCTTGGTTGTAATCTAAGACCCTTTGTCTTAGAAAATATCATAATGTAATCCCTCCACTGTTTTAATGTTGAAATTTCAAGATTCCATGTGATCCTGCCTGTAGTTCTGTAATATTGATTTGTTTCTTTCTGGTTGCTTGCAGCATTTTGTTCTTGACCTAATAATTATGGAATTTGGTTATAATATTCTTTGGCTCTTTCAATTTAGGATCCCTTTCAGGAGGATTTTGGTGGATTCTTTTGATGATAATTATACCCTTTCATTCTAGGATCTTGTAACAGCATCCACCCTAGCATATGCAGAATGACTGCTAGCACAGATTCTTTCATCTGCTTTTCTAAAGGAAAACTCCTCAAAAGGGTTAAGAATCTTAATCTTACTTTAAACAAACATATATCATTCACTTAGTTCAGAGAAATATCAGCACCCTAAATTTCATGAAATACAAACAGAAATTACAAGCAGACAAAAAATGCAGACAAAGAAAATAACACAATTCAACAAACCAACAGACAAGGCTTCTAGCTGTCTGACCATTACATATATACCCAGTTAGTTACCACTACCCAGAGTCTCATCTAACCAAATCATATATCTCTTCCCATAAATGAGCCCCAAAGCAAACCCTTCTTCAGGGTCAGAGGACATCAGAACTGCTGGGACCCACTCCTTCATTACAAAGTAATAAAAGATGTGGATGTTCTTGAAAAAAAGTTTCCCATAAGCACACTTCTCTTGCTGCACTCCAAGTGAGGACCATTTAGGTAGAGGGAAGATCTTCAAATTCCCTAGGCCTATTAAGGGGCAGGGAAGATCTTCAAATTTCCTTATCATTATAGATCTTAGGACAGTTTTCCTTGATGATTTCTTGGAAGATAGTGTCCTGGCTCTTTTTTTTTTTTCACGATTGCTTTCCAGTAGACCAAAAATAGATTCTCCCGAATCTATTTTCCATGGTCTATTGTTTTTTTTTCAATAAGATATATTGCATTTTTGTTTATTTTTTCATTTTTTAGATTTTGTTTGACTGATTCTTGATGCCTCATTAGCCTCTATTTGTCCAATTCTAATTTTTAATTAATTTCTGTTTCAGTTAGCTTTGGTACTTCCTTTTCCATTTGGTCAGTTTTTACTTGTAAGGATTAATTTCCTCCATTTGGTTTTGTGCCCCCTTATCCATCTGGCTTATTTAACTTCTTAAGATGTTGTTCTCTTCAGTGATTTTTTTTCCATTCTGTCAATTGTATTTTAAAAATAATTAGTTAATTTTTCTTCTACCTCTCTAATTTGGCCTTTAAAATCCTTCTTGAGCACTTTCAAGAATGCTTTTTGGACTTGTGACCAGTTCATATTCTCTTTTGAGTTTTGAGATGTGGTTATAGGGTCAGTTCTGTCCTCCTGTGAATTTGGTTTTTCCTTCTCACTATAATAAGATTCTATATTCAGGTGAGTCCTTGCTTTCAGTCCACCATCGTTGCTATACCTCCTCAAATGTGTTTTTTAGAAACAAGATGTTGTTCTTCTAAACTATTCTGTTATCTTCTTCCACTTGATTTCATACTCTCATTTATGATTACTAGCTGCATATATTCCACCCTCTTTTCTTCTGTATATCCTTCTCTTTCTCTTTTAAAATCTCATATTTCATCTAAAGTCTGTTCTGATTCTGACCATTGCCTTCTTTTATCTCTCCTCCCTTTTATAACACTCCCTTTTATCCTTATCTTCTTCACCTCCTACTTCATTGATGGATATGTTTTTATTATTACCAATTAATTATTCACACACGCACGCACACACACACACACACACACACACACTATTTTTTAGCCAATTTAGATGTTAGTGAGTTTCAAGCATTGCCCATACTTCCTGTCATTTTCCCCTCCACTGTAAAACTCTTCTATAAATGCCTTTTTCATGTGAGATAATTTCCCTAATGCTTTCTCTCCCTTCTCCTAGGGTATCCTTTTTTCTCATTTATTCTTTTTATGTCATCCTAATATAATCACTTATTCATGAAATCTCTATATCTAGAATTATTTTTACTGCTCTAATAATGATAAAATGTTAAGAAGACACTTGTACCATTTACCCATATTGAGAGGTAAAATGTTTATAAACATTGAATTTCCTATTATCTCTTTCATATTTACCTTTTTAAGTTTCCTTTGAGTCTTGTATCTGAAAACAAAATTTCCTATTCAGCTCTGATCTTTTCATCAGGAATGTCTGAAAGTCCTCTATTTCATTATATATCCATTTTCCCTGTAAAGCCATGAAAAAGCAGCTTTCCAGGGGACTACTGCTATGAACACCTTTCAAGGTTCTGATTACATAGTATAGTGAACACTCTATTTATTCAGTTACATATCAGAGAAAAACATTCACAGAAACCAAAGTATAGCATTCAGAATGTTATAATTTCACAACTTATCACTAAAATGGCCACATAGTTTTCTCCAAAGTGATCACATAGTTTTAAGCAAAGTACATTCATTGAGTCAATCACAGAGTCCTTAATTCAATCACAAAGTAAAAAAATACTCCACCCATGTGGTGCAATTAAGTTACAATTTCATCAGTCACTACTCTATATCCTCTTAAGGGGTAGTGGAAAGTACAAAGACCATCCAACTCTAGGTCACAAGTAAGTTACAATTTCATCAGTCATCATTAAATACCCAAGGAGAAGTCTTTTCATCTTGACTTGAAACAGATTTTCAGCATCCATGGTTCCTCTTCCATGATCCCAGCTACTGCCTGAATCTAACCAACAGCTACCTGAGTTCAAAGGCAGACAGCTTCCAGTTCCTTGTCCAGATCTCCATGCAGTTCCTGTTCCATATTGAAGCTCAAAGTGTCTAGTCCACCCAAAGTCCTTATTCAAATACCAGGAAACCAAGTGCCAGAACCCGAAAGTCAAAGTCTTTACAGTAACCACAAAACTGGCACACATGGTTAATGCAGTGAATACCCACATTCCCAAGCCTTCACACTAGAACAGGTTCCCTCAGGCAAGGATCCTCCTCTCTTACTCATGGTAGCTCCTCTGCAGAAGTTCTATCTGGTTCTCAGAAACTCTCAGCAGAAGTTCCCAGAAGAAAGATCTCAGCAGAAGTTCCAGCTGGCTCTCCAAAGAAGCTCTGCTACCACAAGTTCTGTTCACAGCATCAAAATCACTTTCTCTAGCTCCATTCACAAAATCAAAATCACTTTTTTCATCCTGAGCCTCTCCTCTTCAGCCTCCATGAGGCTTACTCCAAGAAGTTTTGTCTCAATTCTCTGTTATCATTTCTCTTCTCAGTTCTTCTCAATTCTCAGTTCAGTTGTCAGTCCAGCAGTAACATCCCAGCCTCCAGATGCTCACTGAGAGAAATTCTGACTCTCCACCTTGTGTTTTTCCTTATATAAGTTATTAGTTCCTACCTGTTCTAGCCCCTTCCTGTTACATCAGCAACAGGGGTTAATACCTTCTGTTTCTTAACAGAGGCCTGATATAATTAACTTGAAACTAAGTGCTAAGTACCTGTTAGCATGCCAATACAAAGGGATATTCAAATCCCTTTACTATCACATTTCCCTCAAAGAATATCAGCCTTGTGCGATATCTTTGTCTTGTTGGGATTACAATCCATTTTGCCTTCCAGAATATCATTACAAGTTCTCCACACCTTTAATGTGAGAGTTCCTATCTCTTGTGTGAATGTGACCATGGTGACCATTTAAATAGTTGCTTTCTGCCTCCTTGAATTATTTACTCTTTTACCTAAGAGCTTTGGAATTGGGCTCCTCTGGGAAGTTTTCATTTTGGAATGTCTTTCAGATGGCAGATACTTTTTATTTCTATTTTTCCTCTTGTTTTAGGTTATCAGTTTGGTCAGTTTTCCATGATAATTTCTTAAAATAGGATGTCTAGGATTTTTCTTTGATCATGACTTTCAGGTAATCCAACAATTTTTGAGTTTTCTCTCCTGGATCTATTTTCCATGTCAGCTGTTTTTTCTAATGTCATATTGCATATATTCTATTTTTTCATCCTTTTGATTTTGTCTTATTGTTTCTCAGTGTCTTATGGAGTCAGTTTCCATTTACTTAATTCTAATTTTTTTAAGAATTTCTTTTCTTCAGTGAGTTCTTTAACCTCTTTAAAAAATATGGCAATGCTCCTTTTTAAGGAATAGTTTTAATCAGTGATTATTTTTACTTCTTTTATCATTTGACCTTTAGCATTTTTGTCACTTTTACCAATTTGTTTATTTTTTTTGTAATTTTCTCCCTTTTCTCTATTTTCCCCTAATTTTCCCTTTACTACACTTAGCTAATTTTGGAAATTATTTTTAGATTTTCCAGGATTTATTTTTAATCTTATTTCCAATTTCTTTTAAGTTTTCCAATTAATAGAATCCAATCCAATCCAATATAATGTCATGTCCTGTCATGTCATATCATGTAAGGCAGTGTAGAGTAAAGTAATGTAACATATTGTAATATAATATAATAATATAATTAATATCTACACACATATATATTATAAATCCACGCCTTTGAGACTTTGCTTAAAAGTGTTTTAACTTCATTGTCTTCTGAGTCTGTCTGTGTCTTCCCTATCACTCTTTCTACAGTCGAGTTCATTTTTGCTGTTTGTTCATTTTTTCCACCCTATTTATTGATTTGGAGCTTGATGTTAATGTTTTTCTCTATACCTAGCATGGGGAGGGGGAGCTTCTATCTCAACCTTCGAGTTTTTCCATACTACTGTTTTCAGAGTTAAGTGTGTACGTGCATGTGTGTGAGTGTGTGTGTGTGTGTGTGTGTGTGTGTGTGTGTGTGTGTTGGGGAGTGATGATGGATATATTCATTGTATATTTTGTTAATTGTGAGGATATAGAAGTTTTCAGACCATCCAAGGCAGTGTGATCATCTCTGGCTCAAGAGCTCTCAAAGTTGCTGCTGCTTTTGTCACCACCAGCTAGTCTCACTACTCACTATGTTTCATTCATGTGGGCTCAAGGATCACAATCTCCTCCTGTGTCACAGATTCATCTTTCTCACCAATCATGTTCACTTGTGATGGAAGAATATCTCATTCTGACTTTGTTTGCTCTGCCATTCCAGAATTTGATTTGATGTGATATTTTAAAGTGTTTTGTAGAGGAATGTTGGGAGAGTTTAGCTTTCTGTACTTTACTATATTGACTCCACTGCCAAAGGTTCTTGGGATCTCTTTTTGAACAGGTACTTACTCCCCTTAGTATCCCTAAGTGTTGCTGTTGCCCCACAACCTTTGCCACTTCCATTTTGCCCCACCATAGCCCAGTCAACTTCGAGTCCAGTATCTACAGAACACTATTTATATATCCCTAAGCTTCTCTGACTAGAAAAATGAATCATTGTGATTGTTTATTAGCTTTCACTAAAATAATTATTTTTATTATTTTCTTTTGTCATTTTGTAGACAAAGTTTTGAGGGAGATTTGGCAATTATGACTTTTCACTCCACCATCTTGGCTCTAATCATCTCTAAAACTATCATCATCATCACCAAGAAACATAGATTCAACTGTATAGTCTTAAATATTTCAGTATACTTATTAATATATTTTAACACAATTATTTGTGCTGTGTCATTGCCAATGTGGAAGAGCCTGAAGGTTGACACAGAAGGATTCCCACCCTTATGCAAGGAATAGAGAAAGTTCCAAATTAATAACTAGGGTGGAAAAAATGAACAAACAATAAAAATGAACCTGACCATAACAAAGATACAAGAGTGATAGGGCATACTGAATCAGAAGAAATAGAATCTAAAATAGTTATAAGCAAAGCCTTAAAGGGGAAAACATCTTTACTTGAATTAAATGAAGAAAAAATATATTTCCTCTGAAGAACAATTCAGAAGGCACATCATTAAAGGCATATTTAAATTTCTTTTTTTAATTATTTATTTTCCCTAATTATATGCTAAAATAATTTTTATCATGTAAAAAGATAAATTCCCAATTCTCTGCTCCATCCCTTCCTCTCTCCCTGAAATCTTTTTAGCTTATAGTTCATAAATTCATGCATATTTCCTGATGCATAAAATTATATGGTGTTTCAGTTTCACATGGGCATGTTGGCCACCCCCAACCCCCCCCAAGTTCTCTTTTTTCTCCCTCCCTCTTTGGGAGTAGTGAAACTAGCTAGTGGTGACAAAAGCAGCAGCAACTTTGGGAGCTCTTGGGCCAGAGATGACCACAGGATGGTCTGAAAACTTCCATATCCCCACAATTAACAAAATATAGCAATGAATATATCCACCATCACTCCCCAACACACACTCACACACACACACACACACACTTAACAAAAGTTTATCTCACTTTTAAAAGTTTGTTAACTTATTTGTTCATCCATTCATTTGATTAAACTTTTTGAGTAAAGGTTTTATAGAAAATCATCCTTCATTTTTTTTAAAGCCATTGGGGTTAAGTAACTTGCTCAAGGTTACATGGCCAGTAATTATTTATGTGTGGGTGCTCATTTTCTGAAGCTGGGACCAATCCTGGGTCATCCTGACTCCAGGGCCAGCACTCTTACTCACTGTGTGAAGACTTCATTTCTAAGGTGATAACCTTAGGGAGAGTCCTAACCAACTGTGTGTATTTGAAATGTACTCTAATGTTGTGCTTGCTATTATTTTCCCTCTAGGTTCCTATTATTTCAAAGTGTAAAGTTTGTTCCTCAGCTATCCTCATTTGAGCTGTTAAGCTCAAGATTAGAATAGTACAAAGTTTGCCAAGTGTAATGGCAAGGGAGTTTGAAGATCTTCCCTGCCACTTAATAAACCTAGGGAGTTTAAATATGTTCCCTGTACCTTAATGGGCCTCACTTGGAGCACAGCAAGAGAAGCTTGTTTAGGGGAGTCTTGTTTTTAAGGAAGGCACATCTTTTGCTACTTTGTAATTAGGTAGTGTGTCAAGAAGGATATGATACAATCTGACATTGGAGAAGTCTACATATCTCTGAAGTGAGGTTTTGCTTTGGGACTCTCTTGTGGGAAGAGTTGTGTGACTTGAGCAGATGCAACTCTGCACAGCTGTTGAGTCCCCCAGATTTTGGTGCTTCTCTCTCTGGTAATTAACATTGTATGTAATTAATGGTCAGATAGTTAGAAGCCCTCTCTGTTGGTCTGTTGAATTGTGTTGCTTTCTCTGATAGAGAATATACATATATATTGTTTGAACTAGAAGGCAAGGAAGAAAAAAGAAGGGAGCTGAGATGAGTAAAGCATAATCAAAATGAAACAGACATTCTTTGAATTGAGATTATTGCCCATAATGTATGCTTCTTGGATCTTTCTGTATCTTTCCATTTCTACTGACCTCCTGTATGGTAATTCATTTGGGCAAAATTACTCTAAATCATGCCAATAAATTGGAAATGAGTTATCCCCATTTCAGTTGAAGTAAATTCCAAGAGTATTCCAATTAGCCCATAATATTTATGATTGGGAGGGGACATCCTCCAAATATGGACTAAAAATAGGAGGATACAACAGTTACTGAAATTAATGACTCCTGAAGCAATTGCAGAGTTAGTTGTGTGTTTCTGTAACCTGAACATTTCATTCATGATGACAAATAAGTGTTTCCCTCATGACTCATTTTGAAAATGCTGTGTTTGAGGGTAGGATGAAGAAAGGAAAATATCATTTGGCATATAATATACTGTGATTTTAAGTTCTTGTATAATTCAAACACATCCTAAATATATTAATTTAGAATTTCTAAATTAATCAGCCTTGAATATCTTTTTTAAAAGGACACAGAAAAACACATTCTCTAAGTGCATTTTACATTTCCCCTTATCTTGATTTTATACTCCTGTTTGTTAAGCTTCAAATTATTGATTACTGAGAAGTAACTTGAATTGGTCTTCTGTGGAGTGAATCTAACTAGCATGTTTGTTTTATCATTAATCTTGTTGGTCATTATATCATTTACTGTTCATTATAGCAAGAGATAAATTGCAGAAATGCTTAATATTGTTAGTTCAGCTTGGCTGCCTTCCTTAGTGACACTAATTCCAGAGAGCAGTTGGGCAAAATCAATGTCTGATGCATCATTTGTATTAAATTATGCTTGTTATATGATTAAATCAACACTACATAGAGTTTTCTCTAGTTAATTGATCAACTCCTACAAAATAAATTAATATGATACATCAAACTTATGTGAAACTGTAGACCAGAAAGAAGATAATAAACATCATCTTTGAAAGAAAAACAGTATTGCTCACTGAATAAGGACATTTCTCTGGACCAACAAAAAGAACAGTTTAAAAAAAAGTAACAGCTCAAATGACAATATTGCACTTCACATTAACACAGAAGTTTAAAAAAAACAAGGAAGTAGTAACATTTATATTCTTTCCTAGAAAACTGATGGCACCTTTGCAAGATAAAGATTTTATTCAGTGTGGCTCTCAGTTGTTGAGACTGCTGTAGTATTTACTTTTTTAACATCATCAATTTTGGGGAAAAACAAACAAACAAACACAAAATTCACCTTTACCATTCCAAAAAATGTTTCTGTAAGTGGTCATGATGACAACCATTCCCCTGAAGTAGCATATTAAGAATATTTTAATGGACCACCTTCAGTGTGAGAAGAAGTAACATAATATTACTCTTAGAGATATTATGCTTTTCCAGAAAGAATATACAAATTACACCCAACTGTGCTGAATATTAGCAAGTCTTACAATCACTGCAATATTCATTAGCATTCCAGCTCATACCATTGGCATGACTAAAGGGAAAAAAAGTAATGCAACTGGGCAATATTTCAAAAATTTATAGGAATACATTTTGAGTCTTTGGGGAAATTATATGCACTGAAAGTTTTAACTTGTAGGACAATGAATGTATACAATATTGATTGCCAAATGATCCTCATAAACAAAAGTAATAGAAATATTCTGATAAACTAAAAATAGGATATGTTTATTTACTATGTTTGCTGCAATTTAACAGATAATTTCAAAAATAATTATTAAGGATCTATTCCATTTAATAAGTGCTAGGGACACAAAGATATATACATGTATATGCAATACGTGTTGTGGTATGTGCATCTATATATGTAAATATGTGTGAAAATATATAACATTGTTGTGTACATATAATTGTGTGTACACATATGCATATGTATCATGTTTGTGTATGTGGGTGTTCTATAAATCAATATTTATTTATACACATCTTCCTAACCTCAAGGAACTTATAGTCTATGATTGGGAGATAAATAAGATGTACACAAATACTACAATGCTTAGAGAAATGCTAAATATTTTACTGAATTTTAAATAGATTAATTATTTCTTTAGAACTTTTTTTATTATGTAAAATTTAGCATAGTCCACTGCCTATTCAATTTACTGTACACCAAGGGTTCTTAAGAAATATTATAATATATTTTTTAAAAACTGTAATAGAATTGCCAACTAGTGATTGGTTGAGTTTTTCAGACACTGTAGAAGTAGATGTTAGAACTAAGATCTATTCGCTTTTCACAAAAACATGTGTCTAGGGAGTATGGCAAATAAGGAAAGATGACTTTCGTAATGCTTTTATGGGCCCTGGCAGATACTCACTAAGATGCACGTGTCTCTGCATGTACTTTAATTTGTCCACTCACAGATGAAGACAAACAGGATTAGTATTGAGCACAGTTGTAAAGTGGCAACCTTTGTCTTTGGTTTCTCCAGGCTCCACTTTCTGTTTCCATTTCCCTCTCAGCAGTATCCTTTCTCTCAATACCTTAACTTTTTAAACTTTAAAGTCTGGTCCCGGAGAGGGTCTGAACTATTGACCTTTAGAACTGCTCGAACTCTTTAGGGCTACACATGCTGCATAATTGCTAAATAACCATGTTGCCCTTCTGACCAAAACAAGGCAACGTGCCAACACATGTAATATTGCACTTTTCAGGAAAATGTCCAGTCATGGAAATTAGCTCTTCTTTGTTTGTTTGGAGGCATTGATTTCATATAAAGGGTTCTTACTGAAATTGTTTAATTTAAGAGTTCCTATGGAATCATCAAACTATTTAAACAGTTCCTAGAGATTCTAAGAATAATTGTAGATACCTGAGGCACCTGATAAAGTTAAAAATAGCATGCATAATTCCTTAAAATGCCATGTTTTAAAAAAAGAATCGTCTTTCATATAATGTAATTGGGAATAGAACTATGAGTGAATGAATGAATTTATTTGTAATACACTGTGCTAAGATTTTATATGTATATATATACATATATTTGCATATTTATCATTATTGTTACTCTTTTCATACACATATACACATATACATACATAAACATATGCACACATGTATGTGTATATATGTGTGTGATAAGAACATGAGAACATTTTGCCTTAGAAATCGGGATTTTCAGTGAAATTCATTTCAGTTTCTTGTCCTGAATCATTTAAATTCTACTTTCAATTTTCCATTTACCTTACCAATTATATAAATAGTGGTGTATGCATCTATTTATCTGTGGAGAAAGAGAAAGGGAAGTTCCAATGAGTGTAGTGAGAACCTACCTGTTGTGAGGGTTTTCATGTGTGGCTTTGAGGTAGAACAGACATTTCTTTGCTTCATCTTCTCCCACTCTTCTCAAAGGGAGACTTTCATTTCTCCTAAGAGGGGAAACACAAGGTGGGAACCAGAGGTCACTCTGCTCTCCTCAGAGAGAGCGGGTATCAGGCAAGAAGTATATTTATCTACTCTCTTGGTATTTTCCTTCTAGAGTGTGAATAGGTTCTTTTCTCTTTCAGCTTTGGGGATAGGGGGAATCCAAGCTTTATATCCAAGACTTAAATTCTTTGCCACTAAATATAAGTTAAATAATAAAACTACATAGAAGACATCAAAGGAAAATCATTTATCTATGTCATAACAAAACAGAAATAAGAGAAGCTATACATAGGAGAATATATACTAGACAATACAAAATGAAGGACTTATCTTATTGGGAGTAAGATAACTCAACCAAGAGAGTGTCCTAAATCTCACCTAAGGGGAGAACTCTTTAAAATCTCTAGAGTAGCAAGCTGGGTTTAGAGACACAATAGAGAATCTCAATGCCACTCAAGTCTTCCCAGAGTCTTTTCCTCTGAAATTGGGTTGTTCTCTTCCTTCTTCCCTCTGGAATCTGGAAGCCAGAAATGCTTAAAGCAGCTTGATATTTTAAGAGTTGAGAAGACTTGTGGCTTAATTAGTCCCAAAAGATGACTTACTGCAAAGATTTCCAAAGGGAGACTGGCCCAGGAGATGCTTAAAAAGGGGACTGAGAAAGGTTCTCTCACCTCTCATCAACTCCATCCAGTCCCTTGAGCCAGGCATCATTCATCTCAAGTTTAGCACAGCACCCCCCCACCCCTGCCTCTCTCTTCCCTCATTTTATTTTTCTCTTTTTAATTTGCAAATGGGTAATCTTCCCACTCTCTCCAAGACTAAACCTATATGAAGAAAAATAGATTGGTTATATTTAAGCAATAAATAAATCCAATATTTGGAAATATGAAGATTATTTGGTAGCCATTTTTTCAAATATTTGATGTCATAGTGATACAGAATTAGAGAGATAGGATCTGAAAGTAAGACCTAGTTACAGCCAGCTATATTTTTTGTCCTCTTTTAAGAAAAGCTTATTTATCCTGAGGGGCAAGTTCTGACCTGTTAATGATTCACCAGCAGTCTGGATCACACCTCTAGTGCTTCACAAGCTTCACATTTAAACAATAGAGAGACAAAAATAAACACTGAAGCCAAAACAGTAGGGAGAAATGGGAATCATGTGCTTCTCATAGAGCACTTGATCATCCCCACAGTTAGAGTGAAGAACTCCAAGCCCCAGAGACTATATATATGGTACAATGTCTCATCCACCAAGAAATATTCCCTGCCTTACTCAATCTTTTCACCATCAAATTTATTTCAGCAGTATATTCCAGACATATTTTTTCTCATTTATTTCAACAAGCACATTCAAAGGGAATTTTTCTTCCAATTGCATTATTAGGTTTTTTCTTCTCCCTTTATATTGTTTAATTTGCATTGTTTCCTTCCTCTATTGCTTTAAATATATACTGTTGTGATCTTATTTACATTGCAACTTTAATAACTATATTTGGATGAGGTTACTTACTTTCCTCGAATAAGCACATCATTGTTTCAAAGGAAATAAAAAAAATATTAAATCCTTGATATTTTGCATTTAAGCTTCTTGTACATATTTTAAAAGATTTTCATCTTCTTGCTTGCTTTTATATATTGAGTGCTAAATTATTAGACTGGAAACCGATGGGAATAATTCTAATTTTTGCAAATCTACTTTTCTACTTATGAAATAATAACTCAAACTAAATAAATTACTTTTATTCACCTATTCCTTTTGTTTTTATATTTAGCATATGGAAGTTTAATAATTTTATACAAATATAGCATAAGCTGAAAGATCCTGTATGGGCCAATCCATGTAGTTTTCACTCAAAGCATTGCTGGAAACTTCAGGGAGACTCCAAATACATAGTGACTTACTGCTTGAGCCTTAGGAGCATGGTGCATTTCCTAGATCCTTTTAATCATGTGATAGATGTTTCATTTTAATATGACATAATCAAACATGCATGATCTCTTGATTATTTCCTTCATCCTGTGACAGTAGCAGAGAAGCACGGTAATGCATGTCTTAACAGGAAACAGTTTCTGACTCTTGTGTGGTGACAAGGCAGCATTATGTGATGACACTAGTGATAGATGGGAAGGAATGATTTTTCCACCCTTGGATCATGGCAAAATTATACATGTAGCAGTAAGGGTAAGGATGCCATATTTTTGAGCTGTCACTAGAACTGGGGATTCTGGTTGCCTTTACTGCTTATGTCTTTGTTCTTTCCTGACATTGCTGAATGAGTATCTTATAATGGATGTGTCTAGGATTGGAAGTAAACTTAGTTTGAGAGCTAAAAATCTCACAGTCCCATGGAGTTAGAGCAGAGGAAGCTTTTTCATCACGAAGGTATGTCAATTATGAGAAAAGTCTTGTGGTTTTACCAGTAAAGTATGAAAACATGGACAATCTGAGGTGAAATGTATAATTGAAATGTATAATGTGCAATTAGCAGTCTTCTAAACAGCTTTATGTACTAAAGAGATTTAAGTTCTAATTACCCAGATTTTAGTAGTATTTATAACCTGTTACTAAATTATTTTCTCTATTTCTACATGTTTGCTTTTCTTCCTTCCTTCCTTTCTTTCTTTCTTTCTTTCTTTCTTTCTTTCTTTCTTTCTTTCTTTCTTTCTTTCTTTCTTTCTTTCTTTCCTTCCTTCTTTCTTTTTTATTTTTTTTATTGTTTTTTTACTTTTTGGAGAGGAAAGACAGGGTAATTGAAATTAAGTGACTTACCCGAGGTCACACAGCTAGTTAGTGTTAAATATCTGGAGTTGGATTTGAACTTGGGTCCTTCTGTCTCCAGGGCTGCAGTCAGACTATGACTTCACTGCACCACCTAGTAGCTCCTGTATTTCTTTGTAATGTTTTTACGCCCTATAAATCAATTAATCAACAAGTGTTTATTAAATGCCTACTATGTGCTAAGTGCTATGACATAAAGCAAAGTTCACACATACAGTGATATGTATGTATATTTATTTTAATTACAATTTAATAGACACCAGTGCTCAATCACATCTAAGTTTTTTTTTAATTCTTTTCAATCAATAAAATTCAGTCAATATTTTTATCTATTATACTTTTAAATATAACACAATTTCTGCAACTTATATCTTGTAACCATGCTTTAAAAAAATTCTTGTTATGTCTAAGATCATGACTGCTACTCTTGCTTTTGCTATATTTTTTAAATTTCACTTGGGATATAATAAATTTTGCTCTAGTCCCTTATTTTCAGTCTTTTTGGATCTTTGTGTACCAAGTAAGTTTCTTTTAAACAATATTCTTGGGTTCTACATTCTAATCCATCCTGTTATACCATTCCAAAAGAGTAGCTAAGTAACATAGTAGGTAGAATATTGGACTTGGAGTTAGGAATACTCATCTTACTAAAACCTGGCCTGACACTTATTAGCTATGTGACCCTGTGCAAGTCACTCAATCTCATTTGCCTGAGTTTCCTCTTATGTAAAATGAGATGGAGAAGAAAATGTCAAAATCATTCTAGTATCTTTGCCAAGAAAGCCTCAAATGAGGTCATGAAGAGTTGGACACACATGAAAAATAATTAGGTTAATTTGACTACTATGTTACTATGTTTGAATTTATAAGTGTTTCCTCATATCTGTTCTTTTTCTCAGGAATGCTTGAAAGTCTTTTTTGTTCTATTAACAATCCGTTTTAACCCAATTTTATAGAATGAATTGTTTTTGTTAGCAAGCTTTTATCTTTTGTCTTTTGGAAGATCTCTCACACTGAATAGTGGTGGTTGCCAAGTATTATGGGATACTGACTTTGATTCTTTGGTATTCAAACTTTTTTTTATTATTTGAAGTAATTTCTGACTTGGGAGTGCAAAATTTTGGAAATGACTTTACTGGTAGTTTTTTATATTGGGACTTCTTTCAGGAGATAATTAGTAGTTGTTTTTTTTTTTTTTTTTAATTTCAGTTTGCCCTCCATTTTTAATAGACCAGGGCAGTTTTGAGTTACCTTTTTATTTATTTAATATTTAATTTTCCTAAGTTACATGTAAAAATTATTTTAACATTTGTTGTTAAAATGTTGAGTTCCAAATTTCCTTCCTTCCTCCTCAGCCCCACAATTGAGAAGGCAAGCAGTTTTATATACATTATATATGTCTAGTTATGTTGTAAAAGAAAACATAGATAAAAATTAAAAAAAAAGAAAATAAAGAAAGTTTAAAAAGTTTCAGACTGTATTCAGACACCATCAGTTCTTAATGTGGGGATAGATAGCATTTTTCTTCCTAAATCCTTCAGAGTTTTGTGGATCATTGTATTGCTGAGAATAGCTAAGTCATTCATAGCTGATCTTAAAATATCACTGTTACTTTGTATCCAATAAATTTCATTCTGAATCAACCCATGTAAATCTTTCAAGGTTTTTCTGTGAGCATTCTGCTCATAATTTCTTATAGTGCAATGACATTCCATCATAGTTTCACACCACAAGTTATTGAGTCATTCCCCAATTTATGTGCATCTCCTCAATTTCTAAACCTCTGCCACCAGAAAAGTGCTGTCATAAATACTTTTGTACATATAAGTCTTTTTCCATTTTGTTTATCTCTTTGGGATACAGACCTAGCAGAGGTATTGTTAGGTCAAAGGATATGCATGGTTCTATAGCCCTTTGGGCATAGTTCCAAACTGCGCTATAGAATGGTTTAATCAACTCAAGGACTCCAATAACAATACATTAATGTCTCATTTTTCCCACAGCCCATCCGACATTTACCATTTACCTTTTCTGTCCTAAAGTCTAATCTAATAGGTATCAAGTAGTAACTCAGAATTTTTTTAATTTGCATTTCACCAATCAATTGTGATTGAGTATTTTTTTTAATATGGTTACAGATAGTTTTAATTACTTCATCTGAAATCTGATTATATCTTTTGATCATTTATCAATTAGGGAATGGCCCTTATTTTAATAACTTTTTACACAGTTCTCTATATGTTAGAGAAATGAGGCCTTTATCAGAGAAACTTCAATTTTTTTTTACATTTACTATAGCTAACTATATTTCCCTCCATTGTATCCCTTCTAATACTGTTTATTCTTTTCTCTTTGCCATTTCACTCTGTCCCTCCTCAAAAGTGTTTTGCTTCTGATTAGCCCCTCCTCCAATCACCCCCCACTCTTACCTTATTCTCTTCCGATTCTATTTTCCTGTAGGGTAGATAGATTTCTATACCCCATTGCTTGTGTATATACACAGTTACATGAAAAAAACAATATTTAGCATTCAGTTTTAAAACTGGGGCCCTGTCTGTGTTGATGCAGCCTGTGCTGTACACACACACACACACACACACACACACACACACACACACACATATATATATATATATATATATATATACATAAATATATGTACATATATATTTGAATATTGGGTTTTAAAACTTTGAATTCCAGATTCATTCCCTTCCTCCGTTGTCACCCACCCTTATAGGGGAGATAAGCAATTCAGTATAGTTTGTATACATGTAGCTAGTGCAAAACATTACCATAGTAGATATCTTGTAGAAGACTAATTATATTTCCCTCCCTCCTATCCCACCTCCCACTTGTTCTGTTCTCTATTTTGGTCCTGTCCCTTTTCAAAACTGTGTGCTTCCAACTTCCCTCCCCCCCCCAGCCTGCCTTCCCTTCCATAATCTGCCCTCTCATCCCCTTCCCCCCTATTCTCCTGTAGGGTGAGATACCCTATTTAGTGTGTGTGTCATTCCTTACCTAAGCCAAATTTAATGAGTATGAGGTTGACCCATTCCCTTATGCCTTTCTGTTCTTCCCCCACTCCATTTTCCCTTGCCTCTTTTATATGAGATAGTTTGCCCCATTCTGTCACTTCCCATCTCCGCTCCTTATATTCCTCTCTCACCTCTAAATTTCACCTTTTAAGTATCCTCCTTTCCTTTTAAATTGTTCCCATGTTCTCTATATTTGAATACCTGTAAACATATATGCACACATTCATATATATATATATTCATATGACTATAAACCCTCCAATAAAGACTACATATATATATATATATTCCCTTCAACTATTTTAATACTGAGAAAAGTTCCCTCAGTTACAATTATCGTTCTTCCATGTAGGAATGTAAATAATACAACTTTGATAAGTTCCTTATGATTTCTCTTCCCTGTTTACCTTCTCATGCTTCACTTGCTTCTTGTATCTGAATGTCAAATTTTCTACTCAGGTCAGTTTTTTTCTTCAAGAATATTTGAAAGTGCTCTATTCCACTGAATGACCCTATTTTCCCCTGAAACATGATACTCAGTTTTGCTGGGTAGGTGATTCTTGGTTTTAATCCCAGCTTCATTGCCCTCCAGAATATCATATTCCAAGCCCTTCAATCCCTCAGTGTAGAAGCTGCCAGATCCTGTATAATCCTGATTGAGTTACCTCAGTATTCAAATTGTGTGTTCCTGGCTACTTGTAAGATTCTCTCCTTGATCTGGGAATTCTGGAAACTGGCTATAATATTCCTAGGAGTTTTTTGGGGGGGATCTTTTTCAGATGGTGATCAGTGGATTCTTTCAACCTCTATTTTGCCTTCTGGTTCTAAAACATCAGGGCAATTTTCCTTGAGAATTTCTTGTAGGATGATTTCTAGATTCTTTCTTTGATCATAAATTTCAGGTGGTCCAATAATTCTTAAATTATCTCTCCTGGATCTGTTTTCCAGGTCATTGGTATTTCCCATGAGATATTTCGCATTGCCTTCTATTCTTTCAATTGTTTGGATCTGTTTAACAGCATCCTGATTTCTCATAAAGATACTAGCTTCCATTTACTCCTATCTAATTCTGAAGGAATGATTCTCCTCAGTGAGCTTTTGAGATTCTTTTTCCATCTGGCAAATTAGGCTTTTTAAGGCATTCCCCTCTTCATTGCCTTTTTGAGTCTCTTTTGCCATTTGAGTTAGTTTATTTTTTAGGTGTTATTTTCCTCAGTCAGGCTGTTGACACTCATTTCATAATTTTCTTGCATAGTTTTCATTTTTCTTCACAATTTTCCCTCCACTTCTCTTATCTGCTTCTTAAGGTCCTCTTTAGCCTGTAACCAGCTCATATTTTCCTTTGAAGATTTTGGTGCAGGTTTTCTGACTGTACCATCTTCCTCCTGTTCCATGCTTTGATCCCTTATGTCCCCAAAATAGGAGTCTAATGCTGAATTTTTCTGTTTATTTTGTTTCCTTTGCCTAAGCATGTTGCCACTCAATTACTTTACTTTTGGGCCTATTTCCACAGTAGGACTCTGCAATCAGACAAGAAAGCTTCTGTCCCAGATGCTGGGATTTTCTCAGCTACCAGAGATATTAGCTGGGTGCCCTCTCTGAAGCCTCCATGCTCTGGCAAGCTGGTCACACGCTGTGGGACTTCCACCCTAGACTGCAATCCATATCTAAGAAGGTTGAAGCAAGAGCAATTACCCCTCAGACTGGTTTCTTGGTCCCCCTACTGTCTGCAGTCTAGTAGCTGAAGCTGCAAAGTGGCACTGGCTGTGCTGAGGTGTCTCAGCAGTTTCTTACCCTGGGAGCAAAAGGTGATGCTCTACCAACTACTGGTCCCAAAGTCCACAGTGCACTGACTTCTCACATTGTCCTTGGCATCTATGTGCTGTTAATTCTGGAAATGGCCACACCTGCTGGTGTTCTGGAGCCCCTCCTGCCCAAGGTTGGTCAGGCCACCCTGTGTCTAAAACCTTGGGCTTCTGTAGGGGTAGGGTCCCAGAGTGCTGTGCTGGCCACTCCCTTCCAGGCTGCTGGGCTGTCCTCAGGGGAAAGTTAACTTCTCTGTGTCATTTTGTGGGTTCAGTAGTTCCAAATTTTGTTCAGAGTCCACTTTTACATGGATTGAGGAAGGTGGCACCTGGAGCCAGGAGGAAGTCCTGTTTCTACTCCATCATCTTGACTCCACCCCTCTCTTGGACAGTTCTTAACACATTTTTGTTGTCTTTGTGTCTTTTGCTCATTAGTCAAATCTCTAGTTCTTTTCTCCAAATTTAGTAACAAAACTATGCTCTGCTCTCTCTTACATTCTAGGATGAGTTGATCAAGTCCTGATTGGTTCTTACACAGCTTTCTTGTTGTTTTGTTGTTGCTGCTGCTGTTTTGTTCTGTTCTCTTTTGCTTTGCTGTGAGTTTGTACTTTCCTTGATATGTATGAACTCAAAAGATTGGAAGGTTCCAATGTCTTTCATCAGATCTCTGTAGTTAACTCCCTCTGATTCAGTCACAGAGACTTCTTCTGTCCCTTTGGAGATTTGCCTGCTCAGGGATCTGCTTAGTCTTTTACCAGATCCCCACCCTGGGATTCCCATGGTCTGGGAATGCTTTAGCCTTTTGTCCCACTTAAGACTTCCTTAGTCATGTTAATGGATCATGTTCTGTATCATATGAAGTTTTTCTAGTCAGGATGCTGAGTACTTTTCTGATTCCCCTCACTCCCAAAGGACTTCCTTATGTAACTATTGCTTTCATTCCCTTCCCTCTCAGTTTCTCACAATCAAGGCACTGAATAGTCTTCTTTTACCCCATCCTCCAATGCCTTGTTGATTTCAGTACTGAGTTGACTTCCATTCCCTCTTAAAACTTCTCTAGTTGGAGTTAAAGGAATGGCAGGAAAAAGATTTTACTGACATGAAAGGCTTCATGGAAGAGCTAGTATTCGCATCTGATGATAAGGTCAGCTAGGTGATGCAGTGGATAGAGTACCAGCCCTGGAGTCAGAAGGACCTAAGTTCAAATTCAACCTTAGACACCTAACACTTACTAGCTGTATGACCTTAGGCAAGTCACTTACCCCCAATTGTCTTGCCTTTCACCATCCAAATAGATAAAAAAAGAAACTAATGATAAAAGTTGGGTAAAAACAAATAGTCAAATAAGGAGAACATTTCACTCATAGGGAGTAACATGTGCAAAAGTCACAGAAGAAGGAAAGTATAGTGAGAATTCAATATTCTATTTGGCTATAGCATAGTTTACATGGGTTGAGTAATATGAGAAAAGATTGAAAAGCTTTGATTTTGTGGAACACTTTGAATATCAGGGAAGGAATTCATGCTTTCCCTAGTAGGCAAAGAAAAGCTGCTAAAGACTTTAGGGCTAAGCAGTGAGGAACATGACTAAACCAATGGAAAGGAAATATTTGCCTGGCAACAGAATGAAAAGTGGATTGGAAGGAGATACAGTAGAGATGGGAAAACCTGTTAAGCAGCTCTCATAATCCTTTTTGGCAGGTGGCAATGAGTTATTATACTAAAATGGTTGCAGTGTCCTGGAAGAAGACAGGTAGCTATGATTAATGATTGTGCCTTTAATACAAATTGTGGATATTGATTAGAATATTTCTACTCCAAAAAGTTAGTATTATGCTATTTTCAAGCCAAGAAGGAAATACTTATTGCTCTAGAAAAAAGTAATGTAAGTATCTCTTCCAGGCTTGTGTTCCAGTGACTGACATTGCCATGGCAAACACTGACTAATAAGCAATCTGATCATTACTTCCATATTCCTAAAGATGAAATCTGATTTTAAAAATTAAGATAGAAATGTCACCCCAAGAAAATAAGAGGGGAGAACAAAAACAATAAAAAAATCACAACCAAAGCCCCAAGCTCTTCTTTTGGCCTTCTCCTATTTATAGAATCAAAGAAACTTCAGAAAAATTACTTCATCTAAGGTTTCATGAGTACTAAGAATTTCAACATTCTTAGTCCCTTGCATTTTCTTTCCAATAAATGTCACATTTTACTATGTACATACTTATTTTCTTACAGTAACACAACATCTGTGCTTTTCATTGAAACTCTCTTGCTTCTGTAATGCAGATTTAAACAATCTGTTCTATGAACAAGATTACTGCTATAAAATAACATTTTTCTTGATCTATGAATAGATATGAATAGTCTTAGGAAAAGAGGAAGAGGTTGGTTTCAATTTTTCTAAAATCAAGAGTTTTGTTTGCTTCTAAAGTTCATAGATGAGGAAACTTAGGATACTGCAAAAATAATTTATGTCTACTCCTTCACGTGAATGAATTATTATTAAGAATATCCAGTCCTTGTCTCATGTCCATTCCATCTTTATAAATGAAAATGTGTTTGAATTTTATAAATCTTATACAAAAGACCCAGTCTTGGCAATATATGTACTTTGGGTATCATGAATGAAGACATCCTCCTTGCAAACCATTAGTCTTTTAAAATATTCATTAAACAGAACTCAGACTGGTAGTATGTAAGAAAATGTTACATTATGTTTGTAGTATATCCCAACTTCATAAAAATCCCACAATACAATAAAGCTGTATCATAAAATAAATACTTCTATAAACCTACCTATAAGAAAATTCTCCTTGAAAGCCCAAGAATTAATCAAAGGAAAGCCACCTGTAATAAAATGATATACTATAAAAAAGAGGGAACACCATATCTGTCATTCCTTTATGAGGTGAAAATAAATTCCTATTTAGAAAAGAAGGAACACCATAGGATGAAGAATGATAGACAATTCCCTAGAGTAGCCTATCAGTCAGTTAGGTGACTCCTTAAAGGATACTTAAAGATGAGCCAAATTTTTGACAAGATTGTAGAAAATACCTGTACCTGGAGAAGTGGGGCTTGCTAGAAGCTAATTGAATATGAGAGAGTGGCAGTACCATCTAAATCAACTGTCACAAGGAAAGATTAAGGAGTGATGCTGTTTGGACTGATTGGACATGAGGAGTATTGGGATAAATGTTGTTTATTTTTATGTTGTTTTTGGTTTTTATTAATTTGTTCATTTACTTTGGGTTTACAAGATTCAGTTCCCCAGTTCTCTGAATTTCATTTTTATTTGCCATTGGACAGGTTATAAAGAAGGATTGTATCAGATGGAATGATGGGAAAGAGGAAACCAAACCAAACAAGAAAAAGAAAAAGAGCAGGTAATTTGCTTCAATCTGCATTCAAATTCTGTTCTTTCTAGTTATTTCTCTGAATATAGACATCTCTTTCCATTGTGAGACTTTTGGAGTTTATTGTTACCCTGCATTTCTGAGAAGAGTTCAGTCTATCAAAGTTGGTCAACACACATAAATTGTATCAGTAACTATGTACAAATGTTTCCTGGTTCTGCTCTTCTCACTCAGCATCAGTTCATGTAACTCTCTCCAGGTAGATAAGAATTCCATCTGCTCTTCATTTCTTATTGAGCAATAGTATTCCATTACATGTATGTACCATAACTTGTTTAGCCATTCCCCAATTGATGGGCATCCCCTTAATTTCCAGTTCTTTGCCACCACAAAAAGAGCTGCTATAAATATTTTTGTGTGTATGGGTCTTCCTCCCGCTTCTATGATCTCTTTGGGATACAACCCGTGAAGGGGTATTGCTTGGTCAAAGGATATAAAGTTACATATAGCCCTTCAGTCATAGTTCCAAATTACTCTCTAGAATGGTTGTATCAGTTCACAACTCCACCACAACTCCAATTTTTCCAAATCCTCTTCAGTATTTATCATTTTCCTGTTTTGTCATCTTAACCCAATCTTACCAGTAAGATGTGGTACCTCAGAGTCGTTTTGATTTGAATTTCTCCAATCAATGGTAATTTAGAACATTTTTTTCATATCCTTATAGATATCTTTAATTTCTTCCTCTGACAACTGCCTTTTTGTATCCTTTGACCATTTATCAGTTGGGGAATGGCTTGTATTCTTATAGATTAGACCCAATTCTATATATATTTAGGAAATGAGGCCTTTATCAGAGACATTGGTTATAATAATTCTTTCCCAGTTTCCCACTGCCATCTTAATCTTGGTTACATTGGTTGTGTTTGTACAGAAGCCTTTCAGTTTCATGTAAAGAAACTTATCTATGTTGCATTTTATAATACTCTCAAATTCCTGTTTGGTCATGAAATCTTCCCCTCTCCATAAATCTGAAAGGTAAACTACTCCTTGATTTCCTAGATTGCTTACAGTATCATCCTTTATACCTAGATCATGAATCCATTTAGACTTAATTTTGGTAAATGGTGTTAGATAATGGTCTATGCCCATTTTCTGCCATATGATATTCCAGTTTTCCCAGCAGTTTTTGTCAAATAATGACTTCTTATCCCCAAAAAGGGGGTCTTTGGGTTTATCAAAGAGGAGATTATTATAGTCATTGACTGCTAAATCTTGTGTACCAATCTATTCCATTGAACGACTGCTCTATTCCTCAGCCAGTACCAAGTAATTTTGATGACTGCTGCTTTATCATACAGATTAAAATACGGTATAGCTAGGCCATCTTCCCTAGCATTTCTTTTCATTAATCCCATTGATATTCTAGACCATTTATTCTTCCAAATGAGTTTTGTTACTATTTTTTCTAGTTCTAAAAGTAATTATTTGGTAATTTGATTGGTATGGCACTAAATATGTAATTTAATTTAAGGAAAATTGTCATTTTTATTATTTTAGATCAACCCAGCCACAAGCAATTGATGTCTTTCCAATTAGTTAGATCTGATTTTATTTGTGTGAAATGTGCTTTGTAGTTGTGCTCACATAAGTCCTGGGTTTGTTTAGGAAGGTAGATTCCCAAATATTTTACGTCTCCAGTGATATCAAATGGGATTTTGCTTTCTATCTCTTGCCTTTGGATTTCATTAGAAATATACAGAAATGCCAAGGATTTATGTGGGTTTATTTTATTTCCTGCAACTTTGCCAAATTTATTTATTGTCTCAAGTAGTTTTTTTTCCTTGATTCCCTAGGATTCTTTAAGTGTATCATCATATCATCCAAAAATAGTGATAACTTGGTCTCTTCTTTGCCTAATTTGATTATTTGATTCCTTTTTCTTCTCTAAGTACTACTGCTAATATTTTCTAGTAGCATATTGAATAAGAGGGGTGATAGTGGACACCCTGATCTTATGGGAAATGCTTCTAGCTTATGCCCATTACATATAATATTTGCTGATGGCTTTAAATAGATGCTACTAATTATTTTAAGGAAGGCTTTAAGGAAGGCTCCATTTATTTCCATACTTCTTGTGTTTTTAAAAGAAATGGATGTTGTACTTTGTCAAAAGCCTTTCCTGAATCTTTCTCTACTTTGAGAAAATCATGTGCTTTCTCCTAATTTTATTGTTTATATGATCAATTATATTGATGATTTTCCTAATATTGAACCATCTTTTCATTCCTGGAATAAATCCTACCTGATAGAAGTGTATTATTCTTGTGATAAGTTGCTGTAGTCTTTTTGTTAATAATTTATTTAAAATTTTTACATCTATATTCATGAGGGAAATTGGTCTATAATTTTCTTTTTCAATTTTATCTATTCATGATTTAGGTACCAGTACCATATTTGTGTCATAAAAAAAGAATCTGGTAGGACTCATTCTTCATTAATTTTCTCAAATAATTTGTAGAGTATTGGAATAAATTGTTCTTAAAATGTTTGATAGAATTTGCTAGCAAATCCATCTGGCCCCGGAAACTTTTTCCTAGGGATTTCCCTGATGGCTTATTTAATTTCTTTCTCTGAGATAGAGTTCTTTAAGTAATTTTCTTCCTCTTCAGTTAATCTGGGCAGCTTTTGTTTTTGTAAATATTCACCCATTTCACTAAGATTTTCAAATTTATGTTCATATAATTTGGCAAAACAATTCCTAATTATTGTTTTAATTTCCTATTCATTTGATGTAGATTCACTCTTTTCATTTTGTTATGCATAATTTGGTTTTCTTCTTTATTTTTTATCATATTGTCTAAGGGTCTATGAATTTTATTGCTTTTTTTTCATAAAACCAGCTCTTAATTTTATTTATTGATTCAATGGTTTTCTTAATTTCAGTTTTATTAATCTCTCCTTTGGTTTTCATTATTTCTAATTTAGTGTTTAATTGCAGATTTTCATTTTTTTTTCTTTTTCTAGCTTTTTCAATTGCATGCCCAATTCATTGACCTCCCTTTTCTCTAATTTATTCATGTGTGCTTTCAGGGACATAAAACTTCCTCTATGAACCACCTTGGCTGCATCCGGTAATTTTTGGTATGTTGTCTCATTATTGTCATCCTTTGAATGAAGTTACTGATTGCTTCTATAATTTCTTGTTTGACCTACTCATTCTTTAGGATTAAATTGCTTAGTTTCCAATTAATTTTAGTAATTAATTTTACCATGGCCCTTTATTGCATATGATTTTTATTTCATCATGATCTGAGAATGATGCATTTAATATTTCTGCCTTTCTGCACTGAATTGTGAGGTTTTCATGTCTTAATACATGATTGATTTTTGTGTATGTGCCATGTACCACTGAGAAGAACATATATTCCTTTTATCCCCATTCATTTTTTTCCACACATCTATCATACCTACCCTCTCTAAAATTCTATTCACCTCCTTAACTTCTTTCTTGTTTATTTTGAGGTTGGATTTATCAAGTTCAGAGAAGGGGAGATTAAGGGCCCCCACTAGTATAGTTTTGCTATCTATTTCTTCCTCTAATTCCCTTACCTTATCCTTTAGGAATTTGAATGTTATGCCACTCGGTGTATTTATGTTAAGTAATGATATTGCTTCTTTCTCGATGGTGCCTTTTAGCGGGATATAATTTCCTTCCTTATCTCTTTTAATTAGACCATTTTTTTTTTGCTTTTGCTTTATCTGAGATAAAGATTGCTATACCTGCTTTTCTTTTCTTTTTTTTTTTTACTTTAGCTGAGGCATGATATATTTTACTCCAGCCTTTTACCTTTACCCTGTATGTATCCATCTGTTTCAGATGTGTTTCTTGTAAACAGCATATTGTAGGATTAAGGTTTTTAATCCATTCTGCTATCTGCCTCCATTATATGGGAAAGTTAATCCCATTCACGTTCAGTTATGATTACTATCTGTCTCTTTCCTTCCATCCTATTCCCTCCCCTGTTTATGCTTTTATTTTTCTTCCCTTCTCCTTTCCCCTCCTTAAGATTTTTTTTTTCTTTTTGACCACTGCCTCCCTCAGTATTCCCTCCTTATCAGCCCCAATCCACCCTTTTAAGCCACTCTCATTTCTTAGCCCCTCCCTCCTCATACTCTCTGTAGGATATGAGATTTTTGTACTTAATGTAGTATGTTATTTCTTCTTTGAACCAAGCTTGACAGTCACACATCTCATGCAAAGCTCCTCTCCCTTCCCTATATCCCTCTATTATGATGTTTTTTGTCTCTTCTTGATAGAGTCCTATGCTTAACTGGTTGGTGTTATTCCCTCCTTAAACCAGAACCAATGAGAGAAAAGCTCATATAATGATCATCTCCCTCCCTTCTTTCCATTTATTATAGTGTTTTTATGTCTCTTTTTTCTGGCATAATTTACCCTTTTCCACTTCATTCTTTCCTCTTCTTCCATTGCAGTCTGTAGCCCTTAATAATTTTTTTTAATGTAATTATGTGTAATTTATACCCATACTCTCTACTTGTCTATAAACAGTTTGCTCTTATTAAATAACAGGGGTTTTGTGTGTGTGTGTGTGTGTGTGTGTGTGTGTGTGTGTGTGTGTGTGTGTTTTCCTTGTTTATCTTTCTATGTCTTTCTTTTGTCTCGTAATTGGAGGTTGAATTTTCCATTGAGCTCTGGTTTTTTCATCAGTAAGGTATGGAAATCTGTTATATTTTTTAATGACCATCTCCTTCCCTGGAAGAATATGTTCAGTTTTGCTGGGTAGGTGATCCTTGGTTGTAGCCCAAGCTCTTTTTACCACTTCCTCCAATCTTTCAGTGTAGAGACTGCCAGATCCTGTGCAATTCTCACTGTGCTTCCATGATACTTGAATTGTTTCTTTCTGGCCACTTGTAGAATTTTCTCCTTTACCTGGTAATTCTGGAGTTTGGACACATTTTGATAACTTTTCAATTTGGGACTTCTTTCAGAAGGTGTCTGGTGTATTCTCTCACTTTCTATTTTACCCTCTTGTTCTAGTATTTTAGGGCAGTTTTCCTTCATGAGCTCTTGGAAGATGTTGTCCAGGCTCATTTTTTCATCATGATTTTCCTGAATTATCAGATTATCACTCCTGGATCTGTTTTCTAGCTAACTTATTTTTCAATAGAGATATTTTACCTCTTTTTCTAATTTTTCATTCTTGATATTTTGTTTGACTAATTCTTGGTTCCTCATAGATTTATTTGCTTCAATTTATTTGATTCTAGTTTTTAGTGAATTGTTTCCCTCAGTTAGTTTTTGGATCTCCTTTTCCATATCACATAGTTTTCTTTTTAAGGAGCTGTTTTCTTCATTGCAATGGTTTTCTAATTTTGCAATGTTGATTTTAAAAGAATTATTCCTTTTATCTTCTATCTCTCTAATTTGGTTTTCAAATTTCCTTTTGAGGTCATCTAAGAATGCTTTCTCTGATTGAGACCAGTTCCTTGTTGGGGCTTCAACTGTGGGTGTGTAGTTCTCACTGACTCCCTCTGAATTTGGTTCTTCCCTCTCACAATTGTAGGACTCCAGTTTCTTTGTCTTTGCAGTCTGCTATTTACCCATTTTGAGGCAGGGCCCTATCCATGCCCTTCCTCTAGGGTTCCCAAGCCTTTACTGTTTAAGGTTTTGCCTGGGGGCAATAATTACTATGCTTTCATGGTCAGAGGCGGGGATTGGAGCAGCTGGAGTTTACTCTGTCATCATGTACCCTGGAGGTCCAGATAGGTGCTTTTTAAATTTCTAGCCTGTAGATTTGTTGTCCCAGGAGTAGCTGCTGCCTCTGTTGGGGCCCTGCATTTGACTCTTACCCTGCTCAGTCCCATCCCAGCCCTTTGGTGACAGGCCTGGCAGGGGCACTCGTGGTTGGTGGGTCAACTTGTTGCACATTGATCAGGCCCTGTCAGGCACTCTGTGGTCCCTGGAGTCATTGTCAGGACCTCTGTGCCACCCATGGTCATTATCTGCACCACCCAGACTCAGTAAATTCTGTGTTATTGAAACTTTTTATCACCACATTTTTGGCCCCTTCCCCTACTCCCCCAGCCCCATGGGTTAGTTTATATTTTCTTTCTACCTCATAAACTCTTTCTTTCCTTGACCAGGCAAAATCTCTTTACCTTCCCCTATTTTAAAATACTCACTTTGTCCCTCTAAGAATTGGTAACCATAGGCCTTTTCTGGCATTTGTTTGCTCTTTGAAAATGCAATCAAGAGGATTCAATTGAGGACAAAGAGATTTAACACAGATATTTTGGAGTTAGGAACCAAAAAGGAAAAAATGAAGAATATATAATCCTTTTTAATGTTAAAATTCATTATTGTCCTTAAATAAACTATTATATTTCTGTAAGAACAGAAAATTTTGTATATACAGTAAATGCACCGAAATTCATATCATATGGTAGTCTCAAATCTGAGCATTTTCTGGCAGTATTTCTGAGGTATTACTGGCAGTGTTGACAGCATGTGCAGTGCAGGGTGCATGTTGTATGTTTAGAACCAATGCTGTAGTGAAGTTGTGCAATGCAACATGGGCAAGTGCTGCCAGAAATACCTCAGATTCAGACAATACATATTATTTGATACAATTTGTCAGATCAAAGAAGAACTTCATTTATACTGGGAAAATGATTCTAGACAATAAGTCAATAATAGGTTAAAGGGAAGCAATAGGAGTAAAGAATAAGAATGGTTAACATCCCGCCCTTCCAGTGCTACATACCATACACTTTGGGTCTCTCAAATGGACCATAAACTTGCCATCCTTATAAAGGTTGCCCTCACCTTCATTACTATACATTCCCCTTTTACTCTTATTTCAGTCCTGAAAATAAAGAAAAAAAGAAATAAAACAAAACAAAAAGAGAAACTTTTTTTTTTCAAACTCTTTGGAGTTCATCTTTTTTTCTCACTATTTAGGTTTCATATGTTACCTTTTCTCTAGGAGAACTTTTACTTGTCCTTCATGGAGGCAGGATGATTTCCATTCAGGTTCTTTCTCTGACATATATTACCAATGTGATCATGGGGGGGGGGGGCGGGAATCACTTTATCTTTTGCTGACCTAGGAAACTATTTATGACTCTCACAGATGACTTGCTTCTTTAAATCAGTAACGAAAGTTTCCATACCAGAGATTTCCCCCCACTGAAAAAATCACTGGTCTACACCCAAAAAGAATTGTATTAGATTTTGTGGTAGTTATGTAATGCTTCAGGCTCATATTGGCATTCTTTTAAAATCATAAAAAAATAAATCTTTTTTCCCCTAAATAAACTGCTATTGAGCTTGGTCTGCCCTGTCCAGCCCTGAGGCTTTGCTTTACCTTAAACTCATGATGTATACATTTTGCTTCTTGATCTATTATATTAGATTATCTTAATTAAAACAAATTAAAACAAAATGGAAATAATTATGATATAATAAAAGTCATGCTACAAGAATTTTTTGAATAAAATTTTGGCCAGTGAGATGACACAAAGAATAAAGTATAAGTGAGCCCTAAGCTCAAATATGTTCTTAAATACTTAATGATTTTGTGACACTGGGTAATTCACTTAATTTTTTTTTATCTCAGTTTCCTCCTCTGTAAAAATTGAGATGAAACCAGTACCTACTTGTAAGGAATTTTACAACAATCAAATGAGATAATAATTGTAAAGCAGTTAGCACAATGCTTGGCAGTGTGTTGGTCAATCATTTTTCTTTCTTTTTTTTTTTTTTTTTAAGCAATTGGGGTTAAGTAACTTGCTCAAGGTTACACGGCTAGTCATTATTTATGCGTGGGTGCTCATTTTCTGAGACCGGATCTGATCTCGGGTCATCCCAACTCCGAGGCCGGTGCTCTTACTCACTGCGCCACCTAGCCGCCCCTTTAGGGCAATTGGGGTTAAGTAACTTGCCCAAGGTCACACGGCTAGGTTTTTGTTTGTGTGGATTAAGTGTCGGAGGCCGGCTCCGAACTCAGGTCCTTCTGATTCCAGGGCCGGCGCTCTATTCACTGCGCCACCTAGCCGCCCCGGTCAATCATTTTTCAGTCATGTCTGACACTTCATGATCCTGCATAAGTTTTTTTTTTTTTTTTTTTTTGGTAAAGAGACTGAAGTGTTTTTCCAGTTCCTTCCCCAGTTCATTTTATAGATGAGGAAATTCAGAAAAATGGGGTTAAGTAGCTTGAACAGAATCACACAACTGGTAATTTTCTAAAATGGGATTTGAACTCCAGAACATGAGTGTTCCTGAATCCAAGACTGGTAACATATCCACTGTGTCTCATTAGCTGCCTTTTGAACAAAGTAGGTTAGTTGTAGTTAATATCAAAATAGTTAGTAAACACAAAGTAACTAACCTTCACAAACATTTTCTGTGAGAACTTATATAAAGATAAAAAGAAGTTATATTAAGATAAAGGTGACACTAAGTTTATGAAAAGTATCAAGCAAATCTATCAGAGCCATTTTTCCATCAGCTTGTGCTCATATCATTTCTCTGTGTCACATTTTGGTAATTCTTGAAATATTTTAAAGTTTTCCATTATTATTTTATCTGTTATAGTGGTCTGTGATCAGTGATCTTTGAGGTTACTATTGTATATCAGGTGGCATCAGGAACCATGTCCATATAAGAAGTACATGAACTTGATAAATCATATATGAGTTCTGACTGTTGCACTGACCAGTCATTCCCATTCTCTCTCCCTCTCCTAGAGACTGAGACATAACAGTATTTATATTGGACTAATTAGCAACCCTACAATGGACTCTAGGTGGTCAAGAGAAAGGAAAATTTATTGTTGTTTTATTTTAAGAAATTGCCACAGCTACAACTTTCAGTAACCACCACCCTCATTAGTCAGCAGCCATAAACTTCAAGGTATGACCCTTAACCCATAAAAAGATTATGGCTCCCTGAAGGCCCAGGTGATGGTTAACATTCTTGGCAGTAAAGTATTTTTAATTAAGGTATTCACATTTTTAGGTAAACTATTATTGAACACTTAATAGACTACAGTATAGTGTAAATATAACTTTTATATGCAATGAGAAAATAAAAATTGGTGTGGCTCACTTTATCACAGTATTTGCTTTATTGTTCTGTTCTGGAAACAAACTTGTCATATATCTGAGGTATGCATGCACAGCCTCTAAAATACCTGTGGGATAGTCTAGAAAGAAATTGTGAAGCTTCTTACCAGAGTAGGAGTCTTTTACTGGAGATTTTGTTTGGCTGTAGCAACACATTTTTCCCCCAGGTTTAGGACAAGTATTTATTTTCTCCACACAAAAGAAATATTTCACAGAAACACACACACACACACACACACACACACACACACACACACATTGACTAAAATCTTAAACATAAAAAAATAATTATTTTAATAATGTCATGGAAATTAGATGCTTTTAAAAAACAAAAAAAATTCAAAGACTACTAAATGGACATTTGAACTTCACTTCAGTTGTGTACTATCTAAACAATTACTTACAGCTTTTCTGGAAAGACAGGGGAGGCCAAGACATGATCTCCTGCTGGTAGTCATCTTCTCCAAGAATTTCTACAATAATTGGGGGGGCCTCCTCATAAAGGGAAGTCAAAACTGATAGGATCTAAGAGCTTCCAATCCATTGAACTTACAAAGTTATATACAATGCTGAAAATATCCATTCCCGGAATGCTGTTTAGTTGTGTGCTTTCCCTTTTATCAATTATTTGTATACTTTCTATATCCCTTATTATATTACAATCTTCTTGAATATTTATATTAAAAAAACTTAGAACCTTGAATGCAGTCAATACTTATTAAATGTTTCTTGAAATGAGTGTAGCACAGGACTATCACTTACCGAACTCCAAGCAGGGCACTCCATTTCTGTGCCTTCACTCTCTGGACGTCCCCCATGTAGGTGCACCACTTTTCAAAGGTATTAAATGTTTGACATTTGAAGCAGTTGAGTGAGTATTCACCCTCATAGAATGAAACATCTTTTGGAGCATTGAAGTAAGCTAATGAATAGAAGGAGCATTTCTAATATATAATAAATAAATATGTCATATTAATAACTGTTTATGTAGTTTTCTTAGAGAAAATTTAGCCTGCATTTGACTGTTAGTTGATGTAATGATTCTTCTAATAGAATAAAAGCCATAGGACACTGTAATTCCTACACATATGCAATGCTAACTTTAGAATAAGCACAAAGAGGCTTTTTTCCCCTTTCTCTGATTATAATTCAGGTCTCAGAGCCTCCAGCAGTCTAAAAGAGAAGAATTGCTTACTTTGGATAGATGCTGTTTTATATTTCTTGTATGTGACAAAGAAGTTTCTCCCTCCCTCCACCTTTTTCTAAATTGTACTTTACTGGATTAGATCATAGCATATATCACTAAGAAAAATGTTCTCTCTTAGAAGTTTGCACAGGAGTCAAAGAATTTAAAATTATCTAGAGCAGCTTTGGGGTCCCCTGTCTTCTATTTACTCTCTTCTACATACAGGGAAAAATAGGAGTGGGGAAAATAAGAGAAGCCTAGATTTGGATGTTTATTTGAAAGAATATTAGAAGTAATTTAAGTCCTACTTTATTATTTGTAGAAAATGTATTTTCTGTGTTCGGACTATCAATAATTCAATTAATCAACAAGTAATTTTTGTCTACTATGAGCTTGAAACTGGGGGAAGAAATGGTTATACAAAGACAAAAATGAAATATTCAGCATTATATTCTACCTAATGAGCATATTTTCCTACACTTTTGAGGTAGAGTTTGTTGTCAATAAATGTGTTTACATACATATTCTCCATTTTTGTTATTTTTTTGTTTCACTGTCCATATCATTATCACCATCTTGAAGCCTACTCTAATGCACTCAGCTTGAAGTTATTTTGATTTTTCACTTTAGTCTTCCCTCAACATATTTTTGACTTTTGGCATGTGCTTACTACATCTGTTTTATATATAGTTTTTTTTTAAGTTTCATGTCTTATCTTTCCTAATAGACAGGAAGCATGCTGTTTGTGTATGTGTGTCTATGTGTGTATGTCTTTATACCCCATTACCTAAATGGAGTATACATAGTAGGCACTTAAGAAGATTATTGAATTAAATTGGAATGGATTTGATTGGAAAGGAATAAAAATCTACATCAGGTGCATCCATGGGAGAAATAAAGTAATGCCATTTGGATGTTAAGAAGGACATGATAACTATCTTCTGTTCATGAAAGGCCATCATGAGGAAGAAGGAATAGGATTGCCCAGAAGGCAAAAAAAAAAAGATACAACATGTGGAAGTTAAAGGGAGGCAAATCTAACTCAATAGAAGAAAATATATCATAATAACTCTGATGTTTCCAAATTAGGATAGGCTAATTTGGGTTGTAGTCTAAATCTTTAAGTTGAGGTGTATGACTTTTGAGCTTCCTACAGCCAGGAAATTCCAGGAATAATTTCTGCTGTGATTATTAAAATCCATTCAAACACTTTACTTTTTAAAGATAGACTTTTATAGCTCATTCACAATGAATTTTATGCTCTTTCTTGAAAATTTGACTACTTATTTGTGCATAATTGTCATATAATAGGTTGGCAATGAATAAATAACTATTCATTTGAAGGACTGAACCATTTGTAAAGGACCAAGAAAAAAGTAAGAGAGAATGTCATTAAATACATCCTCCCCTTCATGCAATTTAAGGCTAGCTGTCTATAACAGTTTAGGACAAAAAAGGAAAAGAAAAGTCAAAAGCTAGATGTTGTAAATTAGCAGAGTCATACATATATACATATATATAGAGAGAGAGATCAAGAGATCAGTCTATCTACCTACCTACCTATCTATCTATCTATCTATCTATCTATCTATCTATCTATCTATAGATCTATCTATCTAGCTATCAATATCCCTGGCAGGGCAAGGCAGCCAACTGAAATCTGCATTATCTGTGAACTCATATAATTCACTATCTACCATTGAAATGTTCAGCTCCTCTCCTTTCCTTAGGAGCTCTAGTTGAAAGCGTTCATCTGGACAGTAAAGGGCAAAAAGATCAAGGCATTTTGGAAGGATGTTCTAAAACTAATGAAAGAAATTTTGTAGGGACAAAGGTCAAGATTTGAATTTTTAGCATTTGTTTGTTTGTTTAATTTTGGAGCGGATGAAGATCAGCTGAAGACTTATAGGACAATAGACTTAATAGCAAAGCATGTATATAAAAAATCAAAACAAAAAATTTTACTTGACTCTATGATGAATATAAGATAGTAGTATTGTATAGATGTACAAAATCAAAATTAATTCATACATAGAAAAAGCTATTTTTTGTTTCATCTTTCAATATTTTCATCAGTTTAGAGAGCTCCTGGGAACAAAAATTCTCCCCTACAAAAGCAGATCAGAAACTACTTAGAATCTTAGGGATTCCTAGGGTAATTGAAAGGTTAAGCTATTTTAGTAATATAGCTAGTATAGCTAATACATTTCAGATACAAAACTTGAGTCCATGTTGTTCTTACTTTGAGGAGAGAGCTCAATATACTCTTATTAGTGAAGTAACAATTAATAATGATAATATCACCTCATATTTGTATAGCAAAACCAAATCAACAATGATACAGCATTGTATGGTATACAGAGCTCTAATGGAAAGAACATTTGGCTTTGAATCAGAAAATTTAGTTTCTAGTACCATCTTTGAAATGTATCAGATTTCAGTGAAGTCGCTTAATCTCCCTAAAAATGAAACTGAGACTTTGAAAAGTTACACAAATTGCGCTATGAATAGTGTTAGGGATGGCATTTGATCACAATTTTTTTTATTACTTAAATCACTTAACCTTTCCACCCCTGTACACATACACATTGGTTCTCTATAGAAATACAGTACACAGAATAAGACCACTAATAGTTCTGTATGAGAAGTCAACTAATATCTTGTTATTTTCAATACTGGGCTCCATCTTTTAAAAGGGCAATTGATAAGCTGTAGGGCAAAGATGAAGGGGGCATTGGGGAGAATATATACCCAGGTTCCTGCCTACTGACCACAAAGGACAAACCATAAAATCAGGACATGATTGGAATGGAGGTATGGCAAGGCACAAACCATGCCTCTCTTTACTCTTCTGCCTGTTGGCCATGTTTGTATGCTTTTCTGGTAATACAGTTCTTCATTCTTGATTGATGTATAAGGACAAAGGAAGTCACTTCACCTTGTCTTAATGACCAGATATATTGTCACATGGAGGTGAGGTCATTGACTTTAGAAGCAAAGTACCACTGTATTTTTGTTGCATATTCTTGCTAGGTTAGGACTAGGTAGACTTCTTCTTTTTTTTTTGTTAACTGATTAATGACTGATTTGCATCCAAATATCCAACCTGAACTAACTAATTATGGCCACCCACTAATAGGAAGCTTCAAAACATGTTATCAGGAAGGATTTGATTTACCTGGAAATGTTTAATCTGAAGAATAAAATGTTGGAGGGCTTTAGAGCAAAAAGAATAAAAATTATTCTGTATAGCTACAAATGTCAGAATTAAGAATAGAAGGTTGAATTTATAGAAATTTAAGCTTTAGTTTAAAATAAGAAAGAACTTATCACTTATTAGGTATGTATATTAGTAACTTTTTTGAGGTAATGAGTTACTTGTCACAGAAAATATTTGAGCCAGAAGCTGACTAGCGGTATTTTAATTATAACATCCTTTTAGGAATTTTATATTCCAGTCTGTACTAGAAAATCTTTATGATCTTCCCAACTCAAACATGTTAATTTTGGCATGGAAAGACAGGCAAAAAATGTGTTATGAATAGGTAGCAGAAACAGATTAGAAATAGTCTTACTGAGATATGGCTTAACGTATTTTTTAGAGTCTGGAAAACTTAGGTACAAGTCATAACTCTGACATAGAATGACCAAGTTATCTAATCTTTCATTGTCTCCAGGAAACTTACTGAAACTATTAGTTGCAAATAATTTGTTGATCTGAATTTCTAGAAGGATTTTCTAACTGACACTACCCCCTACACCATGAAAAAACAACCAACCCAGGCCCTCTGATACCACCCTCGATATTATTTTTTCTTAAAAAAGAAAGGAGGTGTGAGAAATATATTAGTCACCAAGATGTTTGGTATGCCATATTAAGGGACTTTCCATCTTGATATTTTGTGGTGTTTTCATTGGCTAGTCCTTGTTAAAGTCAAATAGTTTAATGTCACTAGCCCTGAATGTAAGTCACATAGAAAAAAATTCCAAATTAAGTTATTAATGGACTACTTTTGGACATGGAAAATATTGATCTTGAGGGAATATGGAATGTCCCCAGTATGAAACAAATTGTAGGAATTTTAGAGTAAAAGAGAAGAAGTGAATCTATTTCCATAACCACAAAGGGCTGAAAATAGAAATTTCTTTGTGACATACATATTTGCCTATTTAATATTTTAGAGAGTGCAATTGACTATCATAGACATTTTATCACAAAGTCAGAGTTTATATTGAACAGAATGCAAAGAAATCTCGGGGGTCTCAGGAGAGTCCATCATAAGTATACTGTCAACTTCCTATACCTCATAATATAGTCCCCAGAATGATGACATGTATATAGCTAAAGTAATTGTTTTCAAGGTCAAGACTTGACACCTGTTTGGGCCAACTAAATTTACTTTATTCTAATATTATGCTACTGAGTGTGTAAACAATGCAGAAAATTTCCATGACTAATAATGCAAAATTATGCAATAAAGTCTACAATTATCTATATACAGAGAATAATGTAATATACTTTTCATAATACCCACTTCAAAATCCATCTTCTCTATAAAGGCTTACCACAACTCCTTAGTCAGCAATGACCTCACTCCTCTGACCTCATTTAGCATTTGATGTACCCCCTTCTTACTTAATATTTTATTTTTATTTCACAGATACTAATGTTTCTACCACTGTAAGGTCGATTAAAACAATAGTCATCTTACCTAACATTTCCACTTTTACTAGGATAAAATAAGGCTTATGGTATATGTTCAATGTGTATTAAATGAATGAATGGATGAATGGAATAGGTCTTTAATGGTTAGGAATAAATGATTGAATAAGTTTTATAGAAATCCCTATATATGCCACAGTTTAAATATATTATGATCAGCTTTTGGTTATTTTGGTGAAAGGTTTTAAATAAACTCAATTCCCCTGAGGAATACATATTAACAGTGAACAAGAGCATCATCTGGAACAACTTACCCCAAAGCAAACAATACAAAGTTCTTCATTCTCTAAAGGACATCACAAGGAAAAAGAACCTGAAGCAAGGGTCACTCTGGTGATTAAGCACTCCTGATCTGAGAAGGAGCAAGGAAATAGGCCAAAGCCATTTCAACTGGGATTCTGGGGATAGCCAAGCGGAATGATGGGAAATCTGTGCCATCTCCAGTAGTAGAACTCTAGAGTGTAAGGTCTGGGGACAAGACCTGTAATAACAGACTTTGAAAAGTTGACTGCATGAGGAAATGAATAGAGGTCTTGGGATTCCTTAGGAGATCAGAATAAAACCAGAGTAATCTGAATAGAGGAGGCCACCACAGGACCAAATATCTGAAACTACAAAATTCTGTTAGGTAAATAACTATAACAGGAATTAGAAAATCCCAGAGTAACTTAGTTAAGGAAAAAATCCAAGAAAAGAAAGAGAGGAGGAAGACTGTAACATCCTGGAGGGTTTGGTAACAATATAAAGTCTATCCCCTGGCCACATAGATTTTGGAAGAGTGCAGAGTAGTTCTGGAAGAAAGAAGAGCCTGGTCTTGGAAGCTTCCCATTCAGGGGGTACAAAACAACAACCACTTTACTGCAATGGGAGTAGAACCTATTCCAGATAATCATATTAAAGATAGCAGTGAAAATCATCATCTAGGCCTAGTTACCACTTTTAATAATGTAGAGGGGGCAAGATCCTGTGCCTGGCTCAAATTTCTGATATAGGAAGTAAAACTATAGACATGAGCAAACTTAAGAAACCTCCTACTATAAAGAAGAAATGCTAGAATTAAAAAGAACCTCAAAATAAGTTGCCAGAGGAGGGAAGTAACCAGGAAATAATCATAATAGGACTTGAGAAAAAAAAAAAGAGTGGATTGACCACAGGAATCCAAGATAATATGGAAGAAAAGAAGGAAGAATTGAAATAAGAAATGAACAAAAGGAAATCATAATACTTTGAAAGAGAATTAAAATGAAAGAAATCAAGTACTTTGCCCAGCCTTTTAAATTTGGCCTAGTTGAAATTAGGAAAACAAAGTATGGAGTGTAATAAAAGTTTATTAGTGAAATGAATAGATTGAGAAAAAAAAAGTATTATAATGACCACTATAATAATATGAGGGCAAACATCTTTGAAAGACCTCAAAACTCTTAACTAAGTAGCAACCAATTATAAATTCAAAATCATAATTATGAAATATAATTCTTACTTCATGGTGGGAGCACAACACACTTGAAGTACAACATGAGGCATTCCTTCTCAGATCACCCAATGTGTTGATTCATCTTCATTAACTATTCATTCAGATTGCAACAAGCTATGACTTCTACTCAGGCTAGGAGGACAGGTAAAGTGGGTTACTAGATAGTGACAGATAGACACTAAAAAAAATTGATAATAATTAAAAATGTAAGTGCACATTAGGAGAAAAATAACAAGGAAATATATAGATATATACATGCATATCTACATATATGCATGTATACTTACATCTATGTAAATGAAGATATGTATGGAGAGACACAAAGAGAAAGAGAGAGAGAGAGAGATTTTATTGCTACTATAGTGTCTGTGTTCTGATCCTTCTCTTCAAGTACCAGGATCCCACATTTTCAAGGTTCTGGGTACCCTGAGGTCTATGAAGGAAGTCTTTATCTACTGATATCACCTCAAGTTCCCACTTACTATATTCCCACTTACTATATTAGTTTGGGGCCAGTGACTAGTACCTTTATTCCATTTAACTATTAATACTAGGTAGCTATTGCAAATAGATTATTTACTACAAATAGGTAACATAAACAACATACACATATTTATCTCAACTACTTCAAGGCATACTCTCCCCTATATAGCTTTAATTTCTGGAGAAGTAAGCTCAAAATGTATCATATTTCCTTCATAAAACTGATCCTATCAAGTTCCTGTCCAAATATGGCACTCTATGAGGTCCAAAGGTCACTTCCAAAGATAGCTACTTTCTCTTCAAGTATCAGCGCTTACAACACCTAGGTTTAATTGGTTTCTCCTGTGGCTAACTCTCCTATGGTCAGAAACTGCATGCCTTCCATAAAGAATGGAGAAAAATGAATGAAAAGGCTTCATTTCACAAAGACCATGTGACCTCAGAAGTGAAAAATTCTACAACCCTTTCTTTTATAACATGGTGTCTTGCCAGAAACACTGTTGTCATATTACCTCACTTAAGCAAAAACAATGATTTGAAGAAAAAAGGCAAAAGCTGACTCAGGGTTTTGTTAAGAGCTAAGAATTCTACATATTCAGTCAATAGAAAATGGCTCCATGCAAGAATACATTTAGCCAACCAACATTTTCCGTTTGGCCTACTTGAAGGTACAAAAGCAAAGTATGAGTTACAGAAAGTCTATGTATGCTCCACATTCTCTTCCATCCAGTTCCCTTACATATTATTACCATTTCCCCCCAAAACAGCTCCTAATATTCCACAGTTATACCACCTAGAGTAACTCTGTTCATGTGTCACATCTCAATTACAGTACAATTTTAAACAGTATATAGTTTAAAAAGAAACACAATTAAAAAAAAAAAACCTCTGCATAACAAGTTCATTTCTCACACAATTCTCTATTCTGTGTATCTCTATTATTTCTATTTATCTTGAATTATTGGTTTCTTGGTGATTGCTAGCTTGATGAGGCCCTGCCTACACCTTGGTGAAAACAAATTAGAAATAACTGTTTGGAATTATTTTTCAGAATAATCAAGATTATTATACATGAAATAGCAGTAATGTTTGATAAATTCCATACACTGCCAGTAACTGTGTTCTCAGGTTTTTCTGAGTGTCTAATCTGTTTTTTTGAAAGTAGGTATACCCGTGTCAGATTGATGGACTCTGATTATCTTTCATTTGGCAATACTGCAGTCACTTATATACATCTTTTACTCTTGTACTGCAGTAAATAAAGAAAACTTGAATAGGAATCAAGACTCTTGGTTCTGCCATTGATCATCAGTGTTGCTTTGAGAAAGTCATTTCATTTTAGTGTTATTTAGGTTTCTTATCTATAAAATCAGAATTAGAATTAGGATAAATTCTTTAATCACTTACAGATCAGAAAGGCAGCCATTTATTTTAATGAAAGTCTAGGCATTGTAAAATGAGTTAGTTGTTATTTCTTTTCCAAGCTCAACTCTGTCTTGCTTTTGTAAATATAACACTTTAAAAAATGGTTTAATAGGGTGCAGCTTTCACTAAAGCAAATTTGAAGTTATTTAAAAAACATCATCATTAGCATTATGATGCTGCTGCTAATGTGGTGATGTGTTTGTGGTGAAGAAACATTTTGCTTTTATTCCTACATGTCTCTACAGAGGAAGAAATATTTGTTTGGGTGAAATTATCCTATCATTAATAAAGTATTAAAATAATTCCTTGAGCTATATAGTCCTGCCAAAACAGCTGTGTATTCATGCAGACAAAGCAAAACAAAAAATTATGGAAATTTGAGGCCAAACTGTTTCCCTTCCCTTCCCACTCTTTTCCTCCACATTCCTATTGGCAGATTATTGTTTTTTTGATCTGAGTCTTTGGATTTATCATTATCAGGAGCTCCCAGTGAGGATTTTTTTTTTTTTGGCCATGGTAGTTCTACAACTCTTCTACAATTTATGGTCTTTGAATATTGCCTAAGGCACTAAGAAGGCAAGTAACTTGCCCAGGATAACATAGCCCTTTTGAATTTGAACCAGGTCGTCTTTACTAGGTTCTCTCAGAACACCAAGCAAACTCTATCACTATTCCTAATTGCTTCCCAGATTGTTTTTGTTGTCCAAATTATCCAGATAATTTAGTCAACACCCATCTGTTCTTTTGCTGGTCTACTTTGACTACTAGCTCTCCTCTAATCATATTTTTGGGAAGTCACATATTGCTCTTCGTGATTGTAGTGAAAAAGAAAGGTTTATTATCCAGGACTATTTGGAATTAGAACAATTTAGCTCAAATATAGTAATGATACTTAGTTTTGACTGGCCAATGTCTCAGGCAAATTTTAAGACCAGCCTTAAAAATCTAAATGCACCCTGTCTTGTACTATAGTCTTGGTATGTTTTTCCCCTTCTTGAATGACATATATGTTGCTGAACCTTCTTGTCTTGCATAGTTTCCTTGCTAAGAGGTTTAGATAGGCATTTTAAACATTGATAAAAATCACAGCAATATAAATGCTAATGAGTCTACCCTCAGAAATAAGTACCAATAAGTCTTAGAAATGAATGACAAAGTTCAGAACTGCAGGTAGGCTTTTTTTTATTGGTTGGTGATTTGAGGTTTCTTCAAATCAAATAACATTCTATTAGGAACTTATTTTCATGCAGTGAAGAGTATGTAATGATGAACTGGATACCTTGCCCTGTACCCCTTCAACTGAAACCCTAAACTTTAGGACATACTCCAACCATGGCTATGAGACTAATCTTGTATGTAGCTCATGAACACAAAAAGCCTCATTTTTTTTTTTTTGGAGGGCAATTGGGATTAAGTAACTTGCCCGAGGTCACACGGCTAGGTTTTTGTTTGTGTGTTCGTTAAGTGTCTGAGGCTGGATCCGAACTCAGGTCCTTCTGACTCCAGGGCCCATACTCTACTCACTGCGCCACCTAGCCGTCCCAAAAGCCTCATTTTTTAAGAGCTTTGATGGCTCAGCATCAATTTCTTCTTGTTCATAGCCTGCCTCCATCATATTCCTAGTTTGAGGGCCATAGTATTTCCCTAATCCTGAATCCTCTGCCTATGCCTCAGCTTATTAAAGAACAGTGATTATGGGTATTGTTCTTGCCTATTTTCCTAGGCTTGACACCTAACTTGCCTCCAGCTCTGGCGTTTGTATAAACATTCTTTGATGCCGGATTTTCCAAATTACCTAATGAATGCTCTTCTAAATTATATGCTAGAATTCAACTTCTTGAATATTGCATTTTAACTCTTTATTCTTAATTTTTTTACATCTCTTTCTTTATCCGGTATATGCTTCACTTTCCCCTATCCCATATTCTCCTCTTCTCCTCTTCCTTTGCCTTTATTTCCCATCTCCTCTTCATCCTCCTCCTCAACCAAAATTTAACTCTTGGAATAGAAAATGAGAAAAGGAAAAAAAATTATACAAAGCTGTATCAGGAAATCTTTGATAATAATAGCAAACTGGAGATATAGATTCATGAACAATTCCCTTTGTTCAGTAACAGGGACACATATGCAAGCAAGCAAGACAATCCATGCTCTCAGGAAGTTTGAGTTTTTGATTTTAATATTGTTATGAATATCTATTGTTTTATACTCTTGCCCCTGCTGACACATATAGACCTACCTATGCATCTCTCAGAAAGTTATCACTCATAAAAATAAATGAATAAAGCAAAAGAAAAAGAAGTGAAATAATCAGACAAACTAATCAAGAATAAAAAAATTTGACTATATACATATATATGTATATATATAGTATATACATATATACTATAAATATATATATATATGTATAGTGTTTTTTTTTTACTTATGGGACTCTCATCTCTAAAAATAAGTGAAAGAATATGCAATTTCATATCTTTTATTTGGGGCCAGTTTATTTGTTTTAATGTTGCAACAAGCATTTTTGATTTTTAACTTTGTTCTTTCCATTTACATTGCTGCAGGCATTATCTGGAGTATTTTCTTTGCTGTGCATACTTCACTATAGATCAATTAATATCTTTCAATATCTCTCTATATTCATCATGTTCAGTGTTTCTCACAGGGCATCTACTTCATTTCCAGTTGCTTGTTACCAAAAAAAAAAAAGTGTTTTATTTTAACCAATGATTTTTGGTGTTGTATGACAATGAAATCTTCATGTGAAATAGTGTAGACACTGTAGCCTCTTTTTTGTCCCATTTCCAAGTCAGTTTTCAGAATAGTTGTATGAGTTCATCACCCTGCCAATAATTTCCAGTATTTCCATAACCTTTCCAATACTTCATGATTCATGTGCTGTGAGGTAAAACCTCAGAGCTATTTGGATTTTTTTTCATCATTTGTTATATGGAACATTCTTTAGTATGGTAATTTTTTATAAATTCTCTTTTGAGAGATTTTTATTCATATCCTTTAAAGACTTTTCTTTTGGGGAATGAATTTTGGTATTTTATACACACACACACATATATTTGTTAGTTGTTTATATAGTAAGCTGCTACTTTTTAAATTGATGAAATTATTTATTTTCCAAAGTTTACACTTTTATGTTCTTTTCCAGGGTGTATTAGTTTTGTTTATGCAGAAGCTTTTTAATTTTCTGTAATTAAGATGGTCTAATATTTTTGTTATTTCATCTATCTTTTTTGGTAATAACACATCTCCTGCCCATGATAATGAAGAGTATATGAATGACTTCCCTTCTAAATTTTATTTTTTTGTATTACTATTAATATTCAGGTTGAATGATCAGTTTGAATTTATTGTGGAATTCTGTTTTGTACATAGTAATGCTTTTTTTTTATTTTGTTCTTCAGTTTAAAAAAATTTAAAAATGTAAAAGAGAGCTATCAAAAATATTTTTGTACATAAAAGACCTTTTGTCCTTTCTTTGTTTTTCTTTTTGTTGGTTTTAGGGAGGGTTAATAGATCTAATGGTAGTATAGGTGGTTCAAGAGCACAAATTATTTAGTAATTTTCTGTTTATATTTCCAAATTGCTTTCCATAATTACACTGATTCAGAGGGCACCTGAAATTGCATCAACATGCCTATTTTTCCACAATGCCTCCAACATTAAATATTTTCTTTTTTGTCCTCTTTCTTACACTGATGCAGGTGGGGTGTAATCTCAAAATTATAATTTGCATTTCTGTAATTTAAAGCAAAAAACTTTATGGATTCCTATTTATCACCCTCACTTGTCCCAAAAATTGTCCCAAAAAGACTTCTGTGCAGGATCTATCATTATGTCCATTTTAGAGATGAAAAAAAAGCAAACTGAGATTCAGGAAGAATAAAGGGGTAGGGAACCAGGGGCCTCAAGGCCATATATGGCCCTCCAGGTCCTCAAGTGAAGCCCTTTGACTGAATTCAAATTTCCCAGAACAAGTAGCTTCTTCACTCCTAGTCTAAGTGGTTGGCCAAATTCATATTGGCAGTGATTGTCTAAGACAGGATTAGAATTTAGGTTTTCCTAACTCCAAGCTCAGTATTCTTTCTACTGTGTCACATAATATAAAGAAAAAAAGGAAGCACTAAAGACGACTCTGGGTAGCTAGTTGGCACAATTGATAGGCTGCCAGGACAAGAGTCAGGAAGAAATATCTTCACGAGTTCAAATCTGGTCTGCAACACTTACTAGCTCTGTGACCCTGGGCAAATCATTTAATCCTCTTTGCCTCTGTTTCTTCATCTGTAAAATAAGCTGGAGAAAAAAGTGATAAACCACTGTAGTTCCTTTCCCAAGGAAACCTCAAATGGGGTCAGGAAGAGATGGACATAAGTGAAATGACTGAACAAGAAAAAGATCCCTCCAATGTTCTGACCCTGAATTACTCAAAATATTATAATGCCTTCAATAGAATTGAGGAAGTATGAAAGTTAGGGCTCATGAATACAGTTCAGGCAGGAAAGAAGTCATGCTTCTTGTTCTTTAAAACCACATGCATATCCTACCCCTTCTTCAGCAATCTCTACTTTTTTGAGGTTAAAGCAACTTATTATCATGCTAATCAGTTTGTTATTGTTATTTATTGGCCCCAGATAGGTGTTTTCACTTATTGTTGTTGCTTTTTCAGAACCCATTATAGTATCAAAATTTATTGACTACTCCCTCAAAAGAAGTTTTATTCATGTGGATTATATCTATTGGTGTTTAACATATTGAATTATAATATCACAGTATTGATATGATATTGGAAATATCTGGCAAATATACATGTTGATGTCATCTCAAATACCACCTCCTCCCAGTTCCTTAATTTTTTCAACTTCTATGATTTATATTTCATCCCACCTCAGCTACTCTGGGGATATCACCATGATCTCACTTTCACCCATAGCTCTGTTATCTACTAGGATTTAGAAATTTGAAATTTCTCTTTCTGGTGATACTTAAATGGATCTATGATCCTCTTAATTCAGAATTTTCCTTAAACGTTGCAGATTATATCTCATCCATACCTCCCTATCCTGTATGATTCCTGTCCCCACTGTTCCAACATTTCAATCAGGTGATTCTATCAAAATTGCTGTAGTACTTCCTCACTTTTTCCTGATATCCCTCAGGTACTAAGGGAGCAGTACCTAGGGTCACATCATCCTTTACTCTAGTCACATGACCAGCCCATCTCCTCTTTGTATCATATAATCACTTTGTCTGGGGAAGTGAAAACTTCTCCAAAGTTTTGGATTGTTAATTGCCCTCCCCATCCATTACTGCTGTCAATCAGTACTACTGCCCTGGCAACATTTCTCCCTCCCCATCTCTTGCTTTGGGACCCTTTCCCTTGCTGTCAATCAGCATCCTTGCTCTTTGTAAGCCTGTTTCCCAGCCACTGAAAGATAGCGGCGGGCTTCCCTGTGACTTGCCATCCAGAAAGATTTTCGCATTGAGACTAGAGTCTGTCTCTCAGCCAATGGGAGAAGGGATAGTCAGGGGAAGGGGACTTGACTGAATTAGGGTTTAAAAACTCTGTTCACCCGATGATTCCTTGCCTCTTCCTCTTGATCAGTCATGGGGGAGAATGCCCTGTTCTCCAGGGGGAAGAGAATAAATCTCTGTTCTTATCCTAAGAGATCTCCATGGTCTTGATTAAATTTTGTATGAGGTTTTTCATCCCAAGCAACTTGATCATATACTTTTTCCAATTCTAATTTGGAATTCATCCATTGGTTATGTATTGTGGCCTTCTCAGTTTCATTTTTATCTCTCTACTATCTTTTGTGATACTCTTGATTTTTCACAGTCTCAAGTATTCCATGGTTAACTGACATATAGAAACACTGATAAAATGTTAGTCTTGAAAGTTGGGCTCTTATTTTCATGGGAAGGTTGGGAAAGGAAGAACTACACTTTCCTGCCATTAAACCAGCTTCTCCTCTTCTTCTTCTTCTTCTTCTTCTTCTTCTTCTTCTTCTTCTTCTTCTTCTAGTTCTAGGACCTGTGTATAGATATCTGTATGACAGATGACATGTTGGACAAGCTCTACAGTTTGTCCATCTCTAAATGCACAATGCAATCTGCTTCATTTTTCATCTACTTCACATTTCCTGTGCAGGTAGACAGGCCAAATTGTTCTGAGTGATTAGAGAACTATTTCAATCTCTCTGCAAAGTTCTGGGTCTTGATGCAATCAGTGCCATGTCATCTGTAAATAGGAGCATCTGGCAGAACTCAGCACTCACTGGGGATCTTTCTTTGACTTGAATGTTTTTCTGGACTACATTTTTCATATTAGTGTATACCCTCAGCAAACATACTTTCATCTGTTTTATACCAATCCTGATAATGTTATTTAGAGGATTAAAATAGAGTTGTTTATTTTATTATGTCTTCCAAAGCATTGTGAATAAACTTGATATAAGAATCAACTTGTTTTAAAAGAGCCTACAAGATACCACTTAATTCTACTGAATCCGATGTTACTATGGAAAAGAGAAAAAGGAAGTTTATGGTAACTTTGAGAACTTCCTGATTTCCTTGGCCATCTACGGGTCAAATATCTGTTCTTAGTTTGGAGGTTGGTATCTGTGATAGTTTTTGTTCTCAGGTATTCTATTGCTGATATTACCTAATTTTTCCTAACCTAAAAAAATAAAGTTTGATTTCATTATAAGAGAATGGGATGATTTATGGACAATAAGTGGATAGAAGGGGAAGAAAAAATATGTGTCCAGAGTAGAGACAAGAGTTCCTAGAATTCAGTAGTGATATTAAAAGAGAAACAACAAATCCCAAGAAACTTAGAAACTTACCCTTCTAGTGTAGTATCCATTTTGAATACTTCATTGTCATCTAGTCTATCATACTTTCTTTATTTCCCTTCCTATTTTACTTGTTACTTGTTTAGTTTTCATCTTTCTTATTCCTATTTGGCCTTTTTTCCCACAACTGCTTTCTCTCTTTGTCATTTCTGTTTTGAATTGTTCTTAATGTGTTCCTATGGGTTATTTTAAAGCTTTTAACCAAGAGATGCTTCTGGCTTGTTTACCTGTAGATATCTCTCAGGATGGAACATCTAACAATGTTGTCACCACTAAGAACTAAACTACCTACTTATAAGAAAAAAAAAAAAACAGAAAGGGACTACAAGTTGGGAAGAACTTGAAAGGTTTCTTTGCCTATAGCAGAGGAAAATAAAACTTTTAGCCTGTCGAGAATTGCCATCTGCAACAATATAAAAATATCTGAATTTCTTTGTCAATTGATCAGAAAGAGACCCATGTAACATCAGAATAAATTCCTAAAGTGAAATGACAATCTGGTAAGTTGGGTGACTATTCACCACTGTTATTAGTTTACATCAACAGCAACATTTTAGCCATTTAGTATTTATTTCCAAGAGACACACATTTTCATAATTTGGGATTTTCCTAATGTTTTTGCTTCTAAGGGAAGTATGGAATCTGTGATGCAGATTTGTAACTATTCTTTGCATTTGGTTGTTCTTAATTACTTTTGATTGAATTCCATCTAATTCTATTTAACAGATACTAAAGCTCCTCCAAGTCTTTTTTCTCCTACAACTATGTTAATTAGTGCATTTGGAAGAAGTGGGGGAGGAGGCGTCTTAAAGAAGATTCAGATATACTGTAGTTATAAGCACTTAAAGAAATATTGAGATAAACCACTCTAGATTTTGAAACAAGTAAATCCCCCTTCTACTCCTCCCCAGGTCGAGTACATTGCTAACATACTTTAGGTGCCCATCAAATGACGTGATCTTTATGGAGTGATTTGATACTAAATTCACAATGCTTTCATCTTAAGATAAATTTGCTTTCATAGTATGGGTTTGAGGATCTGTGTTGTTTTGGTATTGAGTTTTTATTGTGTTGCATGAGGCAATTAAACTCTAATGAATGAACACTGAAAGATACCAATACCAACAATAAAATGAACTTTATTCTCTCCAACAAAAGCTTAGAACAACTGAGTGAAATAACTTTTTTTTATTTTTAGCAAATTAGTTCACTTTCATTTGAATAAACAAAACATCATTTGAGTTGTTTTATGATAGTAAATATCTACATTTTTTTAACGGAAAAGTGCTCAAGGTTAATTCATACATTTGACCACTTGTAGCAGATTCCAGAAATTTTATTAAAAGTAAAACATGTTGGCTAAATATTTTTTTTTCATGATTTCAACTACCCCTGTGATTGCCTGAAAGGCTTGTAAGTTGAAAATTTATTGATATTTGCCAACTTGGCTCAAGAGGAAAAGCAAACCTGAAAGCAGCCAAGATTTACATATTTAATTCCATTGCTTTATATTAGAGTGATAAAACAAGGTTGAAAAAGACTTCAAGAAGAGATCTAGGGAAAACATTAAAATTCATAAGCAAAATTAAACCATGCATTTTGCAACCACCGTTGATTTTAAAATATCAGAGAAATGAGACTGAGCCTTATGGATTCAAGTCAAGGGGGAAAATCTACAAGGCATAAGGACTGCTGCTTTCATATTTGACTATGTTTGGTTGTAGGACTTTTAAAACTGAAATATTGCTAACAATGAAATTCTTTTTCTTTGTTTTTATCATAAAGAAAATAAAATAGAACAATATCTTTGTAAGCTTATATTTAAATTGCCTAATCTACCTTTTGCCCCTCCCAGACAATCCAGAGTAAAGAATTACCTGACCCATATGTACAAAAATATTTATAGCAGCTCTTTTTGTGGTTGCAAAGAATTGGAAATTAAGGGGGTGCCCATCAATTGGGGAATAGCTAAACAAGTTGTGGTATATGCATGTAATGGAATACTATTGTTATATAAGAAACGAGGAGCAGACAGACTTCATATTTACCTGGAGAGGCTTATACAAACTGATGCTGAATGAGAAGAGTAGAACCAGGATAAATTTGTATACAATCACAGACACAACATATGTGTGATGACCAGCTATGACAGACTGGACTCTTCTCAGCAATGCAGTGATATAAGTCAATCCCAAAAGACTCATAATGGAGAGAGATGTCTGCATCCAGAGAAATAACTATAAAGAACTGAGTTTGAATCCTGATGGAAGCAAACTGCTTGATCTTTTTCTTTTCATTGTTTCATTTTATTTTCTCTTTACCATTTTTCATTCCGTCTAGTACAATTGGCCTTTGTAACCTGACTAATGTCTAATGTGAAAGTATTTGCAGATCCTATACTGGATTATATGCCATCATGGGGGATGGGAGTAGGGAGGGAAGGAAAAATTGAAACTCAAAGAACTATGGAATTGAATCTTGTAAACCAAAAATAAACAAATTAACAAAAAAAAATTAATTACCTGTCCACATCTGCCCTGGTTAGCATAAGGAAAGCAGGTAAAAGGCTTAGGGGAAAAGACATTTGGAAATCAAGTAATTTAAATCTCCAGAGGTAAATTAAGGTCCTGAGAGCTTTAACTATACTATGTAAGGGCTATTGGCTCAATAACTATGGAATACCTCTGGGATTATGGAATTCTAACCTTATTTCTTTCTGTTATTGCATGTAAATTAGTGGAGAGAAAGAGAGAATTAAAGCTAAATGCAGGTTACAGGGTCATTGTTTCCCTACCAGGTTAAATCAAACAAATAAAAATCCTACTCCTAGTCTTTTGTATGCAGATATGACTATTGAAAGACAAAAATGGATTTTGAGTCACACCTTTACATCTTCAAGTCTCCAAAATACTTTCAGATACTTTCTATTTTCTCACATAGCAGGAACTAATGGCTGTCCTCTGCCTTCTGAATAGAGATAAAAATAAAATAGGTTTATATTATAGGGGAAGGGGGAGAGAGATTTAGGATAGTTTGTTCCAGGGGCTCATAACCAAGAGATTCATGGATAGATATTAGGGGGTGAGGGTCCATAAACCTAGAAGGGAGGAGAAACACATTTTTACTTCAACATAATCACTTTCTTATATACTCTATTTTTATTTTGTCTTTTAGTTTGAGCATCTTAAAACATTATTCTGAGGAGTCCTCTATCTGACTACCCATGGGACTGATGATACTAAAAAAAAAAGTTAAGAACCTATACCCTAGAAGATCTTAAATATTCTATGAGATTATAAATATAACACATTTCTATACATTCATGTGCATTTTCCTCAAAACATCCTCAGGAGTGGGGAGGAATATGGTGTCATGTATGTCCCTGGCTTATGCCCTCATATGTGGCAATATTGTTTCTATTTTATGGATGAGCAAATATAAAGTGAGAGAAATTATGTGACTTAACTACAATAATACATTTACTAGGTGTCAGACGTAATACTTTAATCCATTTCTTCTGACCTCAATTTTAATGCTCTTTATAGAATACAGCTCTGATTTTAACATAGCTATCAAGAAGTCAGAAAGATTCTCCTTTCTGTAAAGATTGTTAAACACTTGAGTAACTCAATAATACCTCTTTTTTTATTAATAAAACCAGAATGAGTCATATATTAAACATAGGTGTATAAAATATAAAGGATGCACTAAAATATCAGCTTTTAAAATCCCTTCTCATTAGTATTTCTACATGCTTTTATGAGAAATGCTATATATCTATTTCTAAGTCAGAAACAAAAAATGGACTTGACTGTGCTTCATGTTTTGGAACTTTCATAATTGTTATTAAATACATTTTGCCTGTGAGACTGTGGTCTTGGAAACAGTATAGGGGAGCAGTTATGGTCAAGTGTCAGAGGCAAATGCTATATAGGCAAATGAGTTAAGTAGCCTTAATCAAGGGGCATTTGTCTAAGTCACAAAACAAAGCTCAGTAATAGTCTGATGTGTTTGCTTAAGAATTGATTCCCCTTCCTCCCAGTTGAATAGAGTGTCTGTGATAACTACAAATTAAGATGAACAGTAAACAATTATTTTTCCACCAAACAGTGAATAATGTGAAGGAACTCTTAAGGACAACCAGAATAAATGACATAATTTTCCTTTAAAAGAAATAATAATGTTTGATTTATTTCATTAAAAAATCCATTTAAATTTTACACTAATGATATTTTGGTGTGTTGGCAAACCTATAAAATATATACATTTATGTTGTGTTCTATTTATAGATTTCATAAATTTCAGGAGAATACTTCAATTAGGTTGGAGCATAGCAACTACATATTAGAGATTAATATAGCAAAATGCACATGTCTTCATAAAATATGCAACTGGTAAACAAATTAAGGGTTAGTGAGAGGGACTGAATCTGTGATTTTATTGTCAGAGGAAACTCCTAGATGAGGAAATTCCTTCATCCAATGCATGTCAATACCTTTCTTTTTGCAGTAACTGGTGTTTAGAGCATTTAAAGCTAAAATGAGTTGTCTTTTATACCAGAGACAGAATTCTAAACCAGTCTTTCTGATTTCTAGTCTATTTTTCTCTCCACTATGCCATGTAAAGCAATATTGCTTTTAACCATAATTTCAAATTTTATGAAATTTGACATGACCTGAAATTTTCCAATGCATTCTAAAGATATGCAAAACTAAGCAAATTACTGATATAACTGAGATATCCTCTATACCTATAGCATTTAGATAATGAAATAATGATGAAATATAAAGTTTTTAATATGAATGACTGAAAAAAAATAACGAGGGGGCAACTAGGTGGTGCAGTGAATAGAGCACCAGCCCTGGAATCAGGAGGACCTGAGTTCAAATACAGCCTCAGGCACTTCACATACTTACCGTCCATGTGACTTTGGGCAGGTCACTTAACCCCAATTGCCCTACAAAAGGCAAATAATAATAATAATAATAATAATGAAAAATATTCATCATATAGTTAATATGTGCTAAGAATCATGTCAGCACTGAAATGCAAATACAATAATAATAATAATAATAATAATAATAATAATAATAATTGAGAAAGTCCCTAAACTGCAAAAGCTGAAATTCTGATAGGAGAATATGTGTGTATACACACATTAAAACACATATACATATATGTTTATACACATATACACAAAAGTACATATAGAAAGACAGATGTGTATATATGCATGCATACATACACACATTTATTTAAACATTGCACACACTAACAAGTACCTGCTTATATGTGTGTGCATTTATATATGTCTATATTTATATATAGGAGGCCAGAGAGTGGTAGTATGGTGTTTTAGTTTAGAATTTAATGGAATGGTGAGGGGAACAATAGATAGGAGAATGTAACACCAATGCCATGTTTACAGCATCTATGGTGACTATAAATATGCTGGTGTAGTTGTGAATCACAAAATGTAACAGGCTCTCCACATGGAGGACAGAACCAAAGCATTTATTCAAATACCAGAAAGGCAGGTTCCAACATCAGAACGTCCAAGTCATTACAGTAACCACAAAATTGGTACACATATTTAATGCAGTGAACAGCCACATTGCCAAGCCTTCAAAATAACACAGGCTCCCTCAGGCAAAGATCTTCATCTTCTCACTCATGGCAGCTACTCAACCTCCACACTGCTTGCTTCCAGCAGTTCTGGCTCCCAGCAGTTCTCATTCCTGGAAGTTCTCAGCAGAAGTTCTACCTGGCTTTCAGAAGAAGTTCTGCCACCACAAGTTCTGTTCTCCAAATTTCCTCTTTCTCCAGGCTGGGCCTCTCCTTATATATGGTATTAGCTCCTCCCTGCCCCACCCCTTCATGTTACTTCAGCAAGTTCATCCCACTGTAGGATGCACAAGTTCTGGGTCTTAATACTTAAGTGCTAAGTACCCATTAGCTTGCCAATACAAGGGGTATGGGAGATCTTCAAATCCCATTACCATTACAGAAAGTTAATTGCAATGCCCTTTTCCTTGATAATGACTATATTGATTTAATTGTGGTTTTGGAACTAGGACCAGAAAGGAGCTGGAAGAAGAGGATGTCAGTTGGGTGACAAGAGGCACAAGAAGATGACTGAGGTAGTATGGGGCAAAGTATAATAAAAGGTAGCTTAGATTTAGTGAGTAACATGACAAACCCACTATTCAGGACATGATGGCCAGCAGATCAATCATTTTAGAACTGAGAAGTTTATGTACCCCAGGGGAGGGTGCAAGGACAGGATAGATAAAAAACAAACAAATAATAATAAAAAAAAGCTGTAATGAAGTTATTAAATAATTTATATAAGAAAGTACTTGGAAATGAAAGACTGTAATGGAAATGCAGATTTAAAGATCTTCCCTGCCCCTAGCTTAAGTGCACCTGAAGCCTGTGGTGGGAGGCTTGTTTTTCAGGAAAGCCCACACCTTAATACTTAGTGATTGGCAGTGGTTCCAGAACGTTGTTACATTCTCTGAGCCAGGAGAAGAATATATAAACCCTGATGGGAGGTTTTGCTTTGGGGCTCACTTTGAGAAGTATTATATGATATGATCTGGGCAGTGAAAGCCACCCCCCACCCCCCCAACTTTGAAAACCCAGATGTTGACACTTCCCTTTCTGGTAACTGTGATTTTGGTATTGATAATGGTTGGACAGTTTGGAAGCCTGTCTCTTTGCTTTGTCTGTATAGTCTGAAGTTCAGGTGATGACCTTTTCCCCCTGAAGTAGGTAATATATGTTTGATTGATTAAAGTGAGCTTGTTAACCTATTTTGAGTTGCTTTCCTTTTGAAAAACAGATCTAAGAACCTGTGTTGGCAGCCACCCTGGGGATGTTGGGGTGCTTGCTGCTACAAAGACCAAACCAATTTTCCAGAATTATTATTAATACCATCTTTTAGGCTCTTTATATTCCATAAATTGTTGTCTCCTTCTGCACTCTCCAATAATTTGGGGATCGTCATATCTCATGGTCTAGAATTGACTCTATCCACACATCAATACCAGTAGTAGTCTTATTTGTCCTTCAAAAGCTTACTAATGATATCTTTTCTAGATCTCCCAGATAGGGGTATTCCTTCTTTCCCATTTTTTATCCACCTCTGTTTTACCATAATTTAGTACAAAACCTTGTACCATGTTTGAAGTTTGTAGATCTCATCGTGTTATTCAATTTGTTCAACATAACTTTGTTGTGGCTCACTCTAACTCGCCCTCATTTCATCCTCTCCTATATTGTCTCATTTAGCCATAAAAAGCAATTGGGAATATGATTGGGCTCTCAGAGTAAGCCTGCACTGATCACATGACAGTTCTTTTAAACAAGATCTCTACCTTCTTCTCCTAATTGAGAACACATTATTTTTAGAACCCATGCTTTTTGGACATGCTAACTCCCCTTTCCCCCTTTCCTGGACAAGCCTCCAGATGTCATTGGAAACAGAGAGAGTTATGTTCTATTTAAATATCACCTTTAATTTCTATGCCACATGTAACTTGTACATCATGTCCACCTGCTTGAAAACCATGTTACTTAGATCCATCATGAATCCTATATCCAAATTAAACCATGTTTACAATTTGAATTTGTATTCTTGAGCAGTGTCTAACTTATTTATTGTATTAAATTAGGAACCTGTATCCTGATACCCATATCATTAACTTGCTTTTGTATCCTTTTATATAGATAATTTGAATCTTCATTTTTTTTCTTTGAATTGAATAGTGTCTTCACAGTTTTATTTCTTGAATGTCTTGAACCTGAGTGACTGGCTTTGTTAATGATGACCTACCACCAACCTCTTCTATACACATATCACATTTTGATTCCAATCATAGTTATTTGTTTACAACTCATTATATCTATTAGATTATAAATTGCTTTCAAGTTAGATTATAAATTGCTTTCTATACCTGCCATTAAGCAAAACAAGGTGGGTGCTTAAAAATAGCATGATCAGCTGACAAGTCTCTTTAGAATTATTTTAGTCTCCCCAGTATGGGTAGGCATGGATTTTTCATTGGAAAGAACTTCAACATCAATGAGATCACTGATGGAGATGACCATATTGATTAATAGGAATGCCAGTATAGAGGAGCGACTTATTTTGGAAGTGAGATTAAAAATAGATTTAGGTAAATGATTCAGAGCCTCTTATGGTCCATATTAAGATAGACTTTTGAAATTTTCTGTTCCTAAGACTGAAAATGTAGGTTTCCTCAATGTTAATAGCTAAAGCAATTTAAATACCTTTCCCCACTGTAGTCTAGACTTCTTTCCTTGCTCTCTGATTGATTAGTAAGTGACTGACACATGTGACAATCCTCATTGGGGCACCCCTTTATATGAAGGGATTGATGAATATGTAAATTTAATTAATCTTAAGCATCCAGCCATTGACTCTAGGCAGTTTTGAGTAAACCAGTCATTAACCTTGTAGAGTCTGGGGAAGTAATCTGAGATTCATAATTTATTCAGAGTCCAGAGAGAGAGGATAAGTAAATGCAACATTTTAGGATTTAAAGGGATCTACTCATAACTTTTCTTTATTTTTCTTCTGTTAAATATAGAATGCAAACCAAAATTCAATTTTTGACAAAATAATATACCACTGGCTTTGTGAGTCAAAAACAACCAATTTAAACAAAGTATCTTAAACATTTTGAAAGATCAATTTACAGGAAATGATAGATGCAATCATTGCAAATCATGGCAAGATACATCAAATCCTTCACTAAAGAATTTTTTTTTAAGCAATTGGGGTTAAGTAACTTGCTCAAGTTTACAGGGCCAGTCATTATTTATGTGAGGGTGTTAATTTTCTGAGGCCAGGATCAGATCCCAGGTTGTCCCAACTCCAGGGTGCCACTCTTACTCATTGCCACCACCTAGTCACCCCAGAATGTTTTTTTTTGTTTGTTTGTTTTTGTTTTTTACTTTTTGGAAGGGGAAGGGCAAAGCAATTGGGGTAAAGTGATTTACACAAGGTCACATGGCTAGTAAGTGTTAAGTGTTTAAGGTGAGATTCGAACTCAGGTCCTCCTGATTCCAGGGCAGGTGTTCTATTTACCACACAACCTAGCCACCCCCTAAACAATGCTTTTTGAAGTTAGTTCAATTTAAATTTAAAAAATAATACCCTTTACAAATACTTGGTAATTCAGAGTGATTTTCCATCAAAGTAGTCTGAATTAATGCAACTTTACAGTATTATGAAATTGGCTTCAAATTTATTTTAGTTCAGTTACCTTTTTCACATTCACTTAAGCATGTTTATAATGACCCCACTCAGAATCTATTTCTAAATAAATGATCCCTACTTCTCATATATATTCAAATTCTATTCACAAGACATCTTATTTATCATTGTGGATTCAGAGAAAAAAGACATAAAATTTTTCAATGTTTGCTGTATGATTTGCAACTGGATTTTCTATAACATTTTCTCCCACAAATAATTATGTATATATATAACATGATATTGATGATTAGATACCATATTATAATGAATTTGATATTCCATTTTTAACTAAATGAGGAAATTCTAAGACTATTTTAAATAGCTATTCCATTTCTTCCTGATATGGTCTTAAAACATATAAAAATATATTTTTAAAACATTGATTCTCTTAAAACATCAATTAAGAGGAAATGTTGCTTAAAATTTCTCGACATCTCTTTCCCAGACATTTCCATTTCATGTTATATCCTGAATGAAAGAGAGTTGAATAAAGGTTTTTTTGTTTTGTTTTGTTTTTGTTTTTGTTTTTTTTTTATATCTGCTATTTGGTTGTTGTTCTAAGAAATTAAATAATAGAAAATTAGATTGCCACCCCTTTTAGGTTCATGCTGAATGTGCAACCAAATATTTCAGAGTTTTTCACATAGCTCATTTGCCCAGGCATATTAAGCCTAATTAGTATTTTTCAGTCATAAGTTATCCTTAATTACCTGAGGAATATTCCATTCAGTTTCACAATTTATAAGTTCATAAGAAAAGCAAGTAAGAGAAGAAACATTCTCCTAATTTGCATGTGCTAATTAGAGGAATAATAATTCCAATTTTTGAAATCACTAATTTAATATTTTTTGTAAACTAGGACAAGACAGTATTTCCAGTGGTTATTAAATGAAACAGGTTTAATAGTCCCTTTGAACTCTTTAAGAAAAAATTGTCTATAATGAATAACTTTGTATATTGTTTTGACCTCTGTTTCTACAATACAGGTCCAATTTATTTAAAAAAAAAACTCACAACTTTTCCCCAGGAAAACTACTCTATGATTAATATCTCTTGTTGTGTTACCTCTGCTGCTAATGAAAAACATTGGGTGTTCGTTCACTTCAGAGAATGCAAACACAGATTCAGAAGAAAAAAAAAAAAAACCTCACAGGTGAACTCCTTATGAACACTTCTAATTGCTTAGGAACAGTGTTTGAAAATCTCAAGTAATTTGCCATTATTATAATGAATAGCATAAACTGTAATTTTTCATAGTAATTAACTTGTGTCAGCACCATTATTTTTCATTAATTATAAATGAGAAAGAATGAAAGAACACCCGCAGGAACAGATGTGTGAAATTGTCTCTGAGGTTCTCTTCTGCCTTCCCCCCACCCCTTGCTACCAAATAAACTGAACTGGGAATGGATACAAGTAAAAGGGAATAGAGGGCAGTGGCTGTCCAGGAGAGAAAGGGACCAAGGGCACGGGCAAAAGCTGTTGTCCATGAAGTCTAGCATTTTAATGAAAATGTGAGGTTGTAACGGCCACAACAGAAATAGAAAAAAATATTGAAGAAAATATTTAGCACATACTTCCTGGAGCTCTAAGCATTTCAGAATGGGAATTTCAACAGTTTTACTTTTTTTTTTTCTTTGAAGAAAAAAAAATGTACTATCTAGGTCTGCCAGATTTGTAAGCCCAGTGTGAGCTTAATTAAAGTCAATAGAGAAATGAAAAATGAGTATGTTAAGTGATATTTGGATGGTTGAATAAGTCATTGTCTGTGATGCTTTCTATTTCTCTTAACAGCTCTCAAGCTGTTTCCAGAGGGCAGAACACATGTATGCCTTGCATTAAAACCCACTTCATCCATACTGTACTATCTCTTATTGAATAATGAGACAGTCATCCTCACAATTTGATGTCTATGACTGGCTCCAGGCATGCCATATTCCTAGACCTTAACTTATGGTGAAGTTAAAAATGAATACGTAATTAACAGAGGGGATGCCCCAACCCCAGTCTTGGCTGATATTATCTGGTTATGGCTGGTACTTGATATTGCTCTGATATGTGCCTATGTTGTTATAGTCTAGGGGTCACTAAATCAAGAAGGGACAAGTGTACTTTTTTATTTGTCAGCTTGTTTGTTTTCTTGGTTCTTTTTGTTTTGGTTAATTATTTATTCTTGTTATAAGAAAGGGTTCAACATATGGAGGTGGGGGAGAAGAGTACAACAGAAAATGACTGGAATGTGAAAAAAGGCACTGATATATTTTAATAAAAGTAAGTGAATTAATTCTGTCAAGTTAGTAATGAGTTAGAGATTACATTTCATACAAAGCCCCTTTGAACTCTGAAAACAAATGACCAAAGAGTCATAGAGTTATGTAACAGCTGTTAATTCTGAAAATGCCAAAGACCCAAAGACCTCACACAGATTGCCACAGCCACAATCAAGTCTGGAAAATGAAATAAAATAAAAACAAAGAGCTAACAGTGGTCATTCCCGGGGAAAAAAATGTTTTCTTTACTCCATTGGAGGAGGAAAACTAGATACATCAGATCCTCCTCTGATACTGAGGAAACCTGCTTTAGTGTTGGCATATCTCAGTACATATACTAGTGAGTTCACAATGAGTTGCAGCCCTGACTATGAGGGGTAACAGCAACAGTGATCAAGTTTCATTCGGAGCAGGAATTCATAACAGGAACATGGATCTTGCAGGGGCTTTTCCAAGCTCAGAGACCATCTGGTAACGCTGAGAAACAATTCTGGGATTTTGCTGCAGCTGAGTTCATGCTGGAGGTGAGCGAAAGGTTTGTTGTTATGCGACACTCAGGGCATAACTTGATTGCTAGACCTTAGCTCTGGAAAATAGGATATCCCCTAATTGTAAAACGAAAGGAACAAAAAGAGAAGGCTGATCTTGGCATGGGGATCCTGAAACCCCTTAAGCAAGAATGCAAAGTGGAGTTTTTTGGTCAATTATCTCAATTCCAATATCAGTATTTATATAGGACAGTGCTCCTATTAGGTGGGCAGTTAGATGATGCAATAGATAGAGTACCTGGCCTAGAGTAAGAAAGACTATTTTTTGTGAATTGAAATTTGGCCTCAGACACTTCCTACCTGTGTGACTCTGGGCAAGTCACTTGCCCTGTTTGTCTCAGTTTTTTTCATCTGTAAAAGGATGCTGTAAAAGGAGCTGGAGAAGGAAATAGTCAACCACTCCAGTATTTTGGCTGAGAAAACCCCAAATGAAGGGTCAAGAATGACTGAAAATCATTATCTATCTACCTGGTGTCTCACCACTGAAGCAGCCCAGGATTTTTTTTTTCTTCCTACTAATTCTAACAGAAATGTACCTGTCCTGTGTTCTTTGTTCTTTGTCCTTCATACTCAAAGAGGGTCAGTGATATCAAGAAGCTGGTGTCTTGACTTGCAAGTAAATTGGATTTAAGTGAGGCTATGCAAAGTCACCATACTTATTCTCTTCTCCAGAGCCATCTGGGTCAATTTGCAAGACACAGATCAGGATAACTGGAGATGACCCCAGATGCCTGGGAGGCCTTGGACTTTTTAAGGTAAGCTCTTCCCTAGGTCTCAGTTTGTCTGAGGGAACACCCATTAACTGATTAAGCATAGATAAGTAACTAGGCAAATAAAAATGGCCTCTTTTATCTATTTAAAAAATAAATCAGTCTGGGAGGGGAAGACCCACAGGATTTTGGGACAGAAAGGAAACAATTGCTATTCACACTCACTCTGAGAAATCAAAACCAAAACAATGACTTGAGTGAAGCTCCAGACCTATTATTGTCCAGTGAGAGCCAGAGTGATTTGGGTCACTCTATAGATGACATACAGGCTACAATCTAACAAAAAAATAATAGCTGATGGTGATTTGATATATTACAGCAAATCATATTTGAATATTTCTCACAGAGGCATAGTGCTTTAAGCATGATGGTATTTAAGATACAATGGAAGGGCAAAATTCTTCTTTATTATATTGGTCTTCCTTAGCCATATTTCTTCTCACAAATTAAATAACATAAGGAACCACATGTAACAGTAGCTGATAGGTAGATGTTTTGGGCTGAAAAAGAAAGCTATCTCCCCTGTCCTTAATGGCTATTAGTCCCATATGTAAAAAATATTCTTTTCCAGACACTTTTCCTTTCTTCCTATGGTATGTGATTTTCTTTTTAATCAGAACCCACAGTTCTACTTTAAAACTGTGAATTTATGGCTTTTGTTTCATCTATGGAGATAGGTTCCCTTAATTTCTTAATTTCCCTTTGTTTTCAGTAAATTTGGAATATAAATCAATAAAATTTTCTTTCATTTTACTTGAAAGCCCCCACTTTATAAGATCCAGACCTTTTCTTAGAGAGGAGTATATTTCCTCTCTCTTTATCATTATTTTTGTGTAACTTGTAGGTACTTCATCTGCTTCCTAAGCCATGTGACATGCTATTTCCAATAACTGAACAAGTGGAAAGTAAACAAATATTATAATTGATCACATGTTTGTATTCAGAGGACTCTCTTATCTATCTATCTATCTATCCATCTATCTATCTATTTATTTATTCTTTTTATAACAATTGGGCTTAAGTGACTTGCCTAAGGTCACACAGCTAGTTTTTGTGTTAAGTGGTGTCTGAGGGCCTATTTGAACTCAGGTCCACCTGGCTCCAGGGCTGGTGCTGTGTTCCCTGTGCCACCTAGCTGCCCTACAGAAGACTTTCAATATTAATTGTAAATAAATATTAAAAAAAAAAACAACAGCTTTAAATAACAGGTGAGCTTTGATTTTTTTTAAGCCTTAGATTTAATATTAGGTTTCTCAGATGAAGGGTGGGAGGAGCAATGAAGGACAAGAGAAATTACTGTCTGATATCAAGTCTCTCAAATGGAAAATTCTTATCATTGGCCTGAGATTGTTCCCTCAGCTATGGAGGAAGCAACACTGGCTCTCTTCCAATAGCTGTTTAAACACCTAAAGCACAATATGCTCCAACTTTTGCTCCAACTTATCTGTCTCAGCATTTTCCCTGAACATATCTCACTTCTCCAGGAAAGGTGAACATAATAAGGATAATATAATGAATAATCCATGTTTACTCAGTTGATCAAAAACATAAAGATTCTCTTCTTTTTCTGAAAGTTTCATTTTAGCTGGAAAATAAGTATGACTTCTGATAGAAGTAAAACTTATAAATATTTGGTGATAACTTAGGTTTTACTCTCTCAGAAACAATGTCAGTAAGCAAATAGTTGATGTTATTACCAAGCTGGATAACATGGCATCCAGGGGCAAAAGTAATATATAATACAAATACTTTTGAAAATCATAAAGGAGGAGGAAAATTTAAAGTTATGAGCAGTATTGCAGAATAAAACATATAGCAGCAATGAAAAGTAAAATGAACCCACAGGAAGATGAGTGTAAGACCTGAGGCAGACTAAATATAATTGATATGCTATAGATGAAAGAGGAGGAAAGACAATAGAGGAAAAAATGCAACAGACTGACTAACATTTCTATAATAAACTAAACTCTATTTGAAGGCAATATGATTATGCCATTTGAATTCTAGAACCTTTGTCAAGGAAGTATTACATAATTGAATTAATACTTTCAAATAGGAATTTATGAAGATCAATTGAACTTGAACAAAGATATTCAGAAGAAAGGCTCAAAGGGGAAAAAAAAACATTTTGAAGGTGTTCATCAATTAAGTATCAAGAAGGGAGGCCTCTGAAAAAATGGAGATAGTATGATTTTCCTTTAAAAAGGAAACTAATCTACTTTGTATTTGTCATTTTTCAGTTGTTTCAGTAGTATCTCATATCTCACTCTTCATGACCATGTTTGAGTTTCTCTCTCTCTCTCTACCTCTCTCTCTCTCTCTCTCTCTCTCTCTCTCTCTTTCTCTCTCTCTTCCTGGCAAAGTGGTAGCAACTTCCTTCTCCATCTCATTTTACAGATAAGGAAACCGTGACAAACAGGGATAAATGAATTGCCCAGGGTCGCATAGTTGAGTGGCTGGTTGATGTCTATCATTTTCGAAGAGGATCAACATAGCATCACTAGGCTAGAGTCAAGTTAAAAGCCCAACTATGACTTAGACCAGTACAGGCTCAGAATGCTCTAGGCCATGTAAACATTTGGGGTAGCTACTTCAATTCTGCTTTGCTCATAGAGCACAGCAACTTCTCTGATAAGGGTACACCATGCTTGCAGGTCCTGTGTCAGTGTCTCCCATGTCACACAATCAGTTCCAAAGTTCTTAAGAGAGAGCTTAAGAGTATATTTGTATTGCTTTTTCTGACCTCCACGTAAGCACTTGCCCTATGTGAGGTCTACATAAAGCATGATTTTGGGGAAATGTATGTTTGACATTAGAACAATGTATCCAGCCCATTAGTGTTGTGTTCTCTGCAGCAGTTTGAATGTTTGGCAGTATAGGTTGAGATAATATCTCAGGCCCTGATATCTTATCCTGCCAGATGATCTTAAGAATCTTCCTAAAACAATGCAAAGGAAAGTACTTGAGTTTCCTGGCATGTCACTGGTAGACTGTCTAGGTTCCAAAGACATACAACAATGAGGTAATGAGGTCAGTACAATGGCTCTGTAGCCCTTCAGTTTGATAGTCAGTCTAATATCTCTTCTCTTCCACAGTTTCTGTTTCTGGGAAGGCAAAGCTTAACAGAGCCAAAATAACATTCATCCACATTGCCCAGACCAGCATCAATGTACTTTCTGCCTGTGAAATCAACACATATCCACAAACAAGGCCTGAGAAATCAACACAAATCATCAGTATAGTCCCAGGACCTCTGAAAACATCTGAAAAAACCCTCCTTCAGGACTTCTGTAAACAGACAACAAGTAAACCCTCTTTAAGGGATTCTGAACCAGCAGTAAAGTCCCACGGCTTCTGTATCAACAGCAACATCCTCTATCAGCAGATAGATCTGACAAAGTAACACAAACAGACAGAAGGCTTCTGTCTGACAAAGTAACACAATTTAAAAGACAGAATGCTTTTGTCTGACAAAGTACCAAGCACAAATCAACACAGACAGAACAGACAGAGATTGCCAGCCACCACAAGTGCTTCTTCTCAGTTCTGCTCAGTCTCAGCTTGTGCTCCTCATTTTATATAGTTGTTGTCTTTCCTGCCTCACCCTTCCTGTTGCATCAGCAAGTTCCTCCCACCTTCAAATCACAGGGAACTCAAACAAGGCACTTAATAGTTAAGTAGTTGAAACAAGGTACTAAGTACTTCCTTGCTTGCCATTACACTACTCTAGTATCAAAATCAACCAGAATTATAATAACCTTGAGGGGTGGCTAGGTGGTGCAGTGAATAGAGCACTGGCCCTGGAGTCAGGAGGACCTGAGTTCAAATCCTACCTCAGACACTTGACACACTTACTAGCCCTGTGATCTTGGGCAAGTCACTTAACCCCAATTGCCCTCCAAAAATAAATAAATAAATAGATAGATAGATAGTTAGATAAAATTGCATTAAAAAAGAATTATAATCTTGTCCTTTATTGGCTCGTTGATGATAAGTGTCTCCAAATCTTAATAAACTTTTTTTTTCTCTAACATTGCCAGGTTTTGTCATGGTGGGAGCATAGGTACTAATGATGGTTCCATGATGTTTTCTTGCAAGTGGCAATTGCATTGTCATGAGCACGCCATTCACTCCTTTTGGTATGCATGCAAACTTGTCAACTTGATTAGTTTTGATTGCAAAACCTATACGAGCACCCCTTCACTGTGCCCACTCCAGAAAAATATATATCAAGCTCTGGCTTAAGTCAGCTGGTCTTCATTTGCCAGTCTTATTTCACTCAGGGCTGTTATTTGGTTGTGATATGAGCTGAATTCGCTCACAGCAAGAGCTGTTAATCTTTCAAGTCTACAGAATTTTGTGTTGATTATAAGTGTATGCACATTCCATGTAATGATGGTGAGTGGAATCATCTTTGCAGAAGGTTTTGCACAATTCTTGAGTGTGTTTTGACCACAGAGTAGAATTCCTACCTGCAGCAGTTATCAGGCCAGGTTTGGGTAAGCAAACAGTTTTTAGGACACTTTTTCTAGTCCTTTCCTACACAATATGGTGAGCAGTGTGATCCTTACAAGGATACCGAGACACCCAGGGGGCTCCTGAATTCCACTGCTGCTTCCAGTGAAAAAATATCATTATGGCTTTGGTTACCAGTGTGAAGGGTTGTGACTAGAGATCCCAGTGTTTCTGTACTTCTTCCTTCATCAGTTGCCTGACAACACAGAACTTTGAAATAGGTAAAAATGGTAAAATGGCAGGGCAATGTCTTTTGATTCAAGTGTAAATGGGATTTAAGTGAGGTAGAGTTGCATGTAGTCATAGACCTCACTCTCTCCTCTAGAGCCATTACAGTTCAGTGGCAGGACAGAGTCAAAACATTGTCCAAATATAAGAGGGTTTCCTGCTAAGTGATATTGTCTTCTATATGTTCCACTTATAGGAACTGAAACTACAGATAGTGCCTCTTCATTGAAACTGATAAGCATTTTGATGCTGTTTTTGCTGTGTATTGCTGTGACATATTTTTTTTTTTTGGCAGGGGGTGGCTGAATGGTCATATGGGGAAAAGGAGGAGAAGTGTTTCTTATTATTTACCTTGCAATTCTGTTCTGTTTGATTAAATATCTTTGTTCTGAGATAGAAAATAAAATAATAACTAACACTTATGGTTTTATATACTTGATAATCTAACCTAACAATAACTGTTTTGATAAGGAACTATTTGCATTATTTTTTCTAGTTTTAAAGATTAAGAATTAATGTTCAGAAATAAATAACTTGTTCATACCTGGTTAAGTATTTCATTCCTAGGTCCAACATTAATGTTCCTCTCTACCATACTACCTCTATAGAATGTATATTGCTCAGATGAATTTTAGTTGTACTAGAACCAGAAGTGAATAGGAACATGTATTATATTTGGGAAATTACACAGTAATTTCCATGAATAATCTGATATGGCTCCTGATGCAAAAATACAAAATTTTTTCCCACTGATATTACATGACTACAAATCATAAAACAGGATGATCTTTGAGAGAAACAAAATTTTAAGACAGTGATCATTGGAGAGATTTGTTGTTCTTGTTGCTTAGTCATTCAGTCATGGACCATTATCTGTGAACCCATGGGCCACGGCACTCCACACCCTTCTGTCCTCAACTCTCTCTCAAAGTCAGCCGATGTTCATGTTTTTATTTGTTTTTTATTTCCATGAAACTATGAAACTCATCCTCTTCACTCCCCTTTTTCTTTTACCTTTAGTTTTTCCCAACATCAGGTTCTTTTCCAATGAGAACCATCTTTCTATTATATAGCCAAAATATTTAAGCATCAGCTTTATTATATGACATTCCAGTGAACAGCCTGAATTAATTTCTTTAAGTATTTACTAATTTGTCCTCCTTGCTGTCCTAGGGACTGTTCTCCAGCACCACAACTTAAAGGCATGAATACTGCAGTGGTTAGTTTTCCCAATAGTCCAGCTCTCACAACCATACATTGCTACTGGGGAAAAAATAAAAACAACAAAAATGGGACTTTGTTGGCAAGGAGATATCTCTGTCTTTGACTATACTGTCTAGATTTGCCATAACTTTCCTTCCAAGGAGTGAGCATTTTTAAAAATTTTGTGGCTGTAGTCACTGACTGCAGTGATCTTTAAGCCTATATATATATATATATATGTATATATGTGTATATATATGTATATATATATATACATATATATATACATATATATATATATATATGTCTTGCATCGGAGAGGTGCTTGATAATTATTAGTAAACCTATTCATTTTTACCAACTAAGGCCCAAGAGATGGCATAGGAGATATCCTTAAGGAATTATATGTTAGGAAAATAAATACACTGGTCATACATCAAAAATGTATGAGAACATAAGTACTCTGATTTTTTTTCCTTGTTTTCTCACAAATCTATCATGGTGGAGTCCCCCAACATACTAGATATTTCTGTCCATTTTCTTTGTGGTGGAGGCTATCCAAAATAAAAATAGTTCTTTTTTTTCTATATGACTGGCTGACTTGATTATCCATTCCTACATTAAAATATTATATTTAACTGGAAATCAAAATCCCTGGGTTTGATTCCCAGCTATACTATATATTATTGTGTTAGATTGAGGGAGAAAAAGAGATCAGTGCTCACATTATAATGACAAGGTACTGGAAGGGACATGCATTACATACTTACATGATGAAGATATTTGTTTATTGCTTCTTGGAGGATATGTAGACAAGATCAGAAAGAAACCAGCAGTACTGAAATCTTGTTTTCTCTAGCTTTGAAGTTGCAACTCTATTTACAGCAGCTGGATCCTAGTTTCAGCTTCCTGCATTCTGAGAAATATTTTGGCCCCAATGATATCCAGTAGACACTGGATATGGCAGCATATGAATCACAGCTCCACAGGCCAACCTGCTTACAACTCACCTCAAAGGAAGGCCTTGACTTCACCAAAGGAGGGCAGGCAGTAGCTTTATGATATTTTCTGTCTATTTTGTACATAGAACCTCAAAGACAGGAAAGGGTTTAGGAGAAACATGATATGAAGCATGTGATTTATATTCATGATAGGTCTTCAGAAGTTGAGGATGAATGACATGCCTTTTCCTTTGGGAACTATGGACTCAGTCCTACTCAATCAGGTCACAGGCTACTAATGGTCTATAGCCTTCTATACTTGCTATGTAACTGTGAGTTTTTTTGTTTTACCTTTCAGAATCTACATTTTCTTATTCATAGAATCAGAAAAGGAACTGTATGAGATGATCCCTATGTTCCCTTAGAATCTTAACATCATATGATTCTATATCCCCAATAATGTAATAGTTACTTAAACTCAATAAAAAAATAATACAGGAGACAATTATAAAGACAGGCAATAAAGTTTTTGTAAAAAATTATTTCAGAACTTTTCCATTTCTTCTATATTATTGAATCCTTCAGTGGCTTAGGTTTATAGAAGTGAGTTAATCCCATATATCTAACCAAAGTATTTAGTTTGATTAGACACTGAAGCTTCCAAAACTATCTTGACAATTATTTGCAGACTTTCCATCAATGATTCCCTAATCCCTTAATGTTTCTTCTGAAAGGTACTGAATTGAGTAGATGATATTAAACCAATAGTAGTTATCTAATATATGCAAAGCAATGTAGATTATTTGCTTCTAATAAGTTATGTTCCTTTAAATCTATGGTTAAACATTGCATAAATAAACTCCAGGATCAATTTGACCACACGGAACAAAAGTGGTACAGTATTTCCTAGTGAGCTACTTCTGTGGAGAGTGAATATATTTTCTGAGTTTTAGGAAGATTCTTGAAAATTTCTGAGAGTCATTTTATTATTTTTCCAGGACCTAGGGAGAGTCTAGCATATTAGGATTATCTGTGATTATTTGCAATCTTTTGTTTCTGGGGGCAGGTGAGGGGGAGACTGGGGAAGGGGAGGGAATGGGAAGGGAGCATTTGTCCTTGGATATATAACTCATTTCCTTCTACCTGTTAATATTGGCAATATTGTACATGGAAATGATGCCCTGTCAACTTCCATTCAAATCCCCTTTGTGAAGGCTATTCATTACTTTCCTGCAGTCAGCATTCTGACTGTTAATTTACTAGGAAGGATAGATATTATCTAGCTACCATTCATCAGATTTCTAATAGTCAACTCAATTTGCCTTGTTGTGCTTATATTTGACCTTTGGATAACTCTGGAATCAGTTTTGTACAGTAATTTCCCCTAGACTTACACTTAACAGTTCCTTAAATGATCACACATTGGGCTGAAATAATGAATGAATGGACATCATTTATTAAGCACTCACCATTTTTAAACACTCACAGCACCAAGGCACTGTGCTCACTACTAAGCACAGAGAAGCAAAAAAAAAATCATCTCTGCCCTTAAGTAGCTTATATATTTTTTGAAGCAATTAGGGTTAAGTAACTTACTCAAGGTTGCATGGCCAGTCATTATTTATGTGTGGGTGTTCATTTTCTAAGGCCGGAGCCTATCCCAGGTCCTCCCAAATCCGGGGCCAACACTCTTACTCACTGTGCCACCTAGCCACGCCAGTAGCTTATATTTTTAAAGAAGAAGACAACAAATGCATGAGAGTGCTGGGAAGGAAGGAAGGTCCTAAGGACTGTTTAGGGTGGTGAACTAAGATAATCAATTACATCTTTTCCAGCAGCAATGATACTATGGTAATAGTAGTGATTTTGTCACTGAGTTAACAGCAAGAGATGAAAAGTTAGGCCAAGGAATCCTGCGTTGCAGGATAGATGACAATATTGCCTGAATGGAGAGTTAGATTGTATGTGCTGTATCCCTTTTCTCTTGCAATGTTTATTCTCTGAGTGCTCATTTTATCTCACAACAATTACCAGCTTTTTATCATAGATCACTATCCAGACTAACATTACCATGATACCCTCCATCCTAAGGTAAGTGACTACCTGTAGGAAACACTAAAATAGAGCTAAATCCCTAAGGGAAGTGAAAATAGATCAGCAGTCTCTTAAGGGAAAAAGTACAGTTAAGTACATAGAAGAAAACTTCACAGGGAAATGAAAGAGAAATTGACAAAGGGAAAGATTATTGCTCTTGATGCAGCAAAAGGTGAGGTTATATTAGTGGCCTGCCCAAAAATTTAAAAAGATGCTGGAAACACAGCACCTAGGTAAACAGTGTCTAAAATAGGATGCAGGCATCACTAAAAAATGGAGAACCTGCTTTGGTAAGGATATAGCCTGTTTCTACTCCTAATCAAACAGAGCTTCAAGGAATGGAAGTAGCTACTATCTTGGTGTGTGTGTGTTTGTGTGTGTGTGTGTGTGTGTGTGTGTGTGTGTGTGTTCATGTCTCTGTGTCTGTGTCTGTGAGTTTTGGAGATAGGGTGGAGGCCAGAGGGGATATCAATGTGTTGATTTCTCATAAAGTCACTAGTTTCATTTGCTCCAGTCTAATTCTGAAGGAATGATTCTCCTCAGTAAGCTTTTCAGATTCTTTTTCCATATGGCAAATTAGGCTTTTTAAGGCATTCCTCTCCTAATTGCCTTTTTCAGCCTCTTTTGCCATTTGAGTTAGTCTATTTTTTAATAGCCTCAATCAGGCTGTTGACTCTCATTTCATACTTTTCTTGTATCTTTCTCATTTCTCTTCCCAATTTTTCCTAGGCTTCTCTTATCTGCTTCTTAAAGTCCTCTATGGCTTGTAACCAGCTCATATTTTCATTTGGAGCTTTTGGTGCAGGATTTCTGACCTCACAGTCTTCCTCCTGTTCCATGCTTCATTCCTCTTTGACCCCAAAATAGGAGTCTAATGTTGAATTTTTTTATTATGTTCCTTATGCCTAGGCATGTTGCCACTCAGTTACTTGACTTTTAGGATTCTTGCCACAGTAGGACTCTGCCACCAACCAGGAGAGCTTCTGTTCCAGGCACTGGGGTTTTTTCAGCTGCCGGAGGTATTACTTGGGTGCCCTCTCTGAAGCCTCCACACACTCTGGCAACCTGGTCAAACACCCTAAGACCTCCACCCCAGGCCACAATCCAGATCCAAGAATGTTAAAGCAAGAGCAATTACTCCCACCCAGACTGATTGCTGGATCCCCCTATGTAATGGAAATGCAAATTTAAAGATCTTCCCTGCCCCTATCTTAAGTATACCTGGAGCCTGTGGTGGGAGGCTTGTTTTTCAGGGAAGCCCAACCTTGATACTTTTGTGATTGGGCAGAGGGTCAAGGAGGTTGTTACAATCTTTGAGCTAGGAGAAGGCTCTATAAACTCTGATGAGAGGCTTTTTTGGGGGGCTCACTTTGAGAAGTGTTATGTGATTTGACCAGATGAGACTCTGGGAAGCCATTGTTGAGAGCCCCCCGGCTTTGAAAACCCAGATGTTGATGCTTCCCTCTCTGGTAACTGTGATTTGGTATTGATATAATGGTTGGACAGTTTGGAAGCCTGTCTGTTTGATCTGTAAGTTCTGTAACTGAAGTTTGGGGTGCTGACCTCCCCCTGAACTAGGTAATGTGTGTTTGTTTGATTAAAGTAAGCTTGTTAACCCATTCTGAGTTGCTTTCCTTTACAAAAGCAGATCTAAGAACCTGTGTTGGCAGTCACCCTGGGGATATTGGGGTGCTTGCTGCTACACCCTATAATCCCCAGGCCAGGAGCTGAAGCTGCAATGTGGTGGGCTGCACTGCGGCTACTCAGAGGCTTCTCGCCCCCAGGGGAAGAGGCCAACATGCTCCCAATTACTGGTCCCAAAGTCCATAACACACTGATCTCTCACTTTGTCCTTGGCATCTATGTGTTGATAATTCTGGAAATGTGACAGCTGCTGGTGTTCTGGGGTCTCTCTGGCTGGTTGCTGGTCTGGCCTCCCTGGGGCTAAAACCTCTGACTCATAAGGTCCTGAGCTCAGCTCCCAGAGTGCTGCACTGGCCACTCCCTGCTGGGCTGCCAGGCTGTCCTCAGTGGAAGGTTAGCTTCTCTGTGTAATTTTGTGGGTTCTGTAGCTCCAGAGTTTGTTCAAAATCCTCTTTTATATAAATTGGAAGTGGTAGGAGCTGGAACTGCATGGAAATGCTGTTTTTACTCTGCCATCTTGACTCTGCCCCTCTATCAATATGATGAAATGTGATATCAGTGCCACAATAGTACCCCTCTACTACAAGTAATAAGGTAGCAGCCCTTGAAAGTCGAAGTCCTTCATGTCTCTGAATATTTGTCCTCTACAGCTAAGTGGTATAAGTTCTTGAGGCAGATGAAAAAGCCTACTTTGTAACTTTGAATTTATTATGAACAAACAAAAAGGTTATATGAACTGTGTGTATGTCTGCTCCCTTCCTTTCTTTTCCTTGTTTGGCATGATGTAGGATTTTAAATCTATGGCATATGACAACAGAGTCTGCAAACTGTTGTTACAGAAGCTATAGTGTAAGTACAGTAAGTATAGTAAGTAAGTAAGTAAGCAGTTGAATCTGGAATCATAAAAAGTTATGTTTAAATATTGCCTACTTCATGTAGTTGTCTTATGTCCCTGGGCAAGTCTGTAAATTATTTTGAGATAAAATTTCTTTGTTTCTTTATTTTAAAGTTTTCAACCTTCATTGCCACAAGATTTAAGTTACAAATTTTCTCCCTGTTTTTCCCCAATCCCCACCTCAAAATAGTGGTCTTACTGAATACCCCTTTCCCCAATCTTCTCTCTCATATTTTCCCCATTCTCCCTCAGGCTTTCTAGTAGGGCAAGATGGATTTCTATATCCTGGTGTCTTTATATCTTACTTATTTCCCAGTTGCATGTAATATATATATATTATACATTTGTTTTAAAATTTTGATTCCAAGATCCTTTCCCTTCTTGTTTCATCATCCACCCCTACTGGGAAGATAAGCAATTCAATATAGGTTCTACATGTGTAGTCATGTAAAACATTTTCATAGCAGTTGTATTGTGAAAGACTGATTATATTTCCCTCCATCCTATACTGCCCCCCACTTATTTTATTTTCTACTTTAACCATGTCCCATTTCAAAAGTGTGTACTTCTAAATACCCTTCCCCCAAATCTGCCCTCCCTTCTATCATTCCCCTCTTATCTCCTTCTCCCTACCTTCCTGTAAGGGAAGATACACAATTTAGTGTGTATATTATTCCCTACTTAAGCCAAATTCAATGAGAGTAAGATTGACTCATTCCCTTTTGCCTTCTTTTTCTTCCTCTACACTTAACAGTTTTCTCCTGCCTCTTTTACATGAGATAATTTACCCTATTCTAATCCCTCCCTATCTCCTCTCAATATATTCCTCTCTTACCTCTTAATTTTATATTTTAGATATAATCCCTTCCTCTTCAATTGATCCTGTGCCCTCTATGTATACATGAACATATATATGCCCACACTCTCATATATATTTGTTTACACATACACCCTCTTATACAGACATATGTATGTACACACACACACACACACACACACACACATATATATGTATGTATATATGTATGAATGTACACAAACACAACCATACACACATATATGTATGTACACATGCACACACACACACACACACACACATACACACATATCTATTCCCTTCAACTATCCTCATCCTGAGATAAGTCTTATGAGTTACAATTATTATTTTTCCACACGGGATGGAAATAGTTCAACTTTAATAAGTTCCTTATGAATTCTTTTTCCTGTTTACCTTCTCTTGCTTCTAGTATTTTAAAGTCAAATTTTCTGTTCAGCTATGTTTTTTTTTTTCATCAAGAATGCTTTAAAGTCCTCTATGTCATTGAATGACAATATTTTCCCCTGACTCATTATACTCAGTTTTACTGATAAGGTGATTCTTGGTTTTAGTACTAGCTTCTTTTACCTCCAGAATATCATATTCCAAGCCCTTAGATCCCTTAATGTAGAAGCCTCTAAATCTTGTGTTATCCTGATTGTGTTTTCACAATACTCAATTTTTTCCCCCTGGCTGCTTGCAGTATTCTCTCCTTGACCTGGGAACTCTGGAATTTGGCTATAATATTCCCAGGAGTTTTCTTTTGGGGATCTTTTTAAAGAGGTGATTGGTGAATTCTTTCAATTCCTATTTTGCCTTCTAGTTCTAGAGTATCAGGGCAAATTTTCTGGAGAATTTCTTGAAGGATTATTTCTAGGCTCTTTTTTTTCTTTTGAACATGGCTTTCAGGCAATCCGATATTTTTTAAAATTATCTCTCTTGGATATATTTTTCAGGTTAGTGGTTTTTCCTATGGGATATTTCATATTGCCTTCTATATTTTCATTTGTTTGGATCTGTTTTATAAAGTCATTAGCTTCCAGTTGCTCTAATCTAATTTCGAAGGAGTTATTCTCTTCAGTGAGTTTTTGAAATTCCTTTTCCATCTGGCAAATTTGTCTTTTTAGTTCATTCTTCTCCTCATTGGTTTTTTGGGCCTCTTTTACCATTTGAATTAGTCTATTTTTAAGGTGTTATTTTCTTCAGCATATTTCTTGGTCTCCTTTAGCACTCTGTTGCCTTGCTTTTCATGATTTTCTTGCATTATTCTCATTCCTCTTCGCATTTTTCCTCCACTTCTCTTACTTTATTTTCAAAACCCTTCTAGAGCTTCTCCATATCCTGTAACCAATTCATATTTTTCTTGGAGACTTTTGATATAGGAGTTCTGACTTCACTGTCTTCTTCCCACTCCATGTCTTGATCCTTTTTGTCCCCCCAAAAGTATTATATGGTCTGTTTGTGCTTCCTGTGCTTGCTCAACTTGCCAGCCAGTTACTTGACTTTTGACCTCTTTGCTGTGGTAGAACTCTGCTTCTACAATGGAGATAGCTTTTTCCCAAATTGCTGGGGCTTTTGCAGCTTCCTGAGCTATTAGGAAGGCACCATCTCTACAACCCCCACAAGCCCTGACTCACTGGCCACACATCCCAGGACCACCATCCAAGACCATGATCCTGATCTAAGCAAGTTAAAGCAAGAGCTATTACTCTTTGAATGGCCACTCCATCGCCCTACATCTGTAGGCCAGGAGCTCCTGACTCAGCCATATGGCTGTGGCTGTGGCTGCACTGCCATCGATCTTCTGTTGCTTCTTGCCTATGGGACAGGGTCTGGACTGTGCTCTTTTGTACCCCTGTTTTTTGCTCTCCCCCCTGTTCCAACAGAGTTCCACACTGACCTTTTACTTTGTCTTTGATGTTTATGGGTTGAGAATTCTGGAAGCCACCACGGCTTTTGTTGCTTCGCTCTCCTGAAGTCTGCTCTGGCCACTGCTGGTTGGGACTGCCCTGGGCTTGGAAATGCATGCCTCCTGTGGGACTGAGCTTGGTTCCCAGAACACTTCCCAGAATGATCTTTCCTGTTGGCTTGCTGGGCTGTCTTCAGTGTGAGATTTTTTCTCTCTGTCACTTTTTTTGGGTTTTGTAGCTTTAACATTTGTTAAGTGAAATTTTTTACAGGTATTGGAATTATTTGGAGCTGGAGCCCAGGAAAACTTTGTGCTTCTATTCCACTATCTTGGCTCACCCCTTAATCTTTTTTTTTTTTTTAATGGGAGTGGAGGTATGGCAGGAAGGAATGGTAAGATTGCCAAAATTCAACATTCAACATTCAAGATTTAGATTTAAGTACAAAATATTTCTTGAAAATAAAGAAGAACTTAGATAGTTGGGGAATATCCAAAGTTTGCAGCTGGGCATTATCACTACAGTGATATATAGTGATATGAATTTTATTGTCATAAAATGACTATACTACCCAAGTTAAATTAATTAAACAAACCAAAGTGATATTTTACAGTTAGATAAAATAATAAAATTCATCTGGAAGACTGAAAGATCTAGTATATCAAAGGAACTCATTTTAAATGTAAGAGATGAAAGAGGATTGTATTTACAGACCAAAAATTACATAACAAAGCAGCAATCATCAAAACCATTGGCTATTGGTTAAAAATAGAAAAAAAAATCAATACAATGAATTAGTCAAAGAAGACTAAATAAAGATATCAAGTATTTGACCAACCAGAAGTTACTTAATGAAAAATTCCTAATTAATGAGAAGTGCTGAGAAAAATGAAAAAAAAAAGTCTACCCCCAAACAATGGTTGGAAAAATTCTCGCAACATATTCCATAATAAATTTTAAATTGTTACATGAATTGAATGCTGGATGTCATTTAAAAAGTTAGTAGATAAGTATACATATGAAGATGTGGAACATTCTCTAGAGTATTTCAAAATTGTGAAAATAAAGCAACCAAAATGGTAATATCCTTTGACACAAAGATACCATTGCCAGACATATACCAAAAGGAAATTTTGACAAAACATAACAAAACAAACAAAATCTTTCCAGATGCACCAAAATACTGATAGCAACACTTCTATGGTAGCAAAGAACTGGAATAAAAATAAATACTCATTGATTGGGGCATGGCTAAATATATTGTGTTGTATATTGGAATATTTATCTACTGTAAGAAATAACAAATATGAGCTGACTCCTGCAAAGTTAAATAAACAGAAGCAGAAAAATATTATATATATTGACTTAAAAAAAGGAAATGGGAAGAACAACAGACTGATTTTCAGCTTTACCAGCAATTTTCATAGGAAGTAATCTGGTAAAAATTAGTTCTAAAACAACATCACATGCCATATTACACAATTAGCTCTGAATGGATTAATCAGGGAAAAATGTAGAAAAAATACTGTATCACAAAAATGAACAAAAGATATACTGAAAAACATTTTAGAGATTATTCTTTGGTAAACAAGGTGTAGAGATGATCATGGAAGATAAAATGGACTATCCTCATTAAATAAAATTAGAAAGATTTTATGCAAGCAAAATTGATGTAGTTGGAACTTCAAGGAAAATAGTTAATTTAAAAAAATGTAGCATATTTCTCTGAAAATTTTCTGATATATAAAACATACAGAAATTGATAAAATAATAACCAATGATAAAATCCAAGATGTCAATAAACGTTTTAAAATGATAACATCATTAATATACATTTATCAATTTACTAGCGTGAAGAGAAATGTAGTAGAATAATTATAAGTTTCCATATCACACCCTTAAGTCTGACATCCTTAAAAAATATAAGAGAGCTATAATTATTTTAAGGGCTATGGGAGAGGAGAAAAATACAATCTGCTGGAGTTACTAATTGAATCAGACATTCTAGAAAGCAATTTACAACTATACCGCAAACTTCACTTAGCATTTGCTTTCTCTTCCAATCCAATGATACCACTTCTAGGCATTCATGCAACCCAATTGGTTGAAGACAGAGGAAAAAGACCTGCATGTGCAAAAATATTTATAGTCCTACTTTTGTTGTAACAAAGAACTGCAAATAAATTGAGTTTCTGGGAGAATGGATGAAATTTTCTGTATGAAAATAATAGAATATTATTAAATAGTAAGAAATGACTAAAGAGGCATATTCAAAAAATACTGGAAGTGTTATATAAATTTATGCAAAGTAAAGCAAGTATACTAGGGAAATAATTTATTTTATGATTCTAATAGTGTAAAAGAAAAGAATTTTGAAAGCCTTCAGAATTCTGATCAATGCACTGACCCATCATGACTTCAGAATACTGATGGTAAAGAATGCTTTCCATTTCTTTGTCAATGTTTGTGAGATAGAGAATGAATTATTTTTAGATCTAGTCACTAAGTTCATCTGTTTGGTGATCTGTTTGAATATTTGTTATAGGAAAGGGTATTTATGGTAAAAATATTTGTAGGGTAACACTAATGGTTCAAAGAAGAAAAGCATAAGAGAAACATTAAAAATAAAAAGAAAAGAATAGTCAGAATTTCAGAAGTCATCAGAGAAAAGTAGAACACTATTGTTATTACTGTGTTAAATTTAATGCACATTCACACCCACATATTATACATATCAGAATTTTTCTGTCTTAAGCACAATCCTCTTCTTTCTTTTGCTTATAGATATGCTCATATTTGTATGTATGTTATATATACACACATGTATATGTGTCTGTGTGTGTATGTGTATGTAGGTGTGTGTATACACATTCAGTTTACATCCTTCTTATATTTTCATATATATGAAAGAAGGTAACTGAGTGGGTGACTGGTGTGATAAAATCTAAAATGCCAGAAGCAGAGCCTTGAGGATAATGAGTCTTAGCAAGCCTGAACCTTTCCCTCAAAAATAGAGAAAGAAGTAATCAATGGAAGATGGAACCTTCAGGTCCAAGGATGTTCTGAATTGAGAAGGTCACAGTTACTTAGGGAAGTTCCAAGGCAAAAAGGCAGACAGAAGCAAAAATGGGAGAGAAATCAGAAACAATTATTAACATCATAATCAATGTTGCTGTAGTGTGATAGCAACTTTAAAATCAAGTATTTAACTCATGGCCAAAGCTTGAGGATGATTCAAATAAATCACTCACATTTAGGTTCACCAAGTTCTACTACCACTTCTAATGTCTTTTCTTGACTCATCAATGGTCCTATACTGCTTTAACATGTTTTTCATGGTATAATGTGATTTTAAAATGTGATATTTTAAGCAAGTGTTTTTTCATTGACCCTTCCAGTGCCTGGTATTTCTACTATTATTGTTATTTGTCTTTGGTAAAAACATTGTTTATAGGAGGACCATGGAAAAATTGAATATGAATTACCTAAGGAGTATTATGCTTTGTCATCCATTAATGTATATAATCCAGCCTTAGGTTGTGTTCAGTTGACCAACACAGAGATTTTTGTGTCCTTTATTTTGGGGTTGTGGTAGCTACCTTGATTATCTTCCTTCATCTTTAAAAGTAGGGAAACTAGTCAAGTTTTTTCTTCTCTTTGACTTCTTTTTATTGTGTCCATAATGGAGGCAATTTTGTTTGTCTTCCAGACTGGGACTTTGAGGCATCTTCATGCTTGGGTACCAGTGCAGTGGTGCAGCCAGCCAGCTTTAGCATGGAAATCCTGAGAAGTCTGGCTCCTTGGGATGGGAGCCCAGGTTTGAACTTGGAACTGGGACTTTGCTCAATGGGAACCAGGCTAAACTATGAAACTATTACCCTTCCTCCCCCAATATATCAAGGTGGTACAAGGAGAAAGATAGGAATTATGCCTTCTACATGTTGGAGGAGAGAAAGTTTGTAATTTACTGAAGTATTTTTCTGAAGTGCATTCCTTTTTTAAAGCTGCATGGTGTCACACATAAAAGCAGATTGTATGGGATGTTCAAGAAGGACTAGAACCTCGAGTGTGAGGTTTTGTGGAGTCCATTAAAGGGGTTTTCCTACACCTTTAGTGTCTACCTGGAACTCAGCTGTCATCTGCGGATCCAAGAAGCTGTAACATGCACAGGGATGACATCCTGTAAATGCCCTTAACAAACAGGTTACACAAATTGAGGGTAACTAATGAGCCTTAAATCCATCACTGCCCCAGCATTTGAATATTTCCCCTGGCAGAATGGGCCTGTGAGAATGAGCCATTCCTCCAGCTGCTCAGAATTTGTCCTTGTTAAGACCTTTTACCAGGACCTTAGATTTTCCTAGCTCCTACCTTTCATCTAAAGCTTCTTCTCCTAATTTTCTCCCATCATCACTGACAGTTTTTCTGCTGTGCTCTAACTAGTAGACAGCTTGATTGCCCATAGATATCTAATTCAGAATTTACTCCTTTAACAGTAACCAGTCACTGTTTATTAAAATACTATTAAATACATGTTTTCCTTTGTGATACATTTTGGTGCTCTTCATGCCCAGTGCCTTCCAACTCCCTTTCATTTTTAATCTGTTTTGTAATTATGAACTAGAAAACCATCAAGTAACATGAACATTTCTGTGCACAAAGGAGGTCAAAAATGGGAATTGTACAGGAAACATTGAATCTACTGTACACAGCATGTGTCTTTTAATATGCATAGAGTTTAATATTATATTATAATACCAACACATTGCCCTTTTTGTGATCCATCTCTAAATCCCATTCCAGGCTCCTCTATGTTTTTTTCTTCAATAAGTTTCCTTTATTATTTTCCTTTTTTGGGTGCTGTTATCACTACCTAAATAAATACCCCACAAAGAAAAGCCTTTTTTAGTGGATCCCAAAAGGCCTCAAGCTTTGATTGAGGAGAGAGCTGACTTCTCAGAACAGAAAGTAGATGGGGTTGAATCTATTTAATGGGTAAAACTTTGGGTAGGGTGTTCCCTCTGGCAAGACCCTTCAGTCTCCTCAGGGTGGATACTGTGTATTTCAGCACCTGCTCTACTTTGCTGAGATATTAAAAGACATAGGTTATATGTTATCATTTTTGCTGAGATATAATTGAACAAGACTACATCAAGCAACTTCCTTTACTTCTTTTTGATTTGTAGATAATTTTCCCTTTTCATTTTTGATCCAAGAATTTTGATTTTACTTTTTCCAATTAAAAAAAAAAACAATAAAATTATCTAGTCATTTGTCTATTTCACTCAATTTAAAAAAAATCTTCTGGTTTAATTATTCCATTATTTTCTTTGATATCATATTCTAATATTTTATTCCCTCATTTGTTTTTCAGTATTTTTCTTCTTTTTTTTTTAATTGAGGCTTTTTCATTCATTGCTTTTCTAGTTATTATTTAGTTTTGCTTTTTTTTAGTGACATTTATTTGACCAGTTTTTTCTTCTTCCTTTTTTGCATTGATATAAGTTCTTGGAATTATAAATTTTCCCCTGAGCTCTGCTTTGGTTGCACTCCAAATATTATTGGTATGTTGATAATGTTTTCTCACTACTATTGCATTATTAAAATAATCAATTAATTACGTGATTTGTCTGTTGGTCCATCAATTCTTTATGATTAATTTATTCAATTTTTATTTAACATGAAATCCTTTATTCTAAAACCTTTCAAAAATTATGATTTTATTTTATCTTAATTAAGGATGAGTTTAATATTTTGAATTTTTGGCATTTGTTTTTGATATTTTTATACCCTGGCACATGGTAATTTTTTTCAATGTATTATAAAAAGCTTAGATACATGCATATCATTTAGGGATACCATTCAATACATATCAGGTACATCTATATTTTTTTCTTAAAATTCTATTCAGGTTTTTATTTTTTCTTGTTTATTTTTAGTTAGATCTGTCCTATTTTTAAAGGTCACACTGAGGTCCCTGACTGTTATTATTTTATTGTCTATTTCTTCCTAAAATTAAATTAATTTTCCCTTCGAATACTTAGATACTTTTTCATACATACATTTAGTATTTCTATTTTTCATTATCTATACTACCTTTGAATATAATAGTTTCTTGCTCATCTGTCAGTTCTTATTGCTCTATTTTTTAAGATCTTGATTGCCACTCCTACTATTTTGTGAGTTCTTAAGCATAATATGACCTATTGATTGCTTTTTTTCACATTTTGGACTTTTCTGTGTCGTGTGTTCTGTATAAATAGTTCATATTGATTTCTGCTTTCTCATTCATTCTGCTAGATTTTTCTTTGTTTTTGTTTGTTTGTGATCATCACATTAATATTCACTAATTGGTAATTGTACTCTTTTCACTGAAGGGGGGGGGGAGAGACAGAGAGGGAAAGAGGTGGAGGAGGGGGAAAAGAGGAGGAGGAGGAGGAGAAGGAGGAGGAGGAGAAAGAGGAGGAGGAGAAGGAGAAGAAGAAGAAGAAGAAGAAGAAGAAGAAGAAGAAGAAGAAGAAGAAGAAGAAGAAGAAGAAGAAGAAGGAGAAGGAGAAGAAGAAGAAGGAGGAGGAGGAGGAGAAGAGGAGGAGGAGAAGGAGGAGGAGGAGGAGGAGGAGGAAGAGAAAGGATGTGATAAAAAATAGTAATTTATGATTTAATTGTTCTACTCCTTCCTACTACTTTGCCTCTCTATTTCTTGTTTTTACCAGAGATCATTATCACTTTCTAAGTTCTTCTATTTTAATCCCTCTTTTTGATTGGCTCACCAATCAAACTCATGTTTTATTTATTTCTATTCCCTCCCAAAGTCTACTTTCTATTTAATCCTCTCACAGCTTATCCAGTGACACTGGCCTCTTTGATATTCCTTCAACAAAGAAATTATCTCTGCTCTTGGAATTTTCAATGGCTGTCCCCAATGCTTGCATTGTTTTCTCTACTAATTTCAATTCAAGATTTCCTGGTTTCCCTAAAGATCCTAAAATCCCACATTCTATAGGAAGACTTTCCCAGCCCTCTTAATTCTTACATATTCACTTTGTGTATTATGTCATTTTTGCTCTGTATATGGCTGTTTTCATGTTGTCTTTCCCATTAAATTATGAATTTCTCAAAGGCTGGGACTCTCTGTGCCTTTCTTTGACTCCCTAATGTTTAGCACAATTACTGGTATGTGGTAGGTATTTAAAATATGTCTTTTAACAGATTTTTCTTTACTTTTTCATTTTTTAAACTTTGTTATGTTTCTTTTTATCTCCTTGAATTATTGAGTTCTATTTGCTCCATTATATTTTTCAGGAAGATCACTTCTTGAGTAATATCTCTCCCTTCATATCTAACCTATTTTCTTTTCAATGTGCTCCTTTTAAATATTCATTTAACATTTTTAGCAATTCCTTTTTTTTTATTTCATGAACACTTGTACTATTTATGACCAAGCCCATCTTTTTCCTCTGAATTTCTTGTTGTAGTTGTTCTTGAGCTATTATATTTTTTCATGTTTACTTTTTGGACTTCTCTTAAGCTCTTATATATATATATATATATTTTGCTTATCTTCTTTTATATGCTTATCTTTTCATCCTCAGTTTTTTTTTTTTTTTGGTGCCTTCTAGCATACTTGAAGAAATTGGGTAATTCTACACCTTTAGTAATTTAGATGTTGTTACTGATTGAGATGGAGATATATTAGGAGAGATATTATGGATAGATGGAAACTGATATTAGCTCCCACAGTCTTCTACAATCTATGACTTCTAGTCAGCTTCCTAGTATTTCCATTGTGAACTTAGGCCTTGGTCAGTCTCTACTCCTTCTTTTTGAAGATCTTCAATCAGAAATTCATTTAATTCTATAAGGTGGTGCCAAGAGTCTTCCATGGGATTTTGGAGATCACAAAGCCTTGACTTTTGACCTTCAAAATATCTCTTATGGGTTTTATAGCCAGGCATTGATTTGTTCCTGGTTTCAGATGTAGCTCCCTACATATAATGGCAAGAAAATGGCACTTAGCTTTTTGTTTCAGTTATTCAAGTGTCTTTGAACCTACCCTGTGATTATATTAATTCTTTGTAAGAAATGGAACCTGTGAAGCCCATAGTGGGAGGAACTTGTCAAAGATTGGTACAGGAAGGAACTAAGAGGAAGAGTAGAACAGGAGGGAGCAGAGGATATTAAAGCTTGAGTACAAGCTGGAACAGAGCAGAACTGAGAGGAAGGATGCCGGTGGTGCCAGCACTCTGTATGTCTGTTCTGTCTGTGTTGGTGTTTGTCAGACCTGTGTGCTGACAGAGGACAATGCTGTTTTAGCAGAAGCCCTCAGACCTTACTGCTGGTTCCGAAGCCCTGAAAGAGGACTTACCTGCTGTCTTTTTAAAGAAGTCATGAATGAGGGTTTTACTGATGTTTTCAGAGTTCCTGTGGGCAAAGGGAAACAGTATCTATTGGATTTACAAGTGAATTCAATAAAAGATTTTTTAAATTCCAATTTTAATATATTTTAAATAGGTAAAAATGATATGTCAGCAACTTTATTTTGAGACAGATATGATCCCATCCTCTAAAAAGCAGAAAAAGAATTGAGAGAAATAGAATTAAAAGACTGGTATATCTAATATATGTCTAAATAAATTTGTGTTAATTTCTCAGACAAAGGCTCTGTCTGTTTGTGTTTATTTCACAGGCAGAAAGTGAATTGATGATAGTGCCAGCAATGTGTGTGAATATTATTGTAACTCTGCTAAGCCTGATGTGTGGAGCTGGACCAGGAGCTGGGCACTGCCTACCTGTGAATCCAGGTGCAAGTTGGGTGAATTTAGGCAAGAGCTAGGAGCATGGAAGAGGAACCGTGGAGTTTGGGAGTCAGTCTGAAATCAAGATGAAAGGACCTTTATTGGGTACTTAGTGCTGACTGATGAGATTATGACAATGAGACCTAGGGGTGGAAAGAGTTTGTACTTTGTTCTTTGTGCACTTTAAGGATAATTGTCTCTTAAGGATGACTGAGTTAAAGGTTTTTTGAAGCCAGTCTCCAATCAAGATGAAAGAAACTTTAGATGCATACTTTACTTTGATTGATTCAGATTGTGACTTACTGAATGATATCTTTTGTTTAAGAACATGTGGCTACTTTAGTAACAGTTAGTTACTAGATTAAGAAGTTAATTACTTACTAAATAAGAAATTAGTTATTTTACATTGTTGTGAATGCTGTACTTTAGTTTCTGTGAATGTTTTGCTTTAGTTTATTACTGATTAGATAGGAAATTCACTATACTGTATTGTGAGAGCCTTAAAGTTATTTATAGCAGCTGTCCTCAGGAGAGCTGCTTGTGCTTGGCATTAGACTCTGTCACAGTATGAGTAATGGATGAATGGGTCCTAGCTCCCTGTGTAATGCTATCAGGGCTGTTTTTACCCTCTGCTTCTGTTATAGTAAGTCAGGTCCTAGATTTGATTTCAGAAAACCAATCTGGTTTGGGTCACATTGTCCGTGGTAAGAATGACTTCATTTCCATTTAAAACTTTCTTAATTGGTCATTAGTACATTGTCTGTCTTTTTATGCCTTATTCCCCTCTTTGTACTATACTGTCTTGTTGATTTTCATCATATCTGGTATTCTATTGTCTATCCTTGTATATCTGCATTAGCTATCTCCCTTGTCTAAAATGAACCCTACTCCCATCTCTATCTCTCAGACTCTCTAGTGTTATTCAGTTTTAAACTCAAGTTCTGCCTTCTATCTGAAGTCTTTCTTAATCCCCCCAGATATCAATGTCTTTTACCAGAAATCACTTAATCACTTATATTCTATCTATCTATATAAATCTATTTGTGTATATGTATATACACACACACACACACACACACATACACACACACACACACACACACACACACATACATACATACATAAGGTAGACAATAAGTTCTTTGAGACCTGAACTCTTTCAACAATATATTTATACCTCCATTACCTAACACAATGCCTGCTCTTTTGAAAGAGTTTGTTAAATACTTGATCGTTGATTTACTGATTTCCCATTTCTCCCTTTTTGTAGCATTTATAACCCTCAAATCAATCTGTTAATAAAATTCAAATCATTGCTGGTAAGTTTAAGATGATATTGATGAAAATATTTAAATATCTCTTTAAATTTTACAAAGCACTTTACAGATAGTATCTCTTGCTCTCTTCAAAACAACCATTGGAGGTAGATGCTTTTAGTACCCTCATTTTACAGAAGAGGAAAAAGAGGCTAAGCAACTTCCCTAGGGTCACACATTTAGTGAGTGTCTGAGGTCACATTTGAATAGAGATATTCATGATTCTCAGTCCAGCACTCTATCCACTTGGCTACCTACCTAACTTTGATTATAGTATCAAAGGAGAAGAAAGCTATGTTTGTTTTTTTGCTTTTTGTTTTTTTTTTTAAGTGAAATCAGTCATAAAGGATTATCAACAGTGTTGAGGCAAGGTGTGTCACTGAAATAAAAATAAAAATCGAAATGGATACTGTCAGTTACTTGCTGTATGAACTCAGTCAATCAGTTCATCAATAAATATCCTTTTAATAAGCATCTGTCCTGAGCTAGGCACTTTTCTATTTGTTAGAAGTTAATAGTCTAAGCCTCAATTTCCTCATCTTTTAAAGGATAAATTTGGACTAGATAATTTTTACTACTCTTTCCAGCATTAACATTCTATTTGATATAGTTTTTAGTTACATTCCATTACAAATTCACAGTATTTTCCCTATGTAATGGAATTTGTGAACTAGTGTCATTTATGACCTTGTCTCTATTGGAAAATACACTCTCTTTTCTGAAGAAATAATTTATATAATTTTATGACAATTTATTTGCAAATTTGGGCCTTTCTGTATTAAGATTAAATAAATCACTTGATCTAATAAATGAAATTTAAAAATAAAGTATTCTAGTTTTTATTTACTAAAACAAATCAAATCAATTAAGCAAAAACACAATAAAATAATCTCCATACCATACCATACAATCCCATCCAATTACAATTGCCCAGTTACAAATTACATAGTCTCAATGTTTTAGGAGATTGAATCTTCTCTTGGAAGTGATCAATTTCATCATCAAAGTTGCAATTTTATCTGAAACAGAGTAGTTTCACCCATGATTAGAAGCATCTAAATCTTTACTGAACTCTTTGGCATACCTCTAAATTTCATGCCATTTATTTAACCGTTACTTTGTAATTAGTGTGTCTTAATTTGAGCATTAAAATTGTATTGAGTTCTACACATAACATTTATAATTGCACTATCGATTTGTGGTTAACTGATTTCACTTCTAAGATTTGTGTATGTTGTGTGTTTAAATGGCTTTTAAAAATTGCCATGGTAAAGAGTTTGTTACATTAGGGAAATTTTCAATATTTTTTATTAAAAAAAAGCATCTTTAATTTCATGGTTTGAAAAGACAAAAAATTGAAAGAAGACAAATTCCCATATAAAGGAGTAACAACAAAAGTGCCTCAAAATTTCTTATATAACAAAGACTAACAAAGTAAAACATTCTTATTTTGTTTGGAGGATAATTGATTTTAGCAACACCCTTTGATTCACTGATATAATAAACTCCCTGTATTAATATAGATCATAAACTCTTTACCATAATGTAGTGTTAAGGAGTTGCCTGAAACATTAAGATGTTAATTGGATTGCCCAAGTTCATATAAAGAATATCTATTGGAAGTAGAACCTGAACTCAGGTCTTCCTCACACTACTGTAAGTTCTCTATTTATTTTACCTCCAGAGTTTTTAAACAAAAGAATTTTGAGATCTGCAAGGGACTTGATATATCCAGAATAAGCTTATCATTTTCTATACGAGAAAGTCAAATCTGCCAAGGAGCATTTACTGACTACTTACTAAGAACTGTGCTAAGACCTAGGGATACAAAGAAAGGCAAAAATAGCCCTTGCCCTCAAGGAGCTCACTTTCTAATGGAGGAGACAACATATAAAAAACTATGTAAAACAAGATATACAAAAGCTAGTGTTCATATAGCACTTTAGTATTTGACCATGTTTAATATTTTTTATCTCCTTTGATACTAAGAGCAAACCTTTCAGTTAGGTGCACTTATCATAATTTTTCAGGAATTGGAAACTAAGAAAGAATTAGGAAACTGAGACTCAGATATATTTTCAGTGCCACATAGCTGCCAAATATCTGAGAGAGAACTCAAATCCACATCTTCCTGTTTCTAAGAAAAGTGCATTGTTGGAAAGCAATCTCTTAGCACAAAGCACTGTCAGTTTGGAGGAGTGTAAAAGGTCTCCTGCAGAAGGGAGGATTTGAGTTGAGCCTTAAAGGAAGCCATGATACAGATATGATGAGGGAGAGCATACCACTTCATGTCCCACACTTTATGAAGCACTGAAGGAGTTGTGAGTGGAAAAAGTTTAATGAGCCCTTGATAGGGCACAATAAGTGTTAAGTCATGAAGCTGGAGTGTATCATGTGAGAGGAGTAGTAATTAGGCAAGTGCAGCTGGATCATAGAGTGTGAAAAGGGTAAATATATGAAGACTGGAAAGGTAGAAAGGGACCAGATTGAAAAGAACTTTAAATTCCAAGGAGTAAACTTTATGTAGACCAATTATGTAAAGTAACTTGACTAAAGTTATGACACTAACAGAAACAGGAGTAAAGCCATTGTCCTCTCCCCACCATCCCCTCTTCGTAATCTTCTCAATCTCACTAGAAACTAGGACCTCAATTTTGACTCCACCTCAGTTTTTATTTCTTTATCAAGTCAGGGAACCAGGGTACCATATCATTTCCTTCAGACACAGGATACCATTACTCCATAGGGGTAATTACTCCATCCTTCAGTTTCCTTATTTCTTTTTTTTTTTTTTTTTTTTTGCCTTTTGGAGGGCAATTGGGGTTAAGTAACTTGCCCAAGGTCACATGGCTAGGTTTTTATTTGTGTGTGCATTAAGTGTCTGAGGCCGGATCCGAACTCAGGTCCTTCTGACTCCAGGGCCGACGCTCTACTCACTGCGCCACCTAGCCACCCCAGTTTCCTTATTTCTCATGTGTTAATTTCCACCATTACAACATGCGAGTTCCTTGAAGTCTGGGGCTTGTCTTGTTTACATTTATATGTAATCCCAGCACTTAGTAAAGTTCCTGGCACATAGTAGTTCCTTACTGAATGCTTTCTGTATCCATACTTGAACCCTGATCAAGTGCCCTTTCAACTATGTTAGGCTCTCTTTTGGATTATATAAATGTCTCACCTCTGTAACAATGGCAAGCATATCTTTTCAGGGAATACTTTGTTTTGTCCTTCCGATACCATATTCTCCACATCTAAGCAAAGTATATTTCTGTCATAGTTGAAATTGCCCACTCTCATATGCTATGTAAGTTCCTGAATCAGGTAAATGTCTAAATGGCATGAACTTGACTTTCATCCAAGTTAGATATAAAATGATTGACTTAGTAGATTGTGTCATGATGCAGGCATGTTTATTCTCTGGCTAAAGTTGATAAACTGATTTTCTGAGTACAAAAATGGAAGTTTCAGAATGCTATTACATAGAATAGCACAACATTAAAGAGCTATTTAAGTGCATACATCTGGAGCACAACACAATCTGCTGCAGGAAAGCATAATTAGATACTTAGTTCGGTGTGCAAAATTTTGCCTGAATGACCCTGTTGATTTTTCTCCCCTTAAATCAAACCAAAAAATACCCAAAAGACTCATCTCAAAATTGCAGCTTCAGCAGAGTCAATTTGCATACCACTTGGGATCTCAGGCAATTCACTCCTTTATCCCTTCTAGTAGTAGTAAAAAAAAAAAATGGAAAGGGCAAGGAAACAGATAAGAATAGTAGATAAAGCAAAAAGGAGGACTTAATGGAGAGACAATAGAAACAAAACAAAATAAAAATTCTTGGCTCTGGTTTAATATTTAAGACTAGAAAGAAAGTAAGAAAGAATTCAACTGAAAACTAAATGCTAACATATTAGATACAATGCAGTTTCATATAATTTATTTTACTTTCTTTTGTATCTAGTGTGATTTATACCCATGTGGATAGGTCAAGAGTTCTTTCTAGTCTATTATCACTCTCAAAGCTGTCCTTACAGTTTCCAAACTTTGTATCATTTAGAAAGAGAGAGAGAGAGAGAGAGAGAGAGAGAGAGAGAGAGAGAGAGAGAGAGAGAATCTGTACAGCAATAGAAACAAATGTTTATAATTTTTTTTCAAAATACAGTGGAAGTATTAAAATAGTGCACATTGGAGAAAACATCAATGCTGATGGTAACTTGCTCTCTTAATCAAAAGTCATTATGGTGTGGTTAACTAAACATAGGATTTGAAATGAGGACCTGATTTTGAACCCAGACTCTGCTCACAAGTTATGTGAACCTATCCCTTAATCTCTCTAGGCCTTCATTTCCTTGCCAGTAAAATTAGGAAGTTGAACTAGAAGGTCCTTTTCTAACTTGGAGTCCTATGATTTAACTAATACCACTCCATACTTTGCTAAGGGAACCCAGTACAAAAGTCTTACTAATAAATGACAGTCTAAACAGTATGAAAAAACAATTCAATATAAATTAAAATCAATGATGATCTTTACTTAGCTTTTGGGAAGAGAAATGTGAGCAAATTTGGGCACTGGTAGCATCACCATATTGTTATAGTCATACTGCTATGTCATGTGTACATCTGGAATTGAAGCCCTCCAGATAGGCCACTAACACCTATGAAACAATCTTGCTACCCCCTCTCCTCCAGAGTTAATCTTTTGAAACATATATAACCCTAGGACTCTCATTATTTAGGAAAAAACAACAATAAAAATTCAAAATCTTATCTAATTCTCTTAATAAGGGCAATTGCTATCATTTGCCTTATCTATATCTGCTCATTAGTAAAGTATCACACATAGTTTGCAGTTTTGTTTCATTCATCTCAAAGACTTAGAAGTAAAAGTTCAAGTTAGAACTAATTCCCCAACACACAGTGCTCTTTCAAATATTATTATGGGTACAATTAAAACCAAGGAATGGAAGCATGTAAATAATACATCAGAACCTTTGATTGCCCCCTGCAGAGATAGCAAAGGAAGGAGAGAAGTGTCCTTATCTCTTCTTCCCAAAGCACCTTAGTGAACAATTCAGTTAATAGATGGTCCACCCCTGTAGTGACTCAAATGATCCAGGTTAAAAATCATCTTTCTGTGCATTCAAACCCACCCTCTGGCAGTGATTCCTTCCAATAGACAATGTTTTGATGGCTCCTGGCACCTTCCTCTGTTTCCTTCCTTAAGCCCTTTACTCCTGGATTTGACTCTAGAATTTGAGTTCCCCAATAAATAGCCCAATCTACAAGTAAGTCTTCTTCTCCAACTTCCTTGAATTACTACCACTGTGTGTTTGTGTGTGGGGGCAAATAAAGATTCTGTATGTTTGGAATTGTGTACACATCACTTTTCTATATTGAGTTGCTACTGCAAATTGTGACCTGTATAGGAATGGTTTATAAAAAGATTCATCATTTTAAAATTTTTTGTTATAATAATGGCCGATCCACGTTCAATGAGTAAGTGATATCTATATGTGTTTATATTAATGGTTAAATACATTTTGAGTTGTAACAAACTATACAGATAACTTCTTCCAGGGAGCTCTTTGGCCCAGAATGATGAGTTCTGATAAAAACGCAGGTGAGTTCAGATATGTGTTAAATAATTATTTAAAGAAAATACAATAAAAGTGAAAAGAATAATTTTTCCCTTGGTCAGTGCTTCATTTTCCAATCAATATTGACCTAAACAAGCATATATACTTGCACATGATCTAAATATTTTTGAGTGTAATACATAAGCACATACTAGTTCAGAACACAAAAAAGGCCTCAACAAGTATCCTAAATGACCATGTCATGGTAAAATTTATGCTTAAGTTATAAAATGATGCAATATTATTTAGGCCTGATGAAGAAAAGACAGATTAGCTTTGATTTGGCTTTACAACAACAGCCTGATTGTTTACAGTTTGATTTGTGGACCTGTCTCAGAATGTTACATAATACAATCTTCAACAATTGTGTGTTGGGGAGGCTAGGTGGTGCAGTGAGTAGAGCGCCGGCCCTGGAGTCAGAAAGACCTGAGTTCGGTTCCGGCCTCAGACACTTAACACACAGAAACAAAAAAAAACCTAGCCGTGTAACCTTGGGCAAGTTACTTAATCCCAGTTGCCCACCAAAAAAAAAAAAAAATTGTGTGTTAATATCAGGCTTTCCTAGCTACCATAATAGTATAAGGGCAGAACATTTTTCTATTACATATTATTCCATTGGCATTCCCTTAATTTTAATTGCCTTTCCCCACTATAAGGTGAATTAAAATTTACTTTTTATGGTGGGGGGGGGTGTTATTGTTATTATTCTCACTAGCTGCTGCTGCTGCTGCTACTACTACTACTACTACTACTACTACTACTACTACTACTACTACTACTGCCACTATTACTACTAATAATAATAATGATAAAATAAAGCCATATTTGCATTCTGACCAAAATTTAGCAAGAAGTGTAGAAAAAACAATCAAATTTTGTATAATGAGGATGATGATAACAATAATAAATTACAATAGTAGCTAGCATTCATGTAACACTTTAAAGTTTACAAGTCACTTTACAAATGTAATCTCATTTGAACCTTACCATAACATTTATGATAAGTGCTGTTTCCTAACTTATTTTTTTCCATTTAATAGATCAAGAGAATATTGACTAGCCTGGGGTCATAGAGCTAGTGTCTGACACAGGAGTTAAATCTAAATTTCATTAGACTCCCAGTCTTGCATTCAATGTACTATACCACATTACTGGGTGCTGAGTGTAAGAGGACCTAATAATGTCAGGAATATACTCCCTCCTCAATACCATATGCTGGAGACCCTAGTTACCTTCAGAAGCCATCATAAACATTACTTCCTACTTGAGACCTTTTCTAGTGCAAAATAATTTCACATATGCTTTTATGTATATTTTCTGTCTTTTCCAAAAGAACTTAGGCTCCTTGAAGGTAGAAGCTACATGTTTCTCTTTATCTCTCCAGCACAGAACATGGCCCATAATAGGCACTTAAGAAATGTTTGTTGACTGATTGATGATTTTTGGTATTAAAAATAATCTCAGTTTTTCTGGTATAGGGTTCCTAAATCATATTGCTGAACTATATTTCTTGACCAATTTAAATAAACTTTTTTTAATAATCATCATAAGGGAAAATTATTCTACAAACATAGAATTCTTTGCTCTACTTAGAAATTCATTTATTGCTTTAAGATCAAATAAAATCAAGGATTTTGTTTTGTAAATGGAAGGAACTACTCATTTTAATGCCTCAAATCTGTAGAAAGTACTAGGAAATTTAGTGAAGTCATAATGAAAAACTGGAAAGTCATTGAAGCAAGAACTGTTCAAAGTTATGCTAGATAAGATTACTTATGTTTCTGGGAATATTAATAGGATAATATCCATTCACACAAGCACAATTTTTGTAATAGGTTTAAAATTTGTGGCCTGGAAATAAGATTATTTTTTTTCATTTTACCATATTGGAGACCATACAGAGTATGGGTTTCATTATATTCAAAAGCAGTGTATTTCTTACCACTCTTTACTGCAAAAAAAAAAAAAAAACCTCTGAAATATTTTTGAAGACAAGGACTATGAATTAAGGGAAATATAGCAAAAATCAAGAAGAAACCTTTAGTTATTTTATTTTGGTGAATACCTATTTGGTAACTGACCCATATCACATAGCCTCAGAAGCAGGTCTGATATCTGTTTTTAACCTGATCTTCCCATCCATACTGTAGGTGTAAATGCTTTAAGAAATCAAGAGGTTATAAACTCAGCCTGTGGTAATGCTGTGACTTAAGTGTCATTTAGATGTATTTCATCATTTAAAGCAATCGGGGGGGAGGGGGAATCATTCCAGCCAACTTTGAATTTTTGCAATTTCCTTCTCCTCCTGTGCTTCAAGGAGTCAAAGAAACCATGGCATATGGTTGCCTGGATACATGGACAGACATCTCTTAATGAAAGTGCAAGTGAACAGCTTGATTTGTCATCAAAATGGAGAAATCCTGAGTGAAAAGCTGTGTGGTGAGTGACAACTGGAACATAGTATGATAATTTCTCTAGGTTAACAGAACGAAATTCATAGCAAGTTAATATAAGAACCTCTTAACTCACATGAGAAAGGAAGAAAATAGATACTTATGATATAGCTGAGAGGTTGTATTTTTTTAAGGATCATTAGACAGATAAAGAGATAGCAAAAGATGGGAGTACTTATTGCTATTATAGTATAATAATGTTGAACATAGTATTTTATTTTTCTTTTTGAGTTCATTTATTGAGTTTACAACAATTTTAGTACATAAGAAATATAGTTAAAGATTGCATACATATGCAAATGCATTGCATGTGCGTATACATATATATGCATGCACATGTGCGTATACATATATATGCATGCACATGTGCGTATACATGTATATACACACATATACATACATGCACATACACATACTCACATATATATACACATACACGTGCATATGCATACAGACATGCACATGAATATGCTCGAGCACACATGTGCACATAGATGTACACATTCACCTACACATACCATAATTATATCCTCCTCTACTTCTACATCTACATCTACATCTACATCTACATCTACATCTACATCTACATCTACATCTACATCTACATCTACATCTACATCTACATCTACATTCCTATACTGCAGTATAGGATATGAGTTGCATACTGCACTCCAATACATACTGCAGAATGCTCAGGTCAACCTAAGTCTGTGCTAATAGTCATCTTCAACAATTCTGACATTATATCCTTATGGAAATTGAATCTGAAGTGCCTTCTCCCACTCCCAGACCATTATACAGGAGAAGTTCCTCTCTATGTTCTTAAAAAGGATTATAACAGATACAAGATACACATTCTCATACCATTCTCTTTTTCTTTGTTCTGGGAAGGGACTGGTAAGATTTCAAATCACTCCTATATGTTTAGATTCAAGCCAAAAGAGTTTATTTTTGTATGTAGTAAGTTTTAATGGAAAAGCAAAGGTACAAGTAGGTGCCTAAGAAGTTTAAGCAATGATTTTGTTGTAGTTTTTCTAGTGGGGAGTGTATCTGGAAGTAGAGCTTTAAAAGGATTATTAGATTTCTTTTGGGTCATTTAATTTTTAAAAATTTTATTTGAGACAATTATGGCTAAAATTAAATTAACTTAGTGCCTTCATATTCACAAGGGAAAGAAGGGAGTAATGTCAGATATTTTCAATGATCCAAGACTCATTAACTAAATAAATATAATTGGCAAAGAGTTACAATAAAAGAAAATGGCATTGATAAGTGTATCTTAGAGGTCCAAATAAAGCACTTTATTGGGGGGGGGGGGAGTGCAGATGGCAGAGTAGAAACAGCACTTCCATGGAGCTCCACCCCACACCACTTCAAAATTATATAAAAGGGGGACTCTGAATGACCTCTGGAGCTCCAGAACCCACAAAATGACACAGAAAAACTTACCTCCCACTAAGGACAGCCCAGCAGTCCAGCAGGGGGCAGCCAGCAGAGCGATGTGGGAGCTGAGCCCAGGCCGGTGGGAGTCCCGGGTTTAGCCCGATGATGGCCAGACCAGGAGCCAGCTGGAGGGACCCCAGAACACCAGTAGCTGTGGCATTTCCAGAATTATCAACACATAGATTCCTAGGACAAAGTGAGAGGTCAGTGCCTTATGGATTTTGGGACTGGTTGGGAGAATGCGTCAGCTTCTTCCTGGGGCCTAGAAGCCACTGAGGAGCCTGTGCAGCTTGCACCAAGTTACAGCTTTGCAGCTTCAGCTCTTGGCGTACAAACTGTAGGGGCATCCAGCAATCAGTATGGGGGGGTAATCACTCTTGCTTTACCCTTCTTGGATCTGTATTGTGGTCTGGGGTGGAGGTCTTGGGGTGTGTGTCTAGCTTGTTAGAGTGTGTGGAGGCTTCACAGAGGCCACCCAACTAATACCTCTGGAAGTTGAGAAAATGCCAAAGTTTGATATGGAAGTTCCCCTGGCTGGTGGCAAAGTGATACTGTGGCAATGAGCCCAAAAGTCAAGTAATTGAGTGGCAACATGCCTAGGCAAAGGAAACAAAATAAACAGAAAAATGCAACATCAGACTCGTATTTTGGGGGCAAAGTGGATCAAATCATGGAACAGGAGGACTGTGAGGTCAGAAATCCTGCACCAAAAGCCACAAATGAAAATACAAGCTGGTTACAGGCCATAGAGGACCTTAAGAAATAGATAAGAGAAGTGGGGGGGAAATTGGGAAGAGAAATGAGAAAGATGTAAGAAAAGTATGCAACAAGAGTCAACAGGCTGACTGAGGAAAATAACACCTTAGAAAATAGACTAACTCAAATGACAAAAGAGGCTCAAAAAGGCAATGAGAAGAATGGCTTAAAAAGTCGAATTTGACAGATGGAAAAAGAATCTCAAAAGCTCACTGAGGAGAATTATTCCTTCAGAATTAGACTGGAGTAAATGGAAGCTAGTGTTTTTATGAGAAATCAGGATGCTGTTAAACAGATCCAAACAAATGAAAGAATAGAAGTCAATGTGAAATATCTCATGGGAAAAACCCCTGACCTGGAAAATAGATCCAGGAGAGGCAATCCAAAAATTATTGGACTATGTGAAAGCCATAATCAAAGAAAGAATCTAGACATCAACCTTCAAGAAATTATCAAGGAAACTTGCCCAGATGTTTTAGAACCAGAGGGCAAAATAGAGGTTGAAAGAATCCACAGATCACCTCTGGAAAAAGATCCCCCCTAAAAAACTCCTAGGAATATTATACCCAGGTTCCAGAATTTCTAGATCAAGTAGAGAATATTACAAGCAGCCAGGAAGAAACAATTTCAATATTGTGGAAACACAATCAGGATAACACAGGATCTGACAGCTTCTAAACTGAGGGATCGAAGGGCATGGAATATGATATTCTGCAGATCAAAGGACCTGGGATTATCACCAAGAATCACCTACCCAGCAAAACTGAGTATCATGTTTCAGGGGAAAATTTGGTCATTCAATGACATAGAGGAATTTCAAGCATTCTTGAGGAAAAAAAAAGAGTTGAATAGAAAATTTGACATTCAGATTCAAGAAGCAAGAGATGCTTGAGAAGGGAAACAGGGAAAATAAATCACTACGAACTTATCAAAGTTGAACTATTTGCATTCCTCCTATTGGAAAACCAATAACTGTAACTGATGAAACTTTTCTCAGTATGAAAACAGTTGAAGAAGGATATATGGGCATATTAATACATACACAAATGTGTACATATATGTTTTCAGGTATACATGGATAGAGGGCACAGGTTGAATTTAATAGGAAGGGTTGATACTTAAAAGGTGAGGTTAACAGGTGAGAGAATAATGTGATGAGGGGGAATGGTGAGAGACAATGGGGTGAACTGCCTTGTGTAGAGGAGACAGGGAAGGTGGTTGCAGGGGAGAGGGGAATAGGAAGGCAAAAAAGCAAAACCTTATTCTCATTGAATTTGGACCAGGGAGAGAACAACATGCATGCTAAATAGGGTATCCCACCCTACAGGAGTGTGGGGGGGAGGATGATGGGGGAAGGTGGTGGAGGGGAGGGCAAACTGGGGGGGAGGGAAGTTGGAAACACCCACTTCTGAAAAGGGACAGTATCAAGGTGGGGAGTGGATGAAGTGGAAGGTGGGATGGGAGGGAGAGAAATATAGTCAGTCTTTTACAATATATCTACTACGGTAATGTTCTGCATAGCCATACTGTACAGCATATACTGAGTTGCTTATATTCCTTTTAAAATCAATTTTTTAAATATAGAAATACTATGATTAATACTATTTTGCATATAATTGCAAGATAAGATGTGCAGGTAATAGGGCATGCAGATTCACCTCGCCCTACTGGAAATGTCAAAGGGTGTATGGGAGAAGAGATGGGAGAGAGCAGATTAGATGAGGGTATATCCTGTATGACTGTTATTCTGGGGTGGTGGGTAGGGGAAAAATGGAAAAAATTGTAACTCAAAATCTGACAGAAAATAATGATTTAAACCAGAAGTTAATAAAGCATTTGTAAAAAAACAAAAACAAACACACAAACACACAAACAAACAAACAAAAAAAAAAAAACAAGAGGGTCAAATTGACCCAGGTTAAAAGTGGAGCGGGTCAAAACTTTTCTGTCAATCAAAAGTGGGATCAGGTCCATGAGTGGGCCCTTATGAATTAGGGATACCCAGTCTGCAAAAGATAAAGAATTAAGTAAAGAAAGAAGCTCTTAAATAAATATATTGATAATTATTTCAATAGAAAAAATATAAAGTACTTTATTAAGTTGTAGAGGTGGTGAGAAGAGTCATTGCTGAATAGAGGGCTCTCCTAGATGAGGTGGCACTTGAGTCAGGCTTTAAAATGAGAAGAGAATAAGCCTTTATATATCACCTACTATGTGATCTTCAGAATAACTCCTGGAAAAAATTTAAGATTTCAGTGGAAAAAATTTTCAAACCAAAAACTTACTCAACACATATACACTTGATTAAAGGTATTAATTTGCTTATACTTCCTGCTGACACATAACCATGTAACTTTCACAATATTCAGTGATATTTATTTCAAATCTGTAAGCAATAACATATAAAATTTTAATTGTAGATATTAACTTCATTTCCTTAGCTAAATTTATCACATATGCATTTAACCAGCACATCAATGGCACACATATTTTTCACCAGGCAGTTAGACTTTAAAACTGACAAACATTGCCTTACTCTGTAGCTGGTTAAACATTAAATTCAACAACCAAATTATGAATACACAATGATTTTATTTTCAAGAACAAATGTATGTAAAATTTTAACATTCCAACAGTGACTAAACATTTAATCTGCAGATGCATTAATGCTCAGAAATACAGCTAATAATCATGAACAATCATTTCAAAGTCAAATTTCTATCAATTATCCATCCTATAAATAATAATTATTTAATATGTCATTTGGCATTAATTGCCCATGAGTGGGGGGATATAATATTTAAGGATAAAACTAAAGATATTGATAGCTTCCTGAGGACAACATAATTCATTTGTATTTTTGCATCTTGAATATTCAATATATAAATTAGCCCATGGTATGTGATAAAATAATCATTATAATGAATTTAATTAAAAAGCCATAAGAAAAAAAAGTTTGAAAAAATAAGATTGTGTTAATAAATATAAATTAAATAAAGGTAAAATTAATAAATATTTATTATGCACCTACTATCTAAAAGTCAATGAACAAAATATACCCTTTTGATAAGATAGTAAGGTTATTTTACTATCTTTAGGGAACTTATAATCTATAAGAGTATATAGTGGGTCACCTAGGTGGCACAGTAAATGGATCACCAGCCCTGGAATCAGAAGTAGCTAAGTTCAAATCTGGCTTCAGATACAACACAAATAACTAGTCATGCGATCTTGGGCAAGTTACTTAACCCCAATTGCCCTATCTTCTGCCCTCCAAAAAAACAAAAACAAAAACAAGATTATTTAGCACATACAGTGATTAGAATAATTAAATTTAGCATTTGTGAATAGCAACATTTTTGTCATTCGTGTATTTTTGCTAAATTTACCCTTTTATTATATTTTCATTTTCTAAAGGTGTCTATGAAATGGTGGTAGAAGGAGAGGAAGTAGAGGGAATGATGTGAAGGAAAGTAAATTTAAAAGTAAATTGGGGGCAGAGTCGGCAGAGTAGAAACAGCACTTCCCAAGGACTCTGGCCCACACCACTTCCAAATACGTGTAAAAGGGGTGTCTGCACAAACTCTGGAGCTCCAGAACCCACAAAATGACACAGAGAACCTAACCTCCCACTGAGAACAGCCCAGCATCCTGGCAGGGAGTGGCCAGCCAAACACTCTGGGAGCCTAGCACAGGCCAGCATGAGTCTGAAGTTTTAGTCCCAGGGAGGCCAGTCCAGTAGCCCACTGGAGGGACTCCAGAACACCAGCAGTTGTGGCATTTACAGAATTACTAACACACAGATGCCATGGACAAAGTGAGAGGTTAGTACACTATGGACTTTGGTACTCATTAGTAGTGACAGTGGGTTGGTCTCTTTCCCTGGGGGCAAGAAGCCACTGAGACACTTCAGCACAGCCTAGGTCACACATACAAGAAGCAAGAGAAGCTTGAAAAGCTAAACAGGGAAAATAAATCATAATGAACTTATCAAAGTTGAACTATTTACATTCCAACATGGAAAAACTATAACTGTAACTGATGAAACTTTTCTCAGTATGAACATAGTTGAAGAAGGGTATACGGGCATATGAATATATATGTGAATGTGTGTATATATATTTACAGGTATACATAGATAGAGGATACAGGTCAAATGTGTTGGGAAGGGATGATATATAAAGGGTGAGGTTAAGAGGTAATAGAGGAATATGGCAGGGGGAGATGGGGAGAGACAGAGTGAGGTAGACTATCTCATACAGAACAGGTAAGGGAAAATGGTTGCAGGGGAGGGGAAAAATAGGAAGGCAAAAAGGCAAAACCTTATTCTCATTGAATTTGGATTAGGGAGAGAATGACATACATACTAAATAGGATATCTCACCCTGCTGGTGAGTGGGGGCATGAGAGGGAGATGATGGAAGGGAAGGCAGGAGGGAAGTGGGGAGGGAAGTTGGAAGCACCCACTTTTTAAAGGAACAGGATCAAAGTAGGGAATAGACCAAGTGGGAAGTGGGATAGGAGCAAGGGAAATATAGTCAGTATTTTACAATATATCTACTACGGTAATGTTTTGCATAGCTACACATGTACAACCTATACTGAATTGCTTATCTTCCCAGTAAGGGAGGGTGACAAGGGAGGAAGGGAATGAATCTGGAATTCAGTTTTAAAATGAAATTTTTAAAAATGTAGAAATACCATTATTTATACTATTTTACATAAAATTGGGTAATAAGATATACAGGCATTGGGGCACAGAGATTCACCTTGCCCTTCTGAAAAAGTCGAGTATAGGAGAAGATATGGGAGAGTGCAGATGGGATGAGGGGATATCCCGTGAGACTGCTATTCTGAGGTGGGGGAAGGTAAGAAATGGGGAAAAATTATAACTCAAAATCTGGTGGAAATGAATGATGTAAACCAGAAATTAATAAAGCATTAAAAATTGAAAAAAACAGTCAATTAACATAATTAAGCAAAAGAAAGTTAACAAAATTATTAATTGCTAGAATACATTAGGAAGGTAGTAGAGCCAGAGACCTCTTAGGCTACTTACAGTAGCAATTGTCTAGAAAGTGGTAATGTAGGCCTACATCAGGTAATGGGAAGATATTGAGAAATTCAAAAAATAGCATAAAGCAAGAAGTGACAAGACTCATTACCCAAATAAAGGTAACTGGCACACAGTTACAGTAAAATAAAATAACATTGATAAGTGCATTAAGGAGGTCAAAATAAAGCACTTTATTAAGTTTTAGGGGTGGAGAAAGGAGTCATTGCTAAACAGAGGGCTTTCCTAGATGAGGTAGCACTTGAGTCAGACTTTAAAAATGAGAAGATAATAAGCCTTTATGTATCACCTAATATATGATCTTCAGAAAAAACACTGAGAGGTAGTTGCCCTCATCATTTTATTGTTGAAGAAAATAAGGCAGGCAGAGGTAAGGTGACTTTCTGGTCACATGGGTAGTAGTGTCCTAGGTTAGATTTGAACTCAGGTATTCCTACCTCCAGTCCCAGTGCTCTATCTATCTGTCTTTCTGTCTGTCTCTGTCTATCTATCTAAGAATTCATCAGGTTTGGGAGGAGGTATAAGGTATCATATATGAAAAGGTAGAGTCAGTATATGAGGCATGTGTGGATGATGACAAGTTTTCAGTGGGTCTGATATATAGAGTACCTGGAAGTGAGTCATACGACTTAATAAAGGAAAGGTGATTCCAGATTCTAACATAAATTTGAGTAGCACTCAAAAGAGTTTGATGTTAATTTGGTAAACACTTGGAGTCACTGATGATTTTTGATCAGAGGAATAATGTAACCAGACTATTTTGCCTGGCAACAATGTGAAAACAGGGAGATAGTGAAAGCCAAAGCTCTCTTAGGCAACTTTAGTAGCAATAGTTTAGAAGATGGTAATGAGGGCCTGTATCATGGGAATGGAAAAGTGGAGAAATTCAAGAGATAGCATAAAGAATAAAGTGATAAGAATCATTACCCAATTAAATATAAAAGATAAGGATTAAAATATCAAGGCCAGGAATTGGAGTGTGTGTGTGTGGGGGCGGGAGAACTCATGTCTAGAAAGGTATTTTTATGTTAGTCACTTGTGAGATAATCCATTTAATAAAACAACAACAACTAAATAAACAGCAATGAACCATTTTGCCACCAGATTAAGATGCACTGACATTTATGTTCCTTTATACCATTATCCCTGCTCCCACTATCTCTACCATAATGTCTTAGATTCTATAAAAATATAAGTAAAATAAAAGAATGAACTAAAAAAAATACATGAATGACAAAAATATGAATGGCAATTCAAAACTGAAAAACATTATTTGTTCTAATTACTGTACAAAATTTCATGTGAGTATGTAAATGAAAAAAATATTTTGCTCTTGTTTTGTCTTTCTATTTTTTCCAAATTCGGCAGACTGACATACAAAAGGGAAAATTCTAATTCTAATTTGATCATGAACCTTATAACATATGCTAATCACGTATATTTATTCATATGTATATGTGTGCATAATATAGTTCTTGTACAAATATTTATTTTTTGTGTTTCTCAAAATGCATTTATATTTAAAAAAAGAACAAGAAAGCAATTCCTGGAGTTGTCCCTATAAGAAAGAATAGAAGATCAAAAACTTATTTAATGAAGCATTTGATAATTACATGCTACACTTCTAACAATAAGTATTTTTTAAAAGACCACAATAAAAACAATTGCAGCCTAGATAACAATGTCAGAAGATGATGGGGTAGAAAAATTCCACAAAGAACCTGTTGATACAATTAAAATTAAATCAACGTACACACTGATACTATGATTTTTACACAAAGGTAAGAGAAAAATAATATGAGGAGAAATGTATTAGAAAGTATAACTAGGGGTGGCTAGGTGGTGCAGTGAGTAAAGCGTCAGCCCTGGAGTCACAAGGACCTGAGTTCAGATCTGGCCTCAGACACTTAAGGCACACATAAACAAAAAAACTATCCATGTGACCTTGGGCAAGTTACTTAACCCCAACTGTCCTCCAAAAAGCAAAAAAAAAAAAAAGAAACTATACCTAAAGTAGAAGGAATAAAAGAGATTCAAGCAAACCCTGTAACTAAAACAGGTAACATGCACACTCTCGTATGATATTTTTTCAAGGAAAAAAAAATTATTAGTGCTGCAAATTACAAACTTATGCTAAGACTGCACCAAGAAGAATAATTTAAATCATATTTTAATGAGAAGGAAAATATTCATTAACATGAAACTTATCACTGAGTCACTTGGCCAGTGACTCATCAGAAATAAATTAGAATTAGTTTACAAAAAAGAAAGGGAGAGAAAAGCAAGAAAACTATATGGTCTATAATAAAAAAAAAATATTCTCAAATGATTTAAGCAAGGAAATGAACGATGAACTTACCTAGCATGTAGATATTTAATTGACGATATTAATTCCCTTGCTCTAACAAATGACATGCTAATATTTGATTTAGTAAAACAAAAAAAAATGCTCATTGAGAAAAGATACTGTATACAGTTGAAACAACTTAATCCAGAACTACTTAAACAAGTAATTAACACTAATATTTGGCATCAACAGTTAATAACTATAATACTGACTATAATTATATCCCGAAATTTAACTAATGTAAATTAATTGCCTTACAAAGAGAAAAGACCAAAGGATCCCCAAAGGCATCATAAACAGCTAAACATCTGATTTACTTGTCTTTAAAAATTTGCAAAGATATCCAGTGAAGATCAGCTACCTAAAGGGATTAAAAATTAAAATGGAAGGTGAGCTGCAAACAAGAAAAATGGAAAAGATTTGTAAAAATCATTTAATAATATACTTTCTCTATTAAGGACAGTGGAATCATTTCATGTAAAGCCTGAAATCATAGTCCTGGGTATAATTTCAGAGGAGGTGTAACGGCACTAAAGCAAACAAAAACTGAGGAAAGCAATCAGATTGGATTAAGTGCATATACAGGAGATCAGTGACATTTCAGGACATTGAGAGATAGATATATAAGATATCCAAAAGAGAAGGTAATATAAATGGTTGGAAAGAAATTGACCATATTAATACTGAAATAAAAATAAAAAAGATGAGAAACCAAAGAACTACATGCCTACCCTCTTTTCTCTTTATAATGTTTTTAATACATGATTTGATAAGCATCCTTGATAAGAATATATGTAGGGAACTACTTTATTTTTTAAGAACCAAAAATGAACCTCTTCTTTAACATTTAACAACTAACTTTAAAAAATGTAGAGATTGCACATTCATTTGTGATTGTTCAAATAAAATTATTCAATAGAACAAAATTCTGTCTTATATGCTTTTTCGTGAAACACAACCTACGGGAAATATGTTCACTAATGGCTGTCACCACAGTGAAGCAGGATATCCACTACAGGCTCCAAGATGAGGAAGAATTCTCTATGTATATTGAGGTTCTCTCAATGCTTCTTTTCAATGGATTTCACAGTTCAGGTGTAAATATTCCACCGTACTTTGTGCAGAATATTGTTTTTTATAATAATTTTTACAAATCATTTTTGGCTTTTTTTTTACTTTCTCCATTGACATCTTTAAATCCTGTGGAATAATTTATCTTATTGGGATAGCTTGTTAAATTTTCATTGACATATAAACAAGATATTTAGCTGTTGATACTGTTCTTGGCATTCCTTTGGTCTTCTCTCCTTCTATGGCAATATAATATTTTTCTGCTTGTAGACAGCATTTTGCTGATTGAATCAAATCCCGGGACACTAAGGGCTCTGCTTTCCCATTCCCTGGAAGAGATTTGTAATCCATGAAACATTGTTGTCCTAACCAATCAAGCAGAAAAAAATAAAATGGGTGAAGAGCATCTGTGGTCAGGATTAGATTAACAATTCTGATAGACTATATATAGAGCTTCTCTTTTACTATGTACCTTTGATTCATACAGTACAAATTGATAATGATTTAGGCTTAGAGTTAAAAAAAGAGAAGAGTAGGCTGGATTGCTTTTTCAGAAAATGCAATAGTCCTTTAATGACCCAATGTTTCCCATGAAAGCAAAGGACCATCTTTTTCAATTCCAGCATTCCAATAGGCTTAGTCTATAACAGCAAGATGTAGAATACAATAAACTTTGGAGAATTAAAAATGAATATGATAAAGAGGTCAGTGATCGATATGAGAAAGCTGAAACACATAACAAATGAAGAACTCTAAAAAAGTAGAAGTTAAAGATGGCATCAAAGAATTGCATGATAAGAAGATAATATTGGTTGTTGATGTGAGAATGGGGGGTTTAAAATGGACAGTCAGAATATTGTCCTGGAACTCTCAGGATACTAGGAGAAATCAAAGAAGGCCTCCAGCAAATAGTGTTGATTTCCTGTGATGAACCTGGAAAAGGTTCATTCTCCGAGGATAGTCAAGTATGGATGCATTGCAGTCTATGTCTTTTGAGTGAAGTACTGCATCAGTAAAATCACAGATTCAATTAAGTGATAGGCACGATGGAGGATACAAAATTGAATGTCATTGTTTCATTCAGAAAATTCATTCCCAAATACAACCTTCTTTTTTTGCCATTCCATATTTGGCAATACTTGACCTATCTTCTACCCATCCAATAATTTACCATTCTCCAGGTTTTAAACATTATTATTTTGAATGTAATTGAACCCCCTAATAGACTCCCTTATGCAGTAGGATACTCTAGGTATTATGTCTTCAGTGAAACCTTCCTAGAAGTTAATGTTCTCTCCTTCCTGAAATAAATTTATGCTAACTTGTTTGTATACATATTTTATTCCCCAGTAGAATCTCAACTTCTGGAGATCAAAGGCTTCTTCATTTATGCTTTTGTATCTCTATTTCCTTGTATATATTTTTTTTTAATTTCAGTAACAATGAGTAAATTAAAAAAAATATTTCTTGTGGGGCAAGTTAGTGATAGGGAAGATATATCTCCTGCTGCAGAAATTCCTTCTGAAGACTAAGATGAACAAATATCTTCTTTTTATTCTTAGAAACCTATGGCATTGAAGTATGGAGCTACTTACATATGATCATATACCTAATATATGTGAGAGGAAGGATTTAAACCTAGATTTTCTTTGCTCAAAGGCTGTCCTTCAAACCACAATGTCACAATTGCTTTTCATCTTGTACCTAGTACATGATTAATAAATATGCAATAATTTGTATTGAATTAATCTGAAGACGTAAATACCATTCTTCTTTAGTTGGTGATGGGGAGAGAGAGGAGTATTGTGATTAGGAACCTAATATAACTTACACATGAAACTGATTTTTATCATTCTAATCTCTGAGACACTCAGTCACTGACTACCTAATTAGAAGGGGCAATTCACAACTCTTCCACACAAATGCTGTTATCTCAAACTCCTATGAAAAAATGCATTCCACCCACCTATACTTTTGTGTTTGTCCATTGAAAAAAGCTTAAATATTCATAGAAAAAATATCTATATAGATATAGGTGTAGGAATAGATACAGATGACATATAGAAGATGTGGACATTAATGTGTATGTAGATATACATGGCATATAGGAGAAACTGATATAGATCAGAATATAGTTATACACATAGGAATACACACATGCACACACAGATGGTCAAGACCTTCATAATATGAGACTAACTGAAATAGGAGATTCATAGGTAGTAAAGTACCTGAGTTCAGTTCTATAACACTAAGATCACTAGGGTGATGACTTTACATAATACTTAGCAAACAATCTAATACTGTCCCTTGCTTCTTTGTCTAGTCTTAGACTTTTTGGGGGGAGGAGGAGGTCTTTCTTTTCCTTCCTTCTTTCTTTCCTTCCTTCCTTCCTTCCTTCCTTCCTTCCTTCCTTCCTTCCTTCCTTCCTTTCTTCCTTTCTTTCATTTCAACTTTCTTTCTTTCAGCTCCCTGCAAGTTGTGAATATTTTTTCCACATCCACCATCTTCCCAGTGCATTCAAAGGTACATTAGTTTATTAACTTTAGTTCATCACTTTAACTGATTAAAAAAAATGCGTCGTGAATATCAGATACACATCTATACATTTAGTTAGGATATTAGTTTCATGAGGACAGGAAACACAGCTTTCCTATATTTTCATTATCTTAGCAGATAACACAGTGCTTTACTTATGGCAGATACTTTAAAAATTGGCTATTAAATGAACCTAATATTATTTAGCAATGATGTAATTCTGTTTGATGCAGATGCCATTTATCACTTTGCATCTATTTGTAGGCAAATGCTTTAGACATTCAAAGAACTTTGCATATATTATTCAATGTAATACTTGCAATACTGTTGAGTAAGCTATGTAAGAATCATAATCTAACTTTATAGGTGAGTAAATTGAGGTCAAGAAAGGTTAAGTAACTTAATCAACTATGTAGTTAATGAAAATTAAAGCCAAGACTCAAACACAGGTATCCAGTTTATTTTCCATTATGGAATATTCTTCTCAAATAGCACCACTTTTTCCTGGAAGAATGTATTATCATATCATATCACACACACACACACACACACACACACACACACACACACACACACACACTTTAAGAAAAAGGCTATAAAAATAAAAGCCAAATCAAAGAAGCTGCATAGAGGTGTTTTTCAAAATATTTTTCAAATTTATACCTATAGGAGTTGGGAAAATAAACCTCTTTTTTTCCTTGCACGTCAGAAGTCAGTCTAGCAACAACAACACTCCTTACCTAAAAAATATTCTGTATCAGTTCTACATCTATAGCTTTTATTTTTTAAGCAATTGGGGTTAAGTAACTTGCTCAAGGTTACACGGCTAGTCATTATTTATGTGTGGGTGCTCATTTTCTGAGGCCGGATTTGATCTCGGGTCATCCCAACTCCGAGGCAGGCACTCTTACTCACTGCGCCACCTAGCCGCCCCTTTAGGGCAATTGGGGTTAAGTAACTTGCTCAAGGTTACATGGCTAAGTTTTTGTTTGTGTGGATTAAGTGTCAGAGGCCGGCTCCGAACTCAGGTCCTTCTGACTCCAGGGCCGGTGCTCTATTCACTGTGCCACCTAGCCGCGCCCCCCCCCCCCCCATCTATAGCTTTTTAAAGAAACTTTAATGACATTGATGTTGGATGCAGCAATTCAAAATATCAAATTAGATTATAAACAAAGATTAACGTTAAGAGGATGCCCACTTATCAAGATATTAAAATCCTTAAACGGTGAATTTGAAAGGGAGAAGTATTAAAAACAACAGCAACAAATAAACAACACCAGCAGCAAAAAAAATACCGATTGAGAGTGCATCCTAGAATTTGATGTCTTTGCTGCATCCCATCTTAATACTCTAAATTTGTATGGTCTTCAAGTTAAAATAATGATTTATGTCACCAAAATATTTGAAAGGGGGATAACAAAGTGAATTATGAATATCACATGGTAGGTTATTCTAAGAAAAGAAACTGAATAACAATGATTTTAGGGTATCTACATAAGAACATATAGGAACTCATGATCAAAGAGGGTCACTGAACTAAGTTTCCTGACTCTGGTGTCAGAGTCTTCCCAAAACGTTTTTTTATATTTATTTTTTAGTTGTCAACATCCATTACCACAGGATTTTGAGTTACAAATTTTCTCCTTGTCTTTTCCCAACCCTCCACCCCTAGAGATAGAAAGTATACTGAATACCCCTTACCCCAATCTGATCTCTCTTATATCCACCCTAGGCCACCTCTACCTTTCTAGTAGGGCAAGATGGATTTCTACGTACCAGTGCCTGTATATCTTTTTTCCCAGTTACATGTTAGAAAAACATTTTTTAACATTTGTTTTAAAAATTTTGATTTTGAGTGGGTGTGATCCGGGCACTTGGGGCAGGATGAATGCTGCTTTCCAGGATGGCGATGGAGGCAGAAGGGAGGGAGATGAATGAGATTAAGACCCAGTTCACCACTCGGGAAGGTCTTTACAAGCTGCTGCCCCATAAGGAATACAGTTGGCCCAACCGGGTGCCCTTCAAGTCACAGGTGTCCAACCCCGTGCGCGTCTCCTTCATCAAGCTTAACGACCAGTCTGGCAAGGGCAACCACCTCTGCTTCAAAGTGGGCCAGGAACTCTACTTCTACTACAAGGGGGTCCCTAAGCATTCAAATTGTTTCTTTCTGGAGGGGCAGAGCCAAGATGGCAGAGTAGAAACAGCACTTCCAAGGTCCTCTGCCCCACACCACTTCCAAACAATGTAAAAGGGGAATCTGAACAACTTCTGGAGCCCCAGCACCCATAGAACTACACAGAGAAGCCAACCTCCTGCTGAGGACAGCCCAGCAGCCCTGCAGGGAGTGGCCAGCACTGCACTCTGAGAGCAGGCAGCATAGCGCACTGGGAACCGACAGCACAACCCTCTGGGACCCGAGCCCAGGACCACATGAGCCACGGTTTTAGGCCTAGGGTGGCCAGGCCAGCAGCTGGCTGGAAGGACCCCAGAGCACCAGCAGCTGTGGCTATTCCAGAATTATCAGCACAGATATGCCTAGGACAAAGTGAGAGATTAGTGCTCTATGGACTTTGGGACCAGTATTTGGGGAATGTGCCAGCTTCCTCCCCTGGAGGTGAAAAGCTGCTGAGGAAATGGGGTACAGAGGCCATTTTGCAGCTTCAGTGGCAGATCTAGCTCCTGGTATGCGAGTTGTAGAGAGATCTAGCAATAAGTCTGGGGGTTAATTGCTCTTGCTTTAACCTGCTTGGATCTGGATTGTGGTCTTGGGGGGAGGTCTGGGGTGGGAATCCAATTTCCTAGAATGGGTGGAGGCTTTACAGAGGCCACCCAAACTCCAGCAGTTGTGAAGACCCACGTTTGGGATGGAAGCTCTCCTGCGTGGTGGCACAGTCCTACTCTGGCAACAAGCCCAAAAATGAAGCAATTAAGTGTCAGTATGCCTAGGCAAAAGAAACAAAATAAAGAGAAAAATGCAATTTTAGACTCTGATTTTGAGTGGAAAGAGGATCAAAGCATGGAACAGGAGGAGGACTCTGAGGTCAGAACTCTTTCACCAAAAGCCCCAAATCAAAATATAAGCTGGCTACAGGCCATAGAGGACCTTAAGAAGCAGATAAGAGAAGTGGGGGAAAATTGGGAAGAGAAATGAAAATGATGCAAGAAAAGTATGAAATGACAGTCAACAGCCTGACTGAGGAAAATAACACCTTAAAAAATAGACTAACTCAAATGGCAAAAGAGGCTCAGAAAGGCAATGAGGAGAAGAATGCCTTAAAAAGTCGAATTTGCCAGATGGAAAAAGAATCTCAAAAGCTCACTGAGGAGACTCATTCCTTCAGAGTTAGACTGGAGCAAATGGAAGCTAATGACTTTATGAGAAATCAAGATGCTGTTAAGCAGATCCAAACAAATGAAAGATTAGAAGGCAATGTGAAATATCTCATGGGAAAAACCACTGACCTGGAAAATAGATCCAGGAGAGACAATTTAAAAATTATTGGACTACCTAAAAGCCATGATCAAAGAAAGAACCTAGAAATCACCCTTCAAGAAATTCTCAAGGAAAACTGCCCTGATGTTTTAGATCCAGAGGGCAAAATAGAGGTTGAAAGAATCCACCGAACACCTCCTGAAAAAGATCCCAAAAAGAAAACTCCCAGAAATATTATAGCCAGGTTCCAGAATCCCCAGATCAAGGAGAAAATACTACAAGCAGCCAGGAAGAAACAATTTCAATATTGTGGAAACACAATCAGAATAGCACAGGACCTGGCAGCTTCTACACTGAGAGATCAAAGGGCATGGAATATGATATTCCAGAGGGCAAAATAACTGGGAATGAACCCAAGGGTCACCTACCCAGCAAAACTGAGTATTTTGTTTCAGGGGAAAATATGGTCATTCAGTGGAATAGAGGACTTTCAAGCATTCTTGAGGAAAAAACCAGAGTTGAATAGAAAATTAGACATCCAGACACAAGAAGCAAGAGATGCCTGAGAAGGTAATCAGGGAAAAGAAATCAAAAGGAACTTATCAAAGTTGAACTATTTACATTCCTATATGGAAAAGCAATATCTGTGACTGATGATATCTTTCCCACTATGAAAATAATGGAAGAAGGGGGTGTGGTCATACGAATACATATGTGAATGTGTGTGTATATGGTTACAGTTATATATGGATAGAGGGCATAGGTTGATTTTGTTGGGAAGGGAGAGTACTCAAGGGATGAAATTATGAGGTGAGAGAGGAAAGTGGCAAGAGGAGATGGGGAGAGACATGGTAGGGTAAACTATCTCATGTAGGGAAGTGGGTGCAAAGGAGGGGGAGAATAAGGAAGGCTAAAAAGGCAAAACCACATTCACATTGAATTTGGTTCAGGGAGAAAATGACATACATACTAAATGGGATATCTCAACCTGCAGCAGGATGGGGGGAAGGGGGATGAGAGGAGGGATGATGGATGGGAGGGCATCCTTGGGGGGAGGGGAGGTTGGAAGTACCCAGTATAGAAGAGGGACAGGATTATGTAGGGAATGGACCAGGTGGGGGGTGGGATGAGTGGGAGGGGATTATAAGCAGCCTTGTACAATATATCTACTATGATAATGTTTTGCATAGCTAGACATGTACAACATATACTGAATTACTTATCTCCCCAGAGGGAATGGGTGACAAGGGAGGAAGGAAATGGATCTGAAATTCAAGGTTGTAACATTAAATGTTTCAAATATATATAAATACTATTATTAATACTCTTTTGCTTGTAATAGGGAGATAAGATGTGCAGGCATTTGGGACACAAAGACTCACCTTCCTCTAATGGAAAAGTCGATGGGGGTATGGGAGAAGGTATGGGAGAGAGCAGATTGGAGGAAGCGATATCTTGTGGGACTGCTCTTCTGGGAGGTTGGGTAGGGGAATAATGGGGGGAAAATGATTGTAACTCAAAATCTGGTGGAAATGAATGATGTAAAACAGAAGTTAATAAAGTATTTGTTTAAAAAAAAAAAGCCGAATTTGCTAGATGCAAAAAGAATCTCAAATGCTCACTGAGCAGAATCATTCCTTCAGAATTAGACTGGAGCAAATGGAAGCTAGTGACTTTATGAGAAATCAAGACGCTGTTAAACAGATCCAAACAAATGGAAAAATAGAAGGCAATGTGAAATATCTCATGGGAAAAACCACTAACCTGGAAAATAGATCCAGGAGAGATGATATAAAAATTATTGGACTACCTGAATGTCATGATCAAAGAAAAACCTAGAAATCATCCTTCAAGAAATTCTCAAGGAAAATTGCCCTGACGTTTTAGACCCAATGGGGGAAACAGAGGTTGAAAGAATCCACCGATTGCCTCCTGAAAAGGATCCCAAAAAGAAAACTCCTAGGAATATTATAGCCAGGTTCCAGAACTCCCAGATCAAGGAGAAAATACCACAAGCAGCCAGGAAGAAACTATTCCAATACTGTGGAAACACAATCAAAATAGCCCAGGACCTGGCAGCTTCTACACTGAGTGATCAAAGGGCATGGAATATGATATTCCAGAGGGCAAAAGAGCTGGGATTGAACCCAATGGTCACCTACCCAGCAAAACTGAGTATCTTGTTTCAGGGGAAAATATGGTCATTCAGTGGAATAGAGGACTTTCAAGCATTCTTGAAGGAAAAACCAGAGTTGAATAGAAAATTTGACATTCAGACACAAGAAGCAAGAGATGCTTGAGAAGATAATCAGGGACAAGAAATCAAAAGGAATTTATCAAAGTTGAACTATCTACATTCCTACATGGAAAAACAATAACTGTGTCTGATGAAACCTTTCTCGTTATGAAAATATTGAAGAAAGGTATATGGACATATGAATACATATGTGAATGTGTGTATATATGTTTACAGGTATATATGGATAGAGGGTACAGAATGAATTTGGTGAGAAGGTATGATACTTAAGGGGTGAAGTTAAGAGGAGAGAGAGGAAAGTGACAAGAGGAGATGGGGAGAGACAAGGTAGGGTAAACTATCTCATGTAGAAGAGGCAAGGGGAAGTTGTTGCAGGGGAAGGGAAGAACAGGAAGCCAAAAAGGCAAAACCTTATTCTCAATGAATTTGGCCCAGGGAGAGAATCACATACATACTAAATGGGATATCTCACCCTTCAGGAGAGTAGGGGGAAAGAGGATAAGAGGGGGGCTGATCGAAGGGAGGGCATTTTAGGGGGAGGAGAGGTTGGAAGTACCCACTTTAGAAGAGGGACAGCATCAAAGTAGGAAATGGACCAGGTGGGGGGGTGGGATGGAAATGTAAGCAGTCTTTTACAATATATCCCCTATGGTAATGTTTTGCTTAGCTATACATGTACAACACATACTGAATTATTTATCTTCCCAGAGGGAGTGGGTGACAAGGGAGGAAGGGAATGGATCTGAAATTCAAAATTTTAAAATTAAATGTTTCAAATTTATATAAATACTATTATTAATACTATTTTGCATGTAATTGGGAGATATGATTTTCAGGCATTGGGGCTCAGATATTCACCTTGCCCTAGGTGTGTCAGAAGATATGGGAGAGAGCAGATTGGATGAGGGGATATCTAGTGGGACTGCTATTCTTGGGGTTGTGGGCAGGGAAAAATGGGGAAAAGTTGTAGCTCAAAATCTGGTGGAAATGAATGATGTAAACCAGAAGTTAATATAAATAAAAAAAAAAAAACAACTTTGATTTCCCTATTTGTTCCCTTCTTCCCTCCTTACCTACCCCCACTGGGAAGATAAGCAATTCAATATAGGTGGTATATGAGTAGTTACACAAAACGTTTCTATAGTAGTTTTCTTGTGAAAGACTAACTATATTTCCCTGCATCCTATGCTTACCCCCTTATTCTATTTTCTGCTTTGACTGTGTCCATTTTCAAAAGTGTGTGCTTCTAACTATCCTCTCCCCTAGTCTTCCGTCCTCTCTATCATCTCTTGTCCCCTTGTCCCCTCCTCCCCTACATTCCTGTAGGGTAAAATACTCAAATGAGTGTGGACATTATTCCCTCCTTAAGCAAAATCTAATGTGAGTAAGGTTGACCCATTCCCTTTCACCTTACTGCTCTTCCCCTCCATTGTAAGAGTTTTCTCTTGATCTTTAATATGAGATAATTTACACTATTCTATCTTTTTCTTTCTCCTTCTTTCATCTTCTTTCTTTCTCAGCTCTTGGTTTTAATTTTTAAAAATAATCCCTTCCTACTCAGTTGATTCTGTGCCCTCTGTCTATGTATTCATGTAGACACATACACACATATTCACATATGTATCTATACCACATACCCCCTATACATACATGCATGCATACACACAGACATTCCCTTCAACTATCCTCATACTGAGAAAAGTCTCATGAGTTAAAATTATAATTTTTCCATGAAGGAATGTAAATAGTTCAACTTTAAGAACTTCTGTATGATTTCTTTTTCCTGTCTGCCTGCTCATGCTTCTCTTTCTTTCTATATTCAAATGTAAAATTTTCTGTTCAGCTCTGTTTTTTCATCAAGATTACTTGAAAGTCCTTTATTTATTGAATGGACCACATTTTTCCCTGAACCATTATACTCAGTTTTGCTGGGTAGGTGATTCTTCGTTTTAATCCCAGCTCATTGACCTCTGGAATATCATAGTCAAGGCCCTTTAATCCCTTAGTGTAGAAGCTGGTAGATCTTATGCTATCCTCATTATGTTTTGACAATACTCAAATTCTTTCTTTCTGACAGCTTGTAATATTTTCTCCTTGACCTGGGAACTCTGGAATTTGGCTATGATATCCCTAGGAGTTTTGTTTTGGGGATATTATTCAAGAGGCAATCAGTGAATTTTTCAATTTCTATTTTTCCCTCTCCTTCTAGAACAACAGGGCAATTTTCCTTGAGATTTTCGTGAAGGATGATTTCTAGGCTCTTTTTTTGATCATGGCTTTCAGGTAGTCCAGTAATTTTTAAATTTTCTCACCTGGATCTATTTTCCAGATCAGTGTTTTTTTTCAAGGAGATATTGCACATTGAATTCTATTTTTTCATTGATTTGGTACTGTATTATAGTATATTTATTTCTCATTAAGTCATTGGCTTCCTTTTGCTCCAAAGTAATTTTGAAGGATTTATTCTCTTCAGTGAGTTTTGAAATTCCTTTTCCATCTGGGAAATTCAGCTTTTTAAGGCATTCTGCATCTCATTGCTTTTTTGGGTCTCTTTTGTCATTTAAGGTATAATTGTCTTCATTCAGGCTGTTGATTTGATTTTCTTGATTTTCCTGCATCATTCTCATTTCTCTTCCCAATTATTCCTCCCTTCTCTTACTTGATTTTCAAAACTCTTCTTGAGCTCCTCCATGGCCTATAACCAGTTCATAAAATTCTTGGAAGCTTTTGATGCAGGAGTTTTGACTTTATTGAATTCTGGTTTCATGTTTTGCTGCTTTTTGTCCCCAAAATGGATTCTACTGTCTGATTGCACTTCCTCTGCTTGTTCATCTTGCCAACATATTCCTTGCCTTTTGAGCTGTTTGTCATGATAGAACTCTGCTTTCAGAATGGAGAGAGCTACATCCGAAACAAGTGTGGTTTTTTGCAAATGTTTTTCAGAGCTCTGAGGAGGGCACCGTCTCACAGACACCCCAAGCTCTGGAATACTGCCACATACCCCAGGATGCCCAACCAAGACCACAATCCAGATCCACCCAGGTCAAAGCAAAAACAATTACCATCTGAATGGTTACTGGTTCCCCTTACAATCTGTAGGCCAGGCGATCTGGAGGCAGCTATGTGCATCACCATGCTACTGCCACTTCTCACCCCATATGCAGGGACCAGACCATGTTCTTCAGTCAGCCAATTACAACAGAGTTCCCCACTAACCTTTTACTTTCTCTTTGGTGTTTATTGGTTGAGAAGTTTGGAAACCACCACAGATGCTTGTAATTAATCTCTTGAAGTCTTCTCTGGCCAGTTGGGGTGGTGCTTGGGGTCACCCCAGGTCTGGAACTAGGCAACACATGTGGGAACTGTGCTCGGCTCCCATCTTGGTGTGATAGACCCTTCCTACCAGCCTGCCAGGCTGCCTTTCATGGGAGATTTGTTTCTCTCTGTCATTTTGTGGGTTCTTTAGCTTTAAAATTTGTTTAGAGTCAAATACCTTCTCAAACATCTCTTGCTTCTTGAATCTGAATGTCAAATTTTCTATTGAACTCTGTTTTTTTTTTTAATCAAGAATGCTTGAAAGTCTTCTATTCTACTGAATGACCATATATTCCCCTGAAACGTGATATTTGGTTTTGCTGGGTAGGTGATTCTTGGTGATAATCCAAGATCCTTTGCCCTCTGGAATATATTCCAAGCCCTCCTATCCCTCAGTGTAGAAGCTGCCAGTGCTATCGTGATTGTATTTCCACAATATTCAAATTGTTTCTTCCTGGCTGTTTGTAATATTTTCTCCTTGATCTAGGAATTCTGGAACCTGGCTACAATATTCCTAGGAGTTTTCTTTTTGGGATATTTTTCAGGAGGTGATCTGTGGATTTTGTCAACCTCTATTTTGCCTTCTGGTTCTAAAACATCTGGGCAATTTTCCTTGAGAATTTCTTAAAGGATGATTTCTAGTTTCTTTCTTTGATCATGGCTTTCAGGTAGTCCAATAATTTTTACATTATCTCTCCTAGATCTATCTTCTAGCTCAGTGGTTTTTCCCATGAGGTATTTCATATTGCCTTCTATTCTTTCATTTGTTTGGATCTGCTTAACAGCATCTTGATTTCTCATAAAGTCATTAGCTTCCATTTGCTCAAGTCCAATTCTGAAGGAATGATTCTCCTCAGTGAACTTTTGAGATTCTTTCTCCATCTGGCAAATTTGGCTTTTTAAGGCATTCTCCTCGTTGCCTTTTTAAGACTCTTTAGCCATTTGAGTTAGTCTATTTTTAAGGTGTTATTTTCCTCAGTCAGGCTGTTGACTCTCATTTCATAATTTTCTTGCATCTTTCTCATTTCTCTTCCCAATTTTCCCCCACTTCTCTTATCTGCTTCTTAAGGTCGTCTATGGCCTGTAACCAACTTGCATATTCATTTGGGGCTTTTGGTGCAGGATTTCTGACCTCACAGTCCTCTGCCTGTTCCATGCTTTAATACTCTTTGCCCCCAAAATAGGAGTCTAATGTTGAATTTTTCTATTTATTTTGTTTCTTTGCCTAGGCAAGTTGCCACTCAATTACTTGACTTTTGGGCTTGTTGCCACAGTAGGACTCTGCCACCAGCCAGGGGAGCTTCTGTCCCAGGCACTGGCATTTCTTCACCTGCTGGAGGTATTAGTTGGCTGCCCTCTCTGAAGCCACCCTATGCTCTGGCAAGCTGGTCACACACCCCAAGACCTCTACCCCAGACTTCAATCCATATCCAAGAAGGTTAAAGCAAGAGTGATTATCCCCCCCACCCCAGACTGATTGCTGGATCCCCCTACAGTCAGTAGTAGGCCAGGTACTGAAGCTGCAACATGGTGCTTCTTGGCTAATAACTGACTTCTGGCCCCCAGGGTAAAGAGGCTGATGCACTCTCTCAACCAGTCCCAACATCCTTACTGCACTGATCCCTCACTTTTTCCTTGGCATCTATGTGTTGGTAATTCTGGAAAAGCCACAGCTGCTGGTGTTCTGGAGTCCCTCAAGCCAGCTGCATGTTAGGCCACCCTGGGGCTAAAATCTCTGACTCAAGTGGGCCTGGGCTCAGCTCCCCGAGTGCTGCCCTGGCTGCTCCCTGCTGGACTGCTGGGTTGTCCTCAGCAGGAGGTTAACTTCTCTGTGTCATTTTGTGGGTTCTGGAGCTCCAGAGTTTGTTCAGAGGACCTTTTTACATTAATTTGGAAGTGGAGTTGGCTGGAGCATCATGGAAGTGCTGTTTCTATTCTGTCATCTTGATTCTGCCCATTGAAGATGATATATGTTGGAGAAGAAGTGAGAAAATTAGAAGACTAATGCATTATGGTAGAGCTCTGAACTGATCCAAACATTCTGTAGAGAGATTTGGAGCTATGCCCAAAGGGCTATAAAACTGTGCATATGCTTTGGCCCAATTATACTCCTACTAGGTCTGTATTCTAAATAGATCATAAATAAGGGAAGGGACCCACACATACAAAAATATTTGTAGTTGCTTTTTTATGGTGGCCAAGAATTGGAAATTGAGGGAATGCCTATTATTTGGGGAATGGCTGCACAAGTTGCAGTTTAAGAATGTAATGGTATACTATTGTGCTATAAGAAATGATGAGCAGGCAAACTTCAGAAAAACCTGGAAAGACTTACATAAACTGATGCTGAGTGAAATGAGCAGGACCAAGAGAACTTTGTACACTTTAACAACAACACTTTGTGATCACCAACTTTGATAGACTTATATCATCTCAGAAATTTAATAATCTAACACAGTTCTAGAATACTCAAGATGGAAAATGCTATCCCCATTCAGAGAAGGAACTGCGGAGTCTGAATGTATCAAAGAATACTATTTTATCTTTTGTTTTCTTTCTTGTAGTATTTATTTTCCCCCTTTTGCTCTGACTCTTCCTTCACAACATGACTTATGTGGAAATATGTCTATTCAAATTGTATATATGGTCTATATCAGATGGCATGCCTTCTTGGAAAAGAGGGAAGCAATGGAAATCAAAATTTCATAAAAGTGAATGTAGAAAACTATCTTTACATATAATTGTAAAAAACAGAATACTAAGTAGGGAAAAAATAAATGCCACCAACTTTAAAAATGCCTAATTAACACAAATAGATATGTAATTTAAGAAAGCAAAGTACTTTCTTTACTAGGACTATGTGAGTACAGATTTAATTTCATATATGAGAAATTAAGCTCAGAGGGTTTAAATAAATTGTTCATGATAATAGAGCTATGAGGTATTAAATGTACCATTCAGGGTTAATATCCTAACTTCAGGGTAATTTTTCTGCTATTTCACATTGGTCTTCTCAAAATTTAGTAATAATAAATATGTGCTTGATGATTAGCCGATGGTCTTATGCTTCTTCTATATTTCAGCTAGCCATGATTAATTGTGGGTACTTCTCCTTCTACAGGTAACAAACATTCTCTAACTTAGTACAGTCAATTATTTCTAAGAATTTCTGTGGCACAAATCATTTTTTTTTTAAATTACCACCACCACTGTCCCATGCACATTGCTGAAGGGCCTCTTTTAAATGTAGGTAGTTAGACTGGAATTGGATGACAAGCAGAGAGAAACTTGTAAGACATAAATTCAAAATATCTATTCTGGCTTATGTTCCTTTGTTACTGATTTTGAGAACTCAGGGTCACTTCCTTATTTTAATGAAAATTTGCAATGTCAATTCAGGAAATAATTTGTTCCTATGTAGGAAAATACCACAGAACAGGAAAGCAATAGCTTCTGCTACCTTTTCTATCTAATTTAGTCTTTAATGAATTGAATTTAAATGGCTTAAAGGAGATATTGCCTCATCTATGTCTCTTTGATTTTCCTTGGGGCAGATGTTTCTGTATTTTAGTTGACAAGTGTAATTTTCCCTTATATTACCACTAGTCCTAGTAACAGAATCTTATAAAAGACAGAAATGCCATCTTCCTAATCATTGTTTTCTTGCTACATTGCTGCTATTTTTTTTTTTTTTTTTGCTTTTTTGGAGGGTAATTGGGGTTAAGTAACTTGCCCAAGGTCACACTGCTAAGTTTTTTTATTTTTTTATTTTTTGTGTGTTTTAAGTGTTTGAGGCCGGATCCAAATTCAGGTCCTTCTGACTCCAGGGCAAGTGCCCTGCTCATTGCGCCACCTACTTGCCCCCAAATTTTTAATTTTTTTTTTATTTTTTAAGCAATTGATGTTAAGTAATTTCCTCAAGGTTACATGGCCATGTGGGTGCTCATTTTCTGAGGCCAGGACCGATCCTGGGTCATCTTGACTCCAGGCTGATGCTGTTACTCACTGTGGCACCTAGCTGCCATTGCTGCTATTTTCAATGCCATCCTTTTATTGCTATTGTTGGTCAAGGGTAAAAGATTCTGTGGTCTCAGCAGTGAGGGTCTCTAACAGCTCACTACCTGAGAACCCCTAAAAAGATATCCATTTGAAAGAAAGAAGAGTAAGTGTATGGATTGACCTATTTGAGTAGCTTAAGAAAGCACTGGAAGTTCAGTGACAAGACAAAAGTCAAAATGACTGGAAATGGAGTAGAGTGCAGTAGATGATTTTAGTATTGTCAGTTTCTTAGGAAGCTTTAAAATCTCCCCAGTGCCTGCTTCAGGTGTCTTCATGGCCTTTGGAACAAATTGTTCTATCTTCCCGCTCCATCATTGATGAGTTTGAGACCTACTGGTTGCCTTATCCTGGTTTACTGTGACTCCAACAAGCTGTAGCATGTGCAGTGTCCATACCAAAGTAAATATATTATGTAAATATATAACAGGTGTGAAGGAAAAGGTGTTCTTTCACACATAGCAGGTTGGAGAGAAAGTTCAAGCCATCTTTCCTGTAGCTATGGGTCAGGTGCCCATTGACTTTTATATCAATTAGTCTGCTATGCCATTCACACATATTGGAGATATTTACAAAGAGGAGGCATCATCATTAGTGAGGATAGGATAATGATTCTTGCAGAAAATAGCATCCTGGCTGAGATTCAGAGGAAGTCATGGAAAGCGGGAGGAGGAGGAGTAGACAAGGAGGGAAAGAGTTTCAGGTATTGTGAGACAGCAAAAATGCAGAGTCTGGATTTGAGGTTTTTTGTTTGAGGAATAATATGGAAATGGCTGTCACTAGATTGTGGAGTATGTGGAGGTAGGAAGGCCTGAAAGGCAGAAGAGGTTACAAAGGGTTTTAAAAGTGAAAAAGGGGATTTTATATTTGATCCTGCAGGTAATTGGAATTGAATGGAAGGAAGTGTGACATGGCCAAACTTGTGCATTAAGATTGCTTTAATAACTGAATGACGTATGACTTGGAGTAGGGAAACTTAAGGCAGGGAGTTCAACTAGTGGGATGGTACCTAGTATGCAAACCTGGGCAAGAGGGAATGTGATGGTGTGCTTGATGATACTAAGGAAGTTAGGAAGAAGGGGCGGATTTTTGGGGAAAATAATTAGTTCAGTTTTGGGTAAGTTGATAATTTATTTCTCATTAATAAAAGTGTAATTCCTTGGTCATTATGTAATTAATTAGATCAAGCTTCACTCTATTTCATTAAAAATTAAGTACTTAATGTCTTAGTGAAACATCAATTACCAAAAGTAATTACTCTTCTTTTTTATATTTACATAAATATTAAAATGACTGATTATACATGTAAAATTTATTAGGAAGTGGAATTGATAATAAAGTTAAAGACCAAGTTTTAGTTATAACTGACATCATAGTCCAAGTTATCTCAAACACTCCTTATATTAGTAAATGCCATCTATTCTCTTGTCTAGAAACAGTTCCAAATCATTCAACAAAATCCAGATACTAATTAAGTCTCACCAAACATCTTGTTAATATTTTTTCCTCAGGATTAGTCGTTTTTCTTTTTTGTTTTGCCAGTAATCATGTGAAAACAGTATTTTATCTTCTCTTAATTTTTTCTTTTTCTTTCTCCTTTGTGTAGCTGTCTTCTCCACAGATTCTACCTAGATCTTTATAGGTCCTAGAAAAAAAACAAACAAACACATTTTTCTACTATGTAGTGAGAAGTGTTTCAGTCAGATATTTCTCAATTGACATTTTCAGTTTAGTATGACCAAATATTTTTTTTTCATTTCATATCCCACTTGTTCTGTGTTCTTAAAAATATTTTAACATTTTCTATATGATATATAAAGGATAAATTTGAAGAAGGGTTGCAAACATAACGCTTCTAACGCTGAAACCTAAGACAGTTTAGTAGAATGATGGCCCAGAGCTGCGCAAATACTTATAGGAGGCAGATTTGGCTTCTGGATGGTGAAGAAAATGCTGAGTATGATGCTATGTATCTGTGTAAAGTATTACTTCAGCTTCTTGCAAGAGACATTAAAGAAGCAGAAAGGAGGTGATCAAGAAGGACTTTTGAATAGTGGATTGGAGTCCTTGCAGTGATGAACATAAATTAGATCCTCCTTGACCTCAGAGCTTAAAATACTAGAGACTGTTGAAAGAGAATATTTTCTTGTTCTTTCCTGGAGCTCCCAGAGGAAACTCATTTACTATTCTGTAAGCTTTTGGTCATGTGAATACATAGAATAACTCTAATTTCTATTTGCTATTTTGCTTGAATAAAGGAGTTTATTCACTCTTCACTATTTATGATGACTCTTCATGTCACTAACTTTTGGTGGGAAGAGTTAAACTGGTCAGTGTAAATTTAAAGATAAAATACCCTTCCTCTCCTCCTTTAAGGGATGGGAATAAAGAAAGAGACTTTCATTCTGAACTCAGACTCACACACCTAGATTATATGTATTTGAGAAGTGATAGATAGCTAAAATTGTAATCTGATACTCCTCTTGGTGTCAGGAGAGCTTGGTGTCAGGTGTCCAGCCTCGAAGTTTTCAATACTGTCTGGGCCTCTTTTTATTTTGGCTACTCACAATTCCTTCATTTTCCTCCTATCTTTGTTGAGATTTAGGGTTGCTGGTACTTTGATGCGGGCCCTGCCACTGATGAATTTAGCCTAAGCTTTCTTTCAGCCCAAGACAAGGTTTATTAGAATACTTGTCAATGTAGGTGTGATTCTAAAAATGCACTGTATGGGTCAAACTCTTAAGGAATCTGAGTACTTTAATGTAAGCAAGATGGATCTGGACCCCAAAAAGGAAAAGCCCCTGGACTTTCCCACTTCATCCAGGTCCTTGGCATTGGCCCTTTCCAATTAATAAACTGCCTTTTCATTTTCTGAACCTGGTTCCACCTTAGACCACCACTCCTTTAATTCCATCTAGATCCCTTCTCTGTCCCCATAGTCTTCTGTATAAAAGACACACCTTGCCTCCATTAAATTGCTCAGATTCCTTAAGAGTCAGTCCAATATGGTGGATTTTTATAATCACACCTATCCTTTTCTTTTTAAAATTTACATCATTCATTTCTGCCAGATTTTGAGTTACAATCATTTTCCCCCCATTATTCCCCTACCCAACCTCCCTGAATAGCAGTCCCACAAGATATCGCTTCCTCCAATCTGCTCTCTCCCATACCTTCTCCCATACCCCCATCGACTTTTCCATTAGAGGAAGATGAATCTTTGTGTCCCAATGCCTGCACATCTTATCTCCCAATTATAGGCAAAAGAGTATTAATAATAGTATATATATATATATATATATATATGTATATATATATATATATATATATATATTTGAAACATTTAATGTTACGACCTCGAATTTCAGATCCATTTCCTTCCTCCCTTATCACCCATTCCTTCTTGGGAGATAAGTAATTCAGTATATGTTGTACATGTCTAGCTATGCAAAACATTATCATAGTAGATATATTGTACAAGGCTGCTTATAATTCCCTCCCACTCATCCCACCCCCCACCTGGTCCATTCCCTACATGATCCTGTCCCTCTTCTATAGTGGGTACTTCCAACCTCCCCTCACCCCAAGGATGCCCTCCCTTCCATCATTCCTCCTCTCATCCCCCTTCCCCCTATCCTGCTGCAGGTTGAGATATCCCATTTAGTATGTATGTCATTTTCTCCCTGAACCAAATTCAATGTGAATGTGGTTTTGCCTTTTTAGTCTTCCTTATTCTCCCCCTCCTTTGCAACCACTTCCCCTACATGAGATAGTTTACCCTACCATGTCTCTCCCCATCTCCTTTTGCCACTTTCCTCTCTCACCTCATAATTTCATCTCTTGAGTATTCTCCCTTCCCAACAAATTCAACCTATGCCCTCTATCCATATATAACTGTAACCATATACACACACATTCACATATGTATTCATATGACCACACCCCCTTCTTCCATTATTTTCATAGTGAGAAAGATATCATCAGTCACAGATATTGCTTTTCCATATAGGAATGTAAATAGTTCAACTTTGATAAGTTCCTTTTGATTTCTTTTCCCTGATTACCTTCTCAGGCATCTCTTACTTCTTGCGTCTGGATGTCAAATTTTCTATTCAACTCTGGTTTTTTCCTCAAGAATGCTTGAAAGTCCTCTATTCCGCTGAATGACCATATTTTCCCCTGAGACAAAATACTCAGTTTTGCTGGGTAGGTGACCCTTGGGTTCATTCCCAGTTCTTTTGCCCTCTGGAATATCATATTCCATGCCCTTCGATCCCTCAGTGTAGAAGCTGCCAGGTCCTGGGCTATTCTGATTGTGTTTCCACAATATTGAAATTGTTTCTTCCTGGCTGCTTGTAGTATTTTCTCCTTGATCTGGGGATTCTGGAACCTGGCTATAATATTACTGGGAGTTTTCTTTTTGGGATCTTTTTCAGGAGGTGATCGGTGGATTCTTTCAACCTCTATTTTGCCCTCTGGATCTAAAACATCAGGGCAGATTTCCTTGAGAATTTCTTGAAGGGTGATTTCTAGGTTCTTTCCTTGATCATGGATTTCAGGTAGTCCAATAATTTTTAAATTGTCTCTCCTGGATCTATTCTCCAGGTCAGTGGTTTTTCCCATGAGATATTTCACATTGCCTTCTAATCTTTCGTTTGTTTGGATCTGCTTAACAGCATCTTGATTTCTCATAAAGTCATTAGCTTCCATTTGCTCCAGTCTAACTCTGAAGGAATGAATCTCCTCAGTGAACTTTTGAGATTCTTTTTCCATCTGGCAAATTCGACTTTTTAAGGCATTCTTCTCCTCATTGCCCTTTTGGGCCTCCTTTGCCATTTGAGTTAGTCTATTTTTTAAGGTGTTGTTTTCCTCAGTCAGGCTGTTGACCCTCATTTCATACTTTTCCTGCATCCTTCTCATTTCTCTTTCCAATTTTTCCTCCACTTCTCTTATTTGATTTTTAAAGTCCTTCTTAAGGTCCTCTATGGCCTGCAACCCGCTCATGTTTTCCCTGGGGCTTTTGGAGCAGGACTTCTGACCTCACAGTCCTTTTCCCGCTCTATGCCCCCAAAATAGGAGTCTAGGGTTGCATTTTTCTGTTTCCTTTGCCTTGGCATGTTGCCACTTAATTACTTGACTTTTGGGCTTGTTGCCACACTATGGCTTTAAGGCCAGATAGAGGAATTTTCGTCCCGAACGTGTGGGGGGCAACTTCCGTTTCTGGCAAGCTGTAAACCCACCCACAACTTCCACCCTAGATCACAATCCAGATCCAGGGAGGTTAAAGCAAGAGCGATTACCCCCCAAGACTGATCGCTGGATCTCCCCACGATTTGTAGGCTGGGAGCCGGAAATGCCTATGAAAACTACAAAATGGCGTGTCTCCTCAGCGGCTTCTAGCCCCCAGGGGAGGGAGCTGACGCATTCCCCAAATACAGGTCCCAAAGTCCATAGGACACTAACCTCTTACTTTGTCCTAGGCATGTCTATGTTGATAATTCTGGAATTGCCACAGCTCCTGGTGTTCTGGGGTTCCTCCAGCTGGCTGCTGGCCCTGCCGCCCTGGGGCTAAAACCTTGGCTCAAGCGGACCTGGGCTGGGCTCGGCTGGGCTCCTGCTCTCTGCGCGTTGCCAGCTTCCAGACCACTGCGCTGGTCCTTCCTGTAGGGCTGCTGGGCTGTCCTCAGCGGGAAGTTAGCTTCTCTGTGTCATTCTGTAGGTGCTGGGGCTCCAGAAGTTGTTCAGAGTCCTTTTTTACATAGTTTGTGGGGAATCTGGGGGCAGAGAGGCTTGGAGGAGCTGTTTCTACTCCGCCATCTTGGCTCCGCCCCCTGATCACACCTATCCTAACCAATGTTCTAATGAACCTTGCCTTTGGCCTAAAGAAGGCTTAGATTGAATTCTTTCAAAGTAGGACCCACATATTGCTATTTCAGGGTGTCAGCACCCCTACACCTCAATAAGTCCTCTTCTTGTTTCTCTCTATACTATATCATTTTGTGATCTCATCATTCCCCATGGATTTAATAACTATCTTAATGCTGATGGTTGTTACATCTATCTTTCTTATAGCAATTCTATTTACCTTCCATCTTGTATCTTAAACTGCATTTCACAGAATTCCAACTGGATGTTCAGTGGACATTTTAAACCCATTATGTCCAAAACAGAACTTATTTTTTACCCTACCCCCTTCAGTACTACATTCCCAATTAATATAGCGGGGAATGCCTATGAACCTCTGAGGCTCATAATCCTATGTTCACAACCTAGGATTCACCCTGGATCCCTCACTATCTCACCTCTTTTATCCAAACTATTGGCCTGTCAATTTTACCTTTCACATATCTCTCAAATATGTCTCCTTCACTACTTTGACACTGCCACCACTGCAGGCTTTTATCATCTCATTAATGCAGTAGCTTGCTAGTGGGTCTGCCTGCCTCAAGTCATTCTGCATCCCAATCCATTCTTTATTCAGTATTCTTTTAATTTTTATACATTAAAATGTTGTTTGTTTGTTTTCTAAATTCAGGTCTGCTTATATCACCACCACCACCTCCACTCAGTAAATTGCAGTGGTTTATTATTGCCTCTAGGATCAAATACAAAAGCCTTTTATAACCTATTCTCTTCCTACCATTCTAGTCTTCTTAAGCTTAACTCTCCCAATGAGTTATTTTTGATGTGGTGACATTGACATCCTAACTGTTCCATGAGAAATATACTCCCTCTCTTAATTCTGGGCATTTCCTCTGGCTGTCCCCTATGCCTTCAATTCTCTCCCTCTTCTATTCTCACTGCTGACCTCCCTGGATTCTTTTATGGCCCAACTAAAATCCCACCATCTATATAGGAAGCCTTTCCTCACCTCTCTTATTTCCAGTGCTTTACCTCTTTGAATGATTCCCTATTTATTCTCTACATGGCTTGCTTTGTATATATCTTTTTGCATGTTATCTTCCTCATTAAATTATGAGCTCCTTGGAGGCAGGGACTATCTTTTACCTTTTTCTGTATTCATATCACTTAGCATAATATTTGACACATAGAAAGACATTCAATAAATATTTATTGAATTAATGAAAAGGTGAAAATGGTTTTGTGGAAAAAGATAATGACAGGGAAGTACCTGTCCTTCCCAGACTTACTAAAAGACAGTAGTAACTAAAATTGAATGACTACTTGTGATATATTTTCTGTATTAGAAAACATGCTCATCAACTATGTGTACTCCTTTCCCAAAGTGGGATACGTTATTAAAATTATTTACTCTATAAATATATGTCTTTGAATTGCATTATACACATTGATATACATTTCATTGGCTTCAACTTTCAACTCCCCATTCTGGTCTATTAAAAGGTTTTACAAATGATTTTGCTGATTAAAGTTTTAAAGAATATAGCAGGGTTTTAGGGTGATAACATAAGTAAAAGACTAATGGCCTCATTAAAACTTGTTTTACAATGGCTGCCTATACCCAAAGCACTTGCAATAGCAACAATTTGTTGAGCAAACTGGTGATGAGGGCTGATTGTTACTCCAAATATAAATTCTGTCAAAGCAGAATGTGTTAAGCACAGCATTACCTTTTATTGAAATGACTCAGTAGTATAATTCAGAGATGCTTCTGTGAGGGAAACCAATAACTTTAGAAAACATTTAAGAGGCTTCATTTGTATTGCTAATATGATTATCTGAGGAAATAAGATAGCTCTAATTTCTCGCCTTGCTTGAACGATGACTCTGTTATCACAGAAATTCATAATATCTTCATATACTAAGGATATTTTCATAATCTTCCCCTCTCCTCAATTGTACAATATGATGCTTTTCTGTAAGGATTTATTTTTTAAATTACACATGTTTTGCTAAATTCATTGCCAAGTAAAATTGCCCTTTAGTGGTCAAGTTATACAAAAAAAGTTTCCATGAGATCATAAAAAATGTGGAAATGGTGTAGTTTTATGGAAGCATTTTTAAACGGACGTCATGTTCAAGTGCAGCATTATACATTATATTGCCATGAGGGATTACTATACTTTTGTGGACTTGTGGAATTCCATGTGACTGAACAGTGACAAGGGATCTTTGATTTATTCAATGTTATACTCTTCACAGACCAGCTTTGAATTAAAATACTCTAGAGAGAAAGAAGAAAGAGTAAGGGAGAGGAAGTGAAAACACAAAGATATAAATTATGAAAAATGTTTATGTTCAACTTTCCTGTATTTGGGGTATGATATATAACCTTAATACCAGTTACTTGTAGATTTGGGATAGTGAAAGTGATGAATACCTACATTAAATACAAGTATTTGAGCAATTTAAACTACTGATAATTATTTTGTATTCTTCCTCCTCTCTCTTTTTTAAAGTTGATAATAGCTATATATCTATATTTAGGAGAAAGTTGGACTATTTAACTACTTTTACTTTTAGAATTATAACTGGAAAAAATTAGTGGAGTTGAAAGAGAGGATGGGAATGTCAATGAAAGATAGTTTCTTAAGTCCAGAAGCATTTATTAAACATTTACCATGTACTAGGCACTCTGTTAAGCACTGGGGATATAAAGAAAGGTCAAAAGGAGTTCTTGCTTTTAAGGAGCTCACAATTCAGTGGGGGAGAGAATATGTAAATAACTAGGTGAAACCTGTATATTGGTTGGTTGTTGTCCTTTCTGCTCAAAGAGGACCAAAATGATATCACTATGCTAAAGTCAAGTTTAATGTGTCCAACTGTGGTTGATCAGTCCAATATGAGCTTAGAATGCTCTACCACAGTCTGGGTGCAAATAGTCCCTGTGAACATTTGGAGTGGATTCTCCAAGTTTCGCATCCTCTGTTTCTTTAGAGCTGCTCCAACTCTCCTTTGCTTATAGAGCACAGCACCTTCTCTGATGTGGGCATACCATACTGAACAGTCCTGTGTCAGTGTCTCCAACGTCGTACAATCAATTCCAAAACTCTTGAGAGAGAGAGAGACCTTGAGAGTGTCCTTGTATCCCTTCTTCTGACCACCATTTGAACAGTTGTCCTGTGTGAGTTCTCTATAAAACAGTCTTTTTGGCAAACATATGTTGTGCTGGTACCTTATCCTGCCAGGTGATCTTCAAAATCTTCCTAAGACAATTCAAATGGAAGCAATTCAGTTTTCTGACTTGGTGTTGGTAGACTGTCCAGGTTTCACAGGCAGACAACAATGAGGTCAGCAAAAAGGTTCTGTAGATCTTCAGTTTTGTAGTCAGTCTAATACCTCTTCTCTCCCATACTTTACTTTGGAAACTCCCAAACACTAAGCTAGCTCTGGCAGTGCATGCATCCATTTCATTATCAATAGGCACATTTCTGCTAAGTATAATACCAAGGTAAGAACTTATCCATGTCATTCAATATTTCTCCATTTGCTGTAACCAATTGTTCCACATATGGATGGTGTGGTGGTGAATGATGGAACAACTGTATTCTCTTGGTGTTAATTGTTAGGCCAAAAATAGCATAAGCAGCAGAGAAATGATCCATACTTTTTGCATCTCAGCTTCAGAGGTTGAATTTTGTGTGCATGCACCCACTACTCCTCCACTTTGGACTTGGCTTGTAACCTTTTCAAATTAATTAATTTACCATCAGTACAGTAGCTGACATTCATGTCATGTTCATCCTCACTGAAAGTATTTGACAACATGGCTGAAAATATCATGCTAAAAAGCATGGGAGAAAGTACACAGCCTTGTTTCAGTCCATTGGTGACTGGGAAGGCATGAGAGCATTGTCCATTATCTAGAACATGGGCAAGAATGTCTCCATGAAATTGACCTACTATGCTGAAGAACTTCTCTGGGCTACTGTAATGGAAATGAAAATTTAAAGATCTTCCCTGCCCCTAGCTTAAGTGCACCTGGAGCCTGTGGTGGGAGGCTTGTTTTTCAGGAAAGCCCACACCTTGATACTTTGTGATTGGGCAGTGGGTCCAGAAGGTTGTCACATTCTCTGAGCCAGGAGAAGGCTATATAAACCCTGAGGAGAGGCTTTGCTTTGGGGCTCACTTTGAGAAGTGTTGTGTGATTTGACCAGATGAGACTCTGGGAAGCTGTTGTTGAGAGCCCCCCGTCTTTGAAAACCCAGATGTTGATCCTTCCCTCTCTGGTAACTGTGATTTGGTATTGATATAATGGTTGGACAGTTTGGAAGCCTGTCTGTTTGATCTGTAAGTTCTGTAACTCTGAAGTGTGGGGTGCTGACCTTTTTCCCCTGAACTAGGTAACGTGTGTTTGTTTGATTAAAGTAAGCTTGTTAACCCATTTTGAGTTGCTTTCCTTTTGAAAAGCAGATCTAAGAACCTGTGCTGGCAGTCACCCTGGGGATATTGGGGTGCTTGCTGCTACAGCTACAAAATTATATAGTTATTTGGAAATAATCTCAGAAGGAAGACACTAAGATTCAAGATGGATGGAAATGCCTTCCTATAGAAGTGGGACTTTGGCTGAGAATTTAGAGAATCCAATAGGTGGAGAAGAGGAGAGAGAATTCCAATAATATGATAGAGCCAGTGAAAATGTCCATATAATGCAAGGTCGCATTTGAAAAACAGCAAGGGGCCCAGTTTCATTATATTGAAAAGTAAAGGTACATGAGTGAGGGGGTTCAGGGATTTAGGGAATAAGATGACTAGAAAAGAATTTTTTAAGCAACAAACTCAATATTTTCCATTTATAAAGTGACATGTCTTAAAGAGCTAACCTTGGAACTAAGTTAAAATGGTTGAACTGTCCTTTATATTTGTGCTTATAATGAATCAATAAAGATGATTGCCAACTTTACAATATCAGCCAAAACACCAAGAAGACGTTCAAACATTTTAAAACTGTAAGCTCTTTGAAATCAGATTTCAGATGGATAAATTTTGCATCTACTCTCATGCCTAGCATAGGGCTCTATAACTAATCAGCACTTAGTGCATGTTAATTTAAATTTAATTCATAAAACAAAACAAAACATTTCCCACATTTTGGATTTTTTAATGATTCATCCATCAATTCATTCACTGAATATTCATTAGCATCTTTTATATGTTTCGTATTATGCTAAATATTGTGGGGAAGTTAAAAAAGAAAAAGAAGAGAAAATTGCCTGTCTTCAAATGCACAAGATTTTTTGTGAAAAAGATACAGGTGAAATGGGACTATATATGTAATGTCATTGGTGTAGGGAAATACAGATGAAGAAACTGCCTCTAGCAATTATCATTCTTTGTAGTTTAAGTGATTTTCCTAGGTTAACACAAACAGCATGTAGAGGTGGAATTTGAACTCTTGTTTTCCTGGCTACAGGCCTTGTTTTCTATCTACTACTCTATTCTGTTGCCTTGTGGTGGAGATGATGGGGTTTAGAGGCATAAGCAGTTTTCCTTTATGCAGAATCACCCGTGGATTCTGAAAACAAAAAGACAGCTGAATGTACTGACCATGCTCACTTGACTGCAGGGGCCAATGAAGAAACTTAATCAGTGTGCACTTTCTCCAGAAGCCACTAGATAGTATTTGAGTTCCTCCCTCAAGTTCTCATGCATCTTGGTCCATCACCAGTCTTCTTGATTTTTTTTTTAAATCCCACTGGACTCTGACGATTCTGGAGGACAGAGTGAGACTGATGATGATTTTGTATGACACTCACTCACTTAAATCAAATTCAGAAATAAGTCAAGACATCACCCTTGTGATACCATTGATCCTCTTGGAGAACAAAGAATGAAGAAACACCATAATTTGAAACTATCAGAAAGAGCCCAAGCTTGGTTCCTCCATTTCCTTAGCATCTTTCAGTCTTGTTTCTAGGATTCTATCTCAACTTGATTTACCATTTTAAACACAATGATGTAAATCCCTGTTTTGCAAATTTGCTACAACTGGTTCCATTGCTGCCATTACTTATTAGGATTCTAATTTATTTTCCAATTTTCTATATGTCAGAGGAATACAGAGAAGCAAATAAGCAATTATTAAGTGCTTACGAGAGGCACTGTGCTAGGCACCTAACTTGTTCCTCATAAAAACCCAATAAGGTAGGTTTTGTTAATGTCCCAATTTTAAAGTTGAGAAAATTGAGGCAAATAGAAATGAAGTGACTTGCCCCAGATCATGGAACTAGTAATGTATGATGTAAGATTTGAACTCATTTCTTCCATTCTCCTGAACTAGTGCTCTATCCACTATGCCAAAGAGCTTACTCAAATAGGCATACGTACATTATAGAATTTAATACAAAGTGGATTTTGGCATGAAAACATGCATTAACGTTTCTCTGGTAAAACTCTGAAAACCCCACCTTCCTCCTTCAGCCTACTACTTTTAAGTATGCTGGGCTGATCATACTGGGATAGTAGAGTCCTAAGCTACATGTATTGAAACAAGAGGGGATTATAAAGGAATTAATTCACCATTATTGCTTACTGCTTAGGTTACCTTAGTAAGCATGATATCAGTGAATTCAAAGTTGGGAGTCATCTTGGACATCTACGAAGGGATATTGCTAGTAATCTGTCCCAACTGTCCTAATTATAATCCAAAGTGCCATCTCTATCTTCTTTTCTTCCTGGGATCCAGTGAGTCTCTGCAGTGTATCTTCCTGGCTCTTAGACAATCATGGTCCCCTCTCATCCCATTATTTTAGTTCAAGATCTTTAAAAATCTGAAATTATTAGCAAATATGTATTATGGGATAATTTCACAAAAATGAGAAGTTTAAAGATTAATTTTTAATTTTGAGTGTCATGGTGTTAGGGGTGACCTGGCACCAGTGCCCTGTTAGTTCAGGTTCAATTTGGGGATGGAATAAGGTACACTTAGGTCACTGAAAATTTCACTAAAAGAAGTTTACTTCACCCTATCAAAGCAAGGACATGCAACAATTGGATACAATAGCATACTTTCTATACTAGCAATCTCATCTGATCAACAGGGAAAGCATGGTAACTGGAATAGTTTTCAGAAATGTACCAAACTGGGACAGCTAGGTGGCACAGTAAGTAAGAGCTCCGGCCTCAGAGTTGGGATGACCCGAGAGCGAAACCGGCCTCAGAAAATGAGCACCCACACATAAATAATGACTAGCTGTGTAACCTTGAGCAAGTTACTTAACCCCAGTTGCTTTAAAAAAAAAAAGAAGTGTACCAAATTGAAAGAGACCCAATGGGTGGGGCTTTTAATGTCTTTTAGGTGACCAGAAGGCTGAGTCAAAGGAAACAGGTACCAATTATATCCTGGATACAGATTTGTTGCCTTTTAGGGAAAACTGATCCCTAAAGTGGTGGGTGGGCCATGCTGTAGGTGGTACTTTGAGCTATTACATGATCAGTTTTTAGATTATATATAGTTCGGAAAGCCTTAGAGATATTAAATGTTCATTGGCATTAATAGCAGATCTGAAATAAGTTTCCTTTGTTCCAAAGAAACTTTTCATTGGAATGGGCACCATGTAGTCACAGAAAACCTTATTTTAATAGGGCCCCATCTGGGTCTTTCTTTTTAGTTTTTGGTGTGCAATTAAAAATCTAATTGACAAATCACAGGTTCAAGTTGATAATTGCTTCCTCAAAATAGGAAGCAACTAGGCAATTGTGCATAATAATTCAAGCTTTAATTAATCTGCAAAAAATGAATTTTTATCCCATATTTCCCCTGAAAGGAAAAAAATGATGAAGAGAAAAAGATGCCATCAAAATCAGCCACTGCTTATCCTAGTGTGACTATCCAGAAATAGTTTTAAATGTCAGGTCTACTTTGCAAAAGCAGGCCATGATCACTTCTTGACCATGTTGTCCCTCTGCCTTCAAACACTTTATATATTCTGACCAAGGAAAAATGGAAGGAAAGACCTTTTTAGTCTAATACTGTGATTTCCTTTCTCTAAGGAATATATGAATTGTAGAGTTTTAGTGATTTGTCAAAGGTAAGATGTTTATCATTAAGATTCAAACTCATGGCCTCTGACAGGACTTTCATCATGTTCTTGCTCTGTGAAGTATGGTAACATATTGCACTTATACAAATTAACATATACATCTGAGGCTTTGGACAGCCTTTCCTCATCTGACTCCCCTCTCTTGATTATCATACACACATATACATATGTACATACACACACATATAGTTTATATATAGCTGTTTTAATTTTGTCTCCTTCACTGCATGATGAGCTCCTTGACAGGAACTTTCTTTCCTTTGCATATTCAGCATTTCATAGTGTCCCATAGTAGGCACATTATAAATGTTATTGACTGACTTTTGACAATCATTTTCATTCCTACAAAAAAGAGACAATAATATTCAACTCAGCACTTAGAAATCTCCCTCATACATTCTGTATAGTACTCATAAAATAGGAAATTTTAAAAACCTACCATTTTGAAAATTAAACATGATAATGACCAATATTTCACCAATGTAGTCATTCCTTTGACTTGGTTCCATAAGTAAGCTATCTTGTTTACAAAATAATAGCAGGCTACTTATTTTTTCCTCTTTTCTATCAATATCAAACCAACTAAATAACATTAATACACTGGTAAAAGGAAGATGCATATACTCCAAAACTGAAATAAGTACAGTAATTGGTAATGACAAAGAAGTATGACTGATTGTTTTACATGATGCCTTTATATTTGATGCATGCTAGCAAACATGCGTCTTTGAAGGTGAATGAAATAGGGAATTGAGAAGACACAACGTCAACTGAAGCTGCACTTGTTCCTCTATTTAGATACAAAATTATAAATTGTTTTTTCTGGGACCCTTCAGTTGTAGGGTAATTTGAGTGGCAACAGCAATTTAAAACATGGTAAAGGTATAAATCCTAAAGCAGATATTCGTAGACTTTGGAACCAGGAAGTTCAAATAAGACAAATATTGTACTGTTGGTCTATGTAACTACAACTATGATTATTACCAAAGTTTCTATAGCAATCTTTGATCTCAGTCAAGATAAATACCTAAGAGTTAACTGCATATAGGAAGTTCCCATTTCACAGAGGTGCGGGTGATCTAAATGAAAACACTGAGATATGACTGATGTCTTCTCTCCTTATTAGAAATGTAAGTCCTTGATTATCACTTAGCCCCTTTACATTGATATGTGTGTGTATTTGTGAGGTTAAAAAAAAAGAATCAGTGGCAGCTAAGTGGCGCAGTGAGTAACAGTGCTGGCCCCAGAGTTGGGATGACCCAGGATTGGATCCAGCCTCAGAAAATGAGCACCCACGCATAAATAATGACTAGTTATGTTACCTTGAGCAATTTACTTAACCCCAATTACTTTAAAAAATAAACAGATATTTTTAATTAAATGATACATACATAGATATATCCATATCTATATCTAACCTCTCTCTCTCTCTCTCTCTCTCTCTCTCTCTCTCTCTCTCTCTCTCTCTCCAGATCTTGTGTCCTAGACCTAATCTATGTTATATGCAATTAATGCATTGCCATTAACAGTGTATTTTGCTTTCTTTTTTTCAGTATGATTCTCTTTTTTTAAAATTTAATTTATTTATAGTCTTCAACATTCATTTCCACAAGATTTTGAATTACAAATTTTCTCCCTGTCTTTCCCCTACCCACCACCCCAAAATAGTGAGCCTACTGAATACCCCTTCCACCAATCTGCTCTCTCTTATATCCTCCCCCATCTTCCCTCTGACTTTCTAGTAGGGTAAGATGGATTTCTATACCCAGTACCAGTATATGTTATTTCCCAGTTGCATGTATATATTTAACATTTGATTTTAAAACTTAGATTTCCAGATTTTTTCCCTTCATCCCTTTTCATCCACCCCTACTGGAGGAGAATTGATTCAATGTAGGTTATACATGTGTAGTTACACAAACATTTGCATAGTAGATATATTGTGAAAGAATGATTATATTACCCTCAATTCTATCCTGCCCCACACTTATTCTATTTTCTATTTTCACCCCACCCCTTTTCAAAAGTGTGTGCTTCTAACTACCCTCCCCCCAATCTGCCCTCCCTTCTATAATGCCCCCTCTTATCCCCTTTCCCCCTACTTTCCTGTAGGGTAAGATACTCAATTTGGTGTGTATGTTATTCCTTCCTTAAGCCAAATTCAACGAGAGAAAGGTTGACCCGATACCTTTTGCCTTCCTGTTCTTCCCCTCCACTGTAACAGTTTTATGTTGCCTCTTTTATATGGAGTAATTTACCCTTTTCTATCTCTCTCTATCTCCTTTCATTATGTTCCTCATTCACCTCTTAATTTTAATTTTTAGATATCATAGCTTCCTATTCAACTGATCCTGTCCCTTCTGTGTATGTATACATGTTTACATATATACAAAGAGTCACATGTGAATTTATATGCCCATAGACCTTCCTATATAATCGTTTATATGTGTTTGTGTATACATATGTGTATACATACATACATATATACATATACATATGTATATACATCTATATATCTATCTATCTATCTATCTATCAATCTATACATAAATATTCCCTTCAATTATCCTCTTAGTGAGAAAAGTCTCATGAATTACACTTATCATTTTATCATGTAGGAATGTAAATAGTTCAACTTTAATAAGCTTCTTATGATTTCTTTTCCCTGTTTACCTTCACATGCTTCTCTTGTTTCTTGTATTTGAAAGTCAAATTTTCTATTCAACTCTGTTTTTTTTTTTTCATCAAGAATGCTAGAAAGTACTCTGTTTCATTGAATGACCACATTTTCCCCTGAAACATTATACTCAGTTTTGCTGGGTAGGTGATTCTTGGTTTTAATCTTAACTCCTTTGACCTCCAGAATATTGTATTATAAGCTCTTCAGTACCTTAATGTAGAAGCTGCTAGATCTTATGTTATCCTGATTGTGTTTCCACAATACTCAAATTGTTTCTTCTTGTTTGCTTGCAATATTTTCTTCTTAACCTTCGAACTCTGGAACCTGGCTCTAATATCCCTAGGAGTTTTCTTTTTGGGATCTTTTTAAGAGGTGTTTGGTTAATTCTTTCAATTTCTATTTTACCCTCTGGTTCTAAAATATCAGGGCAATTTTCCTTAACAGTTTCTTGAAGGATGATTCCTAGGTTCCTCATTTGATCATGGCTTTTAGGTAGCCCAATAATTTTCAAATTATCTCTCCTGGATCTATTTTCTAGGTCAGTGGTTTCTCCAAGGAAATATTTTACATTGCCTTCTATTTTTTTCACTCTTTTCATATTGTTTTATATTTTGATTTCTCATAAAGTCATTAACTTCCATTTGCTCCAATCTAATTTTGAAGGAATTATTTTCTTCAGTGAGTTTTTGGACCTCTTTTTCCATTTGATCAATTCTATTTTTAAGGCATTCGTCTCCCAGTTGGCTTTTTGGACCTCTTTTGGTATTTTGGGCTAGTCTAATTGTAAGGTGTTATTTTCTTCAGTATTTTTGGGTCTTCTTTAGTAGGCTATTGCCATGTGTTTCATGATTTTCTTGCATCACTCTCATTTCTCTTCCCAATTTTTTCTCTACTTCTCTTACTTGATTTTCAAAATCCTTTTTGAGCTACTCCATTGTCTGTGATTATTCATATATTTCTTGGATGCTTTTGATGTAGGAACTTCAACTTTATTGTCTTCTTCTGGTTGTATAATTTCTTCTTCTTTGCAATCAAAGTAAGATTCTATAGTCTGAGTTTTTTTTTTTTATTCTATTTATTCTCCCTCCCCCAATATTTGACTTTCTAACTCCCTGTCAAGGCAGGACTCTTCTTTCAGTGTGAGTGGAGGTAGGTTTGGGTGTGAGTGTGGATGTGGGTGTACTGTCTAAGATTTCTGGGATTTTGTATTGGCTGCTGTATCCCCCACCATCTGTGGACCGAGAGTACTGGAAGAATCTGCTGCTGCTGCTCCTGCTGCTACTCTGTTGCTGTTGCTGCCACCATCCCTACAACCACCTCTGCCACTCCATGGCTGGGGTAGGACTGCATGCTTTCCATTTACCCAGGTCCCACAGAATTCCCCCACTGAGCTTCCCTGCTGCTCTCTGTGTTTGTGGGTTCAGAAATTTGGAAATAGCCACACATATAAGCAATTAAGTCCTTTGAATCCTGCTGAGCCCCAATCTGTGTCCAGCACATCCCATGACAGACTGTGCTCCAGAACCAGCCCAGTGTGATGTACCCTTCCCACCTGTCTTCTGAGCTGTTGGGCTGGAGATCTGTTTCACTCTTGTCATTTTGTGGGTTCTGCAGCTCTAGAATTTTTTTAGTCATTTTTGAAGGTATTTGGAGGGGTTTGGGGGCAAGATCAAGCAAATCTCTGCTTTTACTCTGCTATCTTTGCTCTGCCTTTCATCCAGATCTATTCTTGCCTGCCCTCTAAATACCTTTCTTTTTGTGAAAAACTTGCAAATTCTGAAGGGTCCAGAGAATGTCAGACTTCCCATCTTTCCATTAATGTTCTAGTCATAAAACTTGATGTGATGGCAATATATGAATATGGAGCCAGACATAGCTGAGTACTTTTTTTTGCTTTTTGGAGGGAAAAGGAAGGGCAATTGGGGTTAAGTGATTTACCCAAGGTCACATGGCTAGTTTTGTGCTAAGTGTCTGAGGATGAATGTGAACTTTGGTCCTCCTGACTCCAGGGCCAGTGCTCTATTCACTGCACCACCTAGCTGCCCCCAGATGGATAGAAATTTGCCATGCTTAAGGTGAACTTCTGGAGCACCCCATGAACAAGAGAAAAGGACTTCCAGAAACCAGGAATTATGAATTTGATATATGCATTCTCTAAGTTTGAGCTCACTTTCTCCTGAACTCCCAGAATTTATGAGGCACTATGTCTCACACTCATAGTGTATCTATATTTTTGGGGAGAAGTTTTATATGAACTTTGTTTACTGTGCCAACTTACTAAATATTATTTTCTTAGAAACTCTTTATGATCAGTTAACTAAATTAATTCTCAACTGATAATATTTAGGGGAATACTACAGGAGACTCAAGCAGAAAACATTAGATAATCACCCCCTCATGAGTCAATGGTACTCCCAGAATGCTAAGGGGGAGACACTCTGGAAAGTGAGAATGGATAAAGATTGTAGGAGTTTACACAGAAACCTTAGTGTTTGAAGATATGTTCTGAAAGTTGGACACAGTGCACTCTAGTTCTCAGTGCCTCTATTAGTGCCTCACAATAGCTCATTCTAAGTCCTAATAGAAGCACCATGAATAAATGGTGAAAGTCTTGCCTAGTCAGAAGAATAATGATTTTCTTCCCTGTGATTGCTTTTGATTCTCTAAATGTCTAGATGCTACATAAGCCCTGGGAACTACTTCTCAGTTGTAAGAAACATGTTCTATATAATTTGTCTCTGGACTTTTTCCTTCCCTTACCTTAAAATCTTGTTTTCCATATAGTTAATTTTCCATTCTGTTGCTGTCTTCTGATCTATGTAAATAACTGGTACTTAATTGGGGTTGCAGTAGGGAATGGGCAAGATTCATTACAAGCTTCCAAAATTAGAAAAGACCAATGCCTGAGGACACTTCTGTTCCTAAAAGACTATTTTAAGATTATTAGTTTCTGGCCTATTAATAATAGTTAAGACCAAACCAGAGCTATACATGGAAGAATTTAGTTGAGCAGTTACTTTTGTCACCTAAATAAGCAGCTTATTTTTCAGATAGAATTTAATACCAAAGCCATGTGAATCATGTTAAGGCTGTGAGAGTGAATACATTTAGCCTGTCTTGTTATTGTCACAGCTGTAATGTTTAAAGCAGCAAGTCCCTGCTTTTTGGTAATCACATCAAATCCTTTTGACAAGTCAGGTTCAAATGGTAATCAGTTTGAAATTCTAGAACAAAATTGTGATAGATAGGGGGCCCTGCCATCACCCTTGAAAATCTCTGCCCCTTGGAGGCTCCTACTTAATTAAAACAACATCTGAGATAATGGAAGGAGAACTGCTCCACACAAAGTATAAAATGCATACTGTGGGAAAAAGAACTGATGCCTGTGGTTCAACAAGCATTATTATTTATTAATTTATGGAGTGTAGCTTCTATGTATCAAAGTGCTTTATGACAAAGAATAAGCAGTATAGCCTTGAGAAAACAAAAACAACAGAATCCCAGAAGTCCTGCACTCTACCAAATAAGGAATATTAACAAGTTTTTCTATCAGTAAAGCCCATCCATTTCATTGAGATAAATTGCCGCTCCTAGAACTATTTGTATTCTGATAGGATATATTTTAAGAAGGGTGAACGAAGAGGAGAGTATCCTCTTCTGCTGAAATACCTTAAAAGTATATATTGTTTTGCATTGGCTTGCATTATTTGGAACAATAATTGTTGATCATATCTCCTTTTTAGTCCAAAATACCTACCCAAATACCTACTTCCAAAATATCTACTAAAATATAGTATTATTTTACCTCCTTTACTACTCTTTCACTCCATGATAGCAATATAAAAATGAGTTGTTGCTATTGTTCTTTTCAAAATAGATCAGTACATCCTAAAATTGGGGGAGATCAATCATTTTCAGGTCTGAAAAACATATTGCTCCTAATATAAACAAATTGAAAAAAATGTCAGTGGTCTCATCTAAAACTATAAATTAACAGGGGACTGAAGAGTAGCAAGTAATGTATTTTAACTATATAAAAGCTATGTCTGTGGAAATTAATTCTTTATTTTTTTCTAGAGATGATGTACTTACATATAATCTACCTTAAAAACAAACATTTTTTGTTATCATGTATCTTCACCATCATGTCCTTCAAAAATTCAACATATTGATAAAACATAACCAATCAAGATGAATAAAAGAGGGAAAAATGTATGGTAGTTTTCCCTGCAACTAATGTTTCTAATAAAAGAAATGTTATCACCATAAAAGATATATAAATAAAATTGAATAAATAATTTAACATTGGTTTGGGGAAGGTATATATCTCTGCTTTAGGTAGTCAAAAGAATTTAGACATGGGAAAATAGATCCTCTGATTTATGAAGAACATTGAAGTGAGTTAATCTACAGAATTCTGATTTTGGGAAATCAGTTTAAGAAGCAGTCTTGATCTGGAAAAAAATATTTTAGGGCTGAAGGATGTTGGCCAGAGGCTGTAGTGATGAACACAGTAGTCTGACTTTGTCTTTAGAAGTAGAGGGCTTGGGGCTGCTAGCTGGCATAGTGAGTAGAGCACTGGCCCTAAAATCAGGATGACTTGAGTTCAACTCTGGCTCCAGACACTTAACACTTACTAGCTGTGTGACCTTGGGCAAGTCACTTAACCCCAATTGCCATCCAGAAAGCAAAAACAAAAACAAAAACAAACAAAAAAACAAAGATGTAGAGGGCTAGTTCTGGTATTGTAGTAGCCAGGGATAGGAAAACAGTAGTCTCAGGGCCACATTTGGCCTTATAGGTCCTCGGTTGCAGCTTTTTGACTGAGTTCAAATTTTACTGAACAAATCATTTTAATAAGGGGATTTGTTCTATGAAATTTGGATTCAGTGAAAGGGTCACACTTGAGGACCAGGAGGGTCACATATGACCTTGAGACCACAGATTGCTCACTTCTGGATAGACCAATGGTGTATATAATGTAAGCTGTGGTATAATCTAAGAGCTATGTGAATCAGAGGGTGGGAAGATTAGTCATATTCTACTTTTCCCATAAAGTGTATTCTCCAGTATAACCCTCCTACCTTTTATACATTAAAACTCCCCTACTCTGCTCCCTCACATTACTGTACAAACTCTCAATTTTCCCCCTATGATTACTAAAACAGTAGATAAATGGAATGTTATGAATATACTTTGCCTAGGTTCAAAGGTTTTGATCATCATCATTTTTAATGGGTTGCCCTATATTATTCAGGCTGAAAGTACTGTGGCAACTCAAAGGCCTTGCCCTACTTATGATCAAAAAGAAAGTTTGACCTCTTTTTTCCAACCTGGAAAACTTTTTCCACCTTGTTTGGCAGTTCTGTGGCCCCCAGACACCAGGGGCTTACCATACTGGTGCTAGACTTTAGTGCAGACTCCTGTTTGGTTTTTACCTTAACTCAACTTAGAAATTTCAGTTTTAAGTAATACACCAACCTCATCCTCCCTCAATAGTAGGAATTATAGGTGTTCACTATTATGCCTAGTAAAAATTTTGATAAAGTAACTCATATAATTTGTGTGGAGATGATTTGGAGACATGAATTAGATGAAAATGAAAGTAAAAGGACTTATAACACTTTGGATGACTGGACTCAATGGTTAGGTATTAGTCAATGTCAAAGTGACAGGAGATCTTCAAATCCTCAGAAATCTGTTCTTGGTCATTTGTTGCTGCTGCTATTTTAATGAGTAACTTAGATAAAGACACATATATTAATGCTCAATAGATTTGCAGATGATATATAGGTGAAAGGAATAAAGAAATTTATTAATGACAGGAGGCCCCAAAGTGATAGGCTATATCATTGTCCTGACCCTAAAAAGGATGAAATCTCATAAGAATAAAGGCATAACATAACATTTGAGTACATACATCAGCTGTGCCAACTATGGGGAGGCAGGGATAGATAGTAGTTCAGACAAAATACCTGGGTTTCAGTGGATTGCAAAACAGTCAACAGTGTCAATTCAGCAGTATACCAATAACAGTGAAGGAAGAGGATGATGGGAATAATCCAGGGTTGGAGTTTGGCAACACGTGATTGGTGAAAGATCAAAGAAGCAAGGATATCAAGAGGAAAGATATAGAGGAGAGTACAGAATAGAACAAATTCACTAAACATTTCAGGTGGAAAAGAAGGAAAAACTGTATTCACTATAAGAATAGAACGAATTGAAGTCATGATGAGGAAAAAACAAAGTTTCATTTTTAAGACTTAGGAAAAGAAGAAATAATTCTGATTATAATAATATCAAATAAAGGAGTTTTGAAATTCAGGAACAATGAACATATATAGGTAATGGAAAGATAATATATTTGATATCTCTCAGTGTGACTGAGGTGGAATGAAGACATAATTCAAGAGAAATGAGCAATAAGAGGAATTGGTATATAGATTGCAGTATCCTAGTATGAGAGAAGGTATTAGGATAAAAAAGCTAGGGCATGGGCTCTCTGAAAAAGGAGGGAAGCTGATTTAGGAAGCTCTTAGATAATGACAATGAGGATTCAGAATTAGCAGACCTGTATCGGGGGATCTGGAGCCGGAACTTGATTTTGTCCAGAAACCCCTGGAAGCTGGAAGCTGGTGGGCTGACTCCATCTTAAGGCAGCTTCATATCAGCTGAAAGGATAAATCTAATTTTGCAACTGGGAAGGGGGAGAGTACTAGAGGATTGGAGAAAGACGTATATTGTCCTAATCTGTTATAAAGGTAAGATAATGAGGATTGACTTTGATTCTTAGAAAATGTCAAAAACATATTGCTAAAGAAGCTAGTTAGTGAAAATATCAAAAAGGAAGTGGTAAACCACACAAAAGCTTACTGAAACATTAAGACAAATATAACCCAAAGCAACTCACAGACAACCAGTGGGCAAAGATGACAAACGATGAAAAAAATTGTTAGTTTGTCAAAAGAAGGGCACACTGATATACTATTGGTGTATCAGTGAATTGGTCAAAACATTCTAGAAAAAATATGGAAAGAATGATTAAAGTGTCCAAACCCTTTGATACAAAAATGCTTCTGAGAGGTGGAGCCAAGGTGGTGTAGTAAAGACAGGGATTTCCCTGAGTTGTTCCCCAAACACTTAGAAATATCTTTAAATAATGATTATACACAAATTCCAGAGCAACAGAACCCACAAGAAGACAGACTGAAACAATTTTCTAGCCCCGGACAATTGAAGGGTCACCAGGAAAGGGCTGTTATATCAGGGTGAAGGAGGAGTACAGTCCAGCACTTGTTGAGACAGCACAGACCAGACCCCAGAAAACTTGGAGCAGGACTCAGGATGAATGACTCAATGGCAGCATGGGCAGTTTCCAGACATCTCAGCACATAGATGCCAAAGAAAACTTAAAAGGTCAGCATGAAAGGTCTGGCACACTTGGGCAAAAGTGGCACACAGTACAAAATAGTCCCACAGTGTGGGCCCCAGCCCACCAGGAGCAGGCCTTGGAAATGAATGAAGCAGCAGTAGCATCAGATGCTTCTGGAACTCCCACATCAAGGAAGGCAAAGGGGGGCAAATAACTGGTCAGAAGGAGATTGCAGGCCTCTCTTTGCTAGCAGTAATGCAGGACTCATACTTTGTCCATACTCCAGATCCCAGTCCTGGGTGACAAGAGGAAGAGCAATAGCACACCAGAGTTTATAGCTATGGTGGAGCAGGAGACATCCTCTTAGTTCCAGGGCAGAAAAGAATGCTTGGAGTGATTCATAGATCAGAAAACAGGACAGGAGAAAAGAAAATACCTCTCTTTAGATCTTCCCACTTTGGAAGAACTGAAAATATATAGGTCCCTAGAAGTAACTATTAAAACAGATGCACAAAACCCCAGAAGCTTATGACAGTGTGCCCTCTGTTCTGATAGCAGAGATCTACTTTAACAAAGAGTTAAAAGTCAAGTAATAGGCTAGAAAAATGAGAAAACAACAGAAAAAACTGACAATAAAAAAAACCACTATCTCGACAAGGAAGATGAAAAGACATGCTTAGAAGAACATAACAAAATCAAAGCTCCTATATCAAAAACCTCCACAAAATATTGCTCTCAGCCACAGAAGAGTTTGAAAAGGATTTTTAAAACCAAGTAAGAGAGGTAGAAAAAAAATAGAAAGAGAAATAAGAGAGATGCAAGAAAATCATGACAAATAAACTCTAATTGCTTGGTAAAGGAGACACACATACACACACAAAAATACTGAAAAGAAAAAAAAAACTAAAAAAAGATCAGGTAAAATTGTAAAAGGGTTACAAAAATACAGTGAAGAGAAGAATGTCTTAAAAAGTAGAATTGGTCAAATGAAAAATCAGGCCCAAAAGCTCACTGAAGAATTCCTTAAAAATTACAATTGAACACATGGAAGTTAAAAACTTTACGAGATATCAAGAAACAATAAAAACAAAAGAAAGAAAAAAATTTTAGGAGAAAACATGAAATAACACAAGCAGCCAGAAATGTAAAAAAATCAATTATCATGGAGCCATGGTAAAGATAACAAAAGATTTACTATCTTCAACACCAAAAAAAATTGGAGGGCTAGAAGTTGGCAAAGGAGCTAGGATTACGATCAAGAATCACCTCAACAGCAAAGCTGAGCAGAATTTTTTTTTGAAGAATTCAACTTAAGTTATTAAGTATTAAGTAAGCACTTATTCTATTTAATGCATTGGGTACATGGGATAACGAGGGGGAAAAAAACCAGTACCTGTCTTTCAGGAAATTACTTTTATTTTTTTTGGTATATTTATGTATGTATTTTTAGTTTAAAACATTTAGTCCCATAGGCTTAGTTCCAAATTTTCTCCCCTTCTCTCCTCTCCCCTCACCCTAAGATGGAGAACAGTCTTATATAGGTTTTACATAAATATTCACTATAATCATAATTTCACATTAGCCTTGTTGCAAAGAAGAATTATAACCAAGAGAATGAACTATGAGAAAGAAGAAACAAAACAAAACCAAAAAGAGAGAAAGCAAATAGTATGCTTTGATCTGCATTCAGACTCCATAATTCTTTCTCTGGATGTGGGTTACATTTTCCATTGTTAATCTTTTGGAATTGTCTTAGAACCTTGCTTGCTTAGAAGAGCTAAACCTATCATAGTCATGACACAATGTGGCTGTAACTGTGTACAGTGCTCTCCTGATTCTGCTCCACTCACTCAGCATTAGTTCATATAAGCCTTTCAAAGTTTTTTTCTGACTTCTGCCTGCCCATAATGTCTTATAGCACAATAGTGTTCCATGACATTCATATACCATAACATGTTCAGCCATTCCCTAATTGATGCACATCCTCTCAATTTCCAGTTCTTGGTCACCGCAAAAAGAGTTGCTATAAACATTTTTGTACATGTGGGTCCTTTTCCCATTTATATGATCTCTTTGGGATACAGCCACAGATGTAGTATTTCTGGGTCAAAGGGTGAGCACATTTTATAGCCCTTTGGCCATAATTTTAAACTGCTCTCCAGAATGGTTCACACATCCACCAAAAATGCACTAGTGTTCTAATTTTTCCTGCTCTTCTTCAGAATTTTTAATTTTCCTCTTTTGTCATGTCAGTCAATCTGACAGGTGTAATGTAGTATCTCAGACTTTTGATTTCCATCTTTCTAATCAATAGTGATTTAGAGAATTTTATATGTCTATAGATAGCTTTAATTTCTTTCTCTGAAAATTACCTGTTTATATACTCTGATCACTTTTCAATTGATGAATAACTTGTATTCTTGTACATTTTATTCAGTTCTCGATATATTTTAGAATAAGGCTTTATCAGAGACACTGGTTGTCTATTCTTTCCCAGAAAGAATGCCCTATTCTTTCCCAGTTTTCTCTCTCCTTTCTAATCTTGGTTGCATTGGAATTGTTTGTACAAAATCTTTTCCATTTAATGTAATAAAAATTATCCATTTTATATTTCATAATGTTCTCTATCACTTGTTTGGTCACAAATTCTTCTTTTCTCCATAAATCTGACAGATAAACTATTCTTTGTTCTCCCAGATTGCTTTTAGTATCAGCTTTTATATCTAAATCATAAGCCCATTTTGACTTTATTTTTGTACACACTATAAGATATTCATCTATAACTAGTTTCTGCCACACTATTTTCCAGTTTTCCCAGCAGGTTTTGTCAGATAGTGAATTCTTATACCAGAAACTGGAGTCTTTGGTCTTATCAAACAGTAGATTACTATTTTCAGTTACTACCATGTCTAGCATTGTTAACCTGTCCCATTGATCTGTTCATCTATTTCTTGGCCAGTACTGAGTAATTTTGATGATTGCTACTTTATAATACAATTTAAGATCTGGTATTGCAAGGACACCCTCCATAGCATTTCTTTTAATTATTTGCCCTGATATTCTATATCTTTTGTTCTTTCAGGTGAATTTTACTATTTTTTTCTAACTCTTAAATTTTTTGGTGGTTTGAGTGGTATGTCAGTGAATATGTAAATTAATTTAGGTAGAATTGTCATTTTTATTATAGCAACTCAGCCTACCCAAGAGCTATCTTTGTTTTGCCAGTTATATAGATCTGACCTTATTTGTGTGAAAAGTATTTTGTAATTGTGTTCACATACTTCCTGGGTTTTTTTGTTTTTTTTTTTTTGGCAGGTAGACTCCCAAATGTTGTATAATGTAAACAGTAACTTAAATGGAAGTTCCCTTTCTATTTATCACTCTTTGGCCTTATAAGCAATTTATAAAAATGCTGAGGATTTATGTAGGCTTATTTTATATCCTGTCACTTTGATAAAGTTTTTTATTATCTCAAGCAGTTTTTTACTTGTTTCTCTAAGACCATCATCTTATCATCTGCAAAGAGTGATAGTATAGTTTCTTCTTTGACTTTTCTAATTCCTTTTATTTCTTTTTTCTTCTCATTGCTAGAGCCAAAATTTCTAATACCAAATTAAATTACAGGGGTGATAATGGACATTTTTGTTTCACCCCTGACCTTATTGGAAATGCTTGTGGCTTATCACCATTACAAATAATACTTGCTGATGGTTTTTGGTAGATGCTATTCATTTTAAGGAAGACTCCATTTATTCCTATGATCTCTAGTGTTTTTATTAGTAATATGTGTTTAGCATTGTCAAGCTTTTTTTATTTCTGCATGTATTGACACAATCATGTGATTTCTGCTAGTTTTGTTGATGATATGATAAATTATGCTCATAGATTTTCTACTATTGAACCAGCCTTGCATTCCTGTAATAAATCTTAACTGATCCTAGTGTAATATTCTCATGATAAGTTTCCATAATATTTTCTAATATTTTATTTAGATATTGTGCATCTATGTTCATTACAGAAATTGTTCTATAATTTTCTTTTTTCTCCTTTTACTCTTCCCAAATTAGGTATCAGTATCATATTTGTGTCATGGAAATAATTTTGTAGGACTCCTTTCTTTTTCAATTTTCCCAAATAGTCTATATAGCATTAGAATTAATTGTTCTTTAAATGTTCAATAGAATTTGCTTGTATATACATCTGGTCCTGGAGATTTTTTTCCTAGGGAGTTCATTGATGACTTGTTCAATTTCTTTTATTTAAACAAATGCTTTATTAACTCCTGTTTTACATCATTCATTTCTGCCAGATTTTGAGTTACATTTTTTTCCCCGTTTTTCCCCTACCCACCCTCCCAGAATAGCAGTACCACAAGATATTGCTTCCTCCATCCTGCTCTCTCCCATATCTTCTCTCTTACCCTCTTCGACTTTTCCATTAGAGCAAGGTGAATCTCTGTGCCCCAATGCCTGTACATCTTATCTCCCAATTACAACTTGTTCGATTTCTTTTTCTGAATTGGGGTTATTTGAAGTATTTTATTTCCTCTTCTCTTAATCTGAGCCATTTATGATTTTGTAAATTCTCACTAAGATTGTCACATTTATGGACATACAGTTGGACAAAAGAGTTTCTCATTATTGTTTCAATTTCTTCTTCATTCGTGTCGAATTCAACATTTTCATTTTTGTTACTGGTAACTTGGTTTTCTTCTTTCTTTTATTTTTAAATCAAGTTAACCAAACATTTGTCAATTTTACTTTTCCCATAAAACCAGCTCTCAATTTTATTGATTAGTTCAATATTTTTTCCCAATTTCAATTTTCTTAGCCTCTCCTTTGGTTTTCAGTATTTATAATTTACTATTTAATTAGGGATTTTTAATTTGTTCATTTCCTAGCTTTTTAGTCATATTTCCATTTCATCGATGTCTTCTTTCTCTATTTTATTCATGTAAGAAATTAGACATATAAAATATACCCTAAAAATCTCTTTTATTACACCCCTAAATTATGTAATATTGTCTCATTATTGTCATTAGTTGGATGAATTTATCCTATGATTTGTTGTTTGACCAACTCATTCTTTAGGATTAGATTTTTTAGTTTCCAATTGATTTTTACTATATCTTTCCACTGCCCTTTATTACATATAATTTTTATTGCAACATGATCTGAGAAGTATGCATTTAAATTTTCTGCCTTTCTGCATTTGATTGAGGTTTTTATGCCCCAGTATATGGTATTTTTATGTAGGTGGCATGTTCTATCAAGATAAAAGCATATTCCTTTCTGTCCCATTAAATTTTCTCCAGAGGTCTACCATATCCAACTTTTCAAAAATTCTATTCATACTCCATAACATCTTTCTTGATTATTTGTTTGGTTAGGTTTTTCAAGTTCTGAAATGGGGAGATTGAAGTCCCCCACTAGTATCGTTTTGATGTCAATTTCTTTCTCTAACTCCATTAACTTCTTCTCTAAGTATTTGGATACAATATCGCTTGGTGCATATATGTCCAATGATGATACTGCTTCATCATTTATGGTGCTATTTAGCAGGATATAGTTTCCTTCCTACTCTCATTTAATTAGATCTATTTTTTGATTTTGTTTTGTCTGAGATCAGGATTGGTACCACTGCTTTTTTTTTTCTTTCTTCAGTTAAAGCATAACATAATCTACTTCAGCCTTTTACCTTTACCCTGTGTGTATCCCTCTGTTTGAAATATATTTCTTGAAATCAATATATTGCACGATTATGATTTTTAATCCATCCCACTATCTGCTTCTATTTTGTGGGAAAGTTCATCCCATCCATATTCACAGTTATGATTACTATCTGTGTCTTTCTCTCTGTCTTGTTCCTCCTTCCATATTTATACTTTTCTTTCTCTTTTCTTCCTTTCCCTCTTCCTAGTTTTGCTTTTGACCACTATGTCCCTCAATATACCCTCCCTTCTATCAACCCCCTTCTCTTTTTCCTTACTACTTCTTCCCTTTCTTCTATCCCTCCCTCCTTTTCTTTTCCCCTTTCCCCTGTACCTGCCTATAAGTCAAGAAACATCTCTATACCCATGTTATTCCCTCCTTGATCTAAATCCAAGGAGAATAAAGTCCAAACAGTGTTCACCTTCTTCCCTTCTTTCCTTCTATTGCAATATCTTTGTGCTGCTTCATGTGATATAAATTTACCCTTTTCTGAATCCTGCTTTTCTCTTCTCCCATTATAATATTTTTATAACACATATTTTTTATCATCACATCAAAATCAACTTAAACTCATCTCCTCTCCTATGTATTTCCCTTCTATATGATGTAATAAAGATACAGTTGTCAAGAGCTGTAAAAATCATCTTCCCATTTAGGGATATAATCAGTTTGTCCTCACTGAATAACATTTTTCACTTTTCCATTTCCCTTTTTATGCTTTTCTTAAGTCTCATATTTGAGGATCAAATTTTCCTGGACCTCTGGTCTTTTCATCAGGCAAGTGTGGAATTCCCCAATTCCCTTGCATGTCCATCTCCTCCCCTGAAGGATTAAACTCATTTTCACTGGGAAGCTCATACTTGGTTGTAATCCCAGCTCCTTTGCCCTTTGAATACCATATTCTAGGCTGTCTGATCTTTTAACCTGGAAGCTACAAGGTCCTGAGTTATCCTGATTGTGGTTTCATGATATTTGAATTGTTCCTTTTCTTTCTGGTTGTTTGGAGTAGTTTCTCCTTGATTGGATAATTCTGGAATTTGGTTATAATAATCCTTGATGTTTCAGTTTGGGATCTCTTTCAGGAGATGATCAGTAGATTCCTTTAATGACTATTTTACCCTCTGGTTCTAGAATCTCAGGGCAGTTTTCCTTGGTAATATCTTGAAAGTTGCTGTCCACGATCTTTTTTTCATCACAGTTCTCAGGTAGACCAATATTTTTTTCATTATCTCTCATGAATCTATTTTCCAGAACAGTTGATTTTCTAATAAGGTATTCTACATTTCCTTAAAAATTATTTTGATTTTGTTTGACTGATTCTCGACACTTTCTATCCTGTACTGGTTCTCTTTAGTCACAGCAAGAGGGACCATGTCTGTAAACACCATAACCTCCTGAGCTAAATTACCTCTCTACCTTGTATTTCTGCTGGCTCTACTATTCCAGGATTTTTCCTGAGGCAAATTCTTTGGGTTTTTCAAGGTCAACAAGGGAAAGTGAGAGCAACTTACTACTTGCTCTGCCTTCTTGGCTCCTGGAAGTTTAAATAAGTCTGAGTATAATTCTTCAGGGGGAGGGAGGAATGGACATTCAATGAAATAGAAGAACTTCAGGCATTCTTGATCAAAAACACCAGAGCTGAAGAGAAAACTTGATTTTCAAATACAAGGTTTAAGAGAAGCATAAAGAGGTAGATAGAAAAGGGAAATCATAAGGGACTTAATAAGGTTAAACAATTTACATCCCTAAGTTAGAATATGGTACTTTTAAACTCATAAGTACTTTCACATTATTAGGGCAGAGTATAGGGGGCACAGGAGTGAGTTGATTATGAAAGCATGATATCCAAAAATAAAGTCAAATCAAGATGTGAGAGAGGAATGTAGTTGGAGAAAGGGAGAGAGAGAGGTAGAATGGAATAAATTATCTGACATAAAAAAGGAAAGGCAAAGCTTTTACAGTGGAGGGGAATTGAGGGTAGGTGAGAGGGAGTTAATGAACCTTACTCTCATCAGAATAGGTTCAAACAGGGAATAACATAGACACAAAAGTGGGTATAGAGATTTATCTTACCCTTCAAGAAAGTAGGATGGGAAGAAGATAAGAGAAGGGGGAGGGGTGACAGAAGGGAGGGTAGATTGGGGAGATTGGAGGAGGGGATAGCCAGAAACAAAACATTTTTAAGAGGGACAGGGTGAAATGAGAGAGAAAAGAACTAATGGGGAGAAATAGGACAGTGAGAAATATAGTTAACAATGCTATGAAAAAAATTGAAGAAAGTTTCTGTGATAAAGGCCTCATTTCTCAAAGATATAGAGAACTGAGCTGAATTTATTTAAAAAAAATAAGAGCCATTATTCAACTAATACATGATAAAAAGGTAAGAACAGTTTTCAGTTGAAGTAATCAAAACTATCTATAGCCATAGGAAAAATGTTCTAACTTGCTATTGATTGGAGACATGCAAATCAAAACAATCCTGAGGTACTTCCATATATTTATTAGATTGTCTAATAGGACAGAAAAGGAAAATGACAAATGTTGGAGGGGAAGTGGGGAAAAATATTAGTGCGTTGTTGGTGGAGTTATGAACTGATTCAACTGTTGTGTAAAGCAATTTGTTACTATTACCAAAGTGTTATAAATCCATGCATACCTTTTAACCTAGAAATATCACTGCTAATCTTGCATCACAAAAGAGATTGAAAACACACACACACACATACACACACACACATACACACACACACACAGGAAAAATACCTATATGTACAAAAATGTGGCAAAGAATTGGGTCTTGATGCCTATCATTTCGGAAATGGCTAAACAAATTGTGTTAGTGATTATGATGGAATGCTATTGTGATATAATAAATGATGAGCATTATGCTCTCAGAAAAAACTAGAAAGATTTATATGAGCTAATTCAAAGTGGTATGTATTGTATACAAAGGAACAGCAATATTGTAAGATGATCAGTTGTGAATGACTTAGCTGTTTTCAGCAATATAATATCCAAAACAATTCTGAAGAACTCATGATGAAAAATGCTCTCTGTTCTCAGAGAAAGAACTGATCTTGTCTGAATACAGATTGAAACACACTTTTATTTTTACTTTCCTTGTTTTTCCTGAGGCGTTTTTGTTCTATGTTTTCTTTCATAACATGACTATTATGGAAATGTTTTTCATGATTACAAAGGTATAACCTATATTAAATTGCTTTCCTTCTCAATGTTAGGGGCAGGGACGGGAAAGGGAGAGAATTTGGAACTGAAAAGTTTTTAAAACAAATGTAAAAAATATTTTTATATATACCTGGGGAAAAATAAAATACTAAATGAGAATGTAAAAAAAAACAAATTACCAAAGATGCCACTACTAAGTATATACCCCAAGAAGGTAAAAGATATAAAGATATAAAGATCTAACATATACTAAAATATTTATAACAGCACTGCATATAGTCTTGAATTTGGATGATGGTTTATTTAGATTTGAAAAGGTTTTTATTTCCATTTTTGTAAAAGCAGAAGGGGCTTTTTAAGTGGGGGAGTAGTGAGGAATACTGGGAATGATAGTATAAATGTATTTTTTTATTTTTAAAGAAGAAATAAAAGTAAATTATTATTGACAAGAAGAGGTCATGACTCTTTCCTTGTACCATATGTACCATATTTCCTTATGTACCATACCATATTTTCATTTCCAATAGTGATCCTTCGAAATTCTTTAATTTACATTTCTAGTAAAATATTTGATAAAATATGTATTGCTATTTTTACAGAAAAGTTGGAGAGATGTGGGCTTGATAACTATAAAGGATGATCATTGATGTGCATTGATGATTCCACCTTTACTTGGTCTCCAGTGAAGGGGCCCAAGGTTCGGTTCTGTTTTCTGCAAAATGTTTATTCATTACTTGGATAAAGGTATAGATATCATGCTTACCAAATTTGCAATTGATTAAATGTTGGTAGGGATAGCACACATAGTTGGTGACTGATTGAGGATATAATAAATATCTGCATGATCTAGGATACTTGATTGAATCTAGTTACCTTTAAATGTAAAAGACAGAACTTAAATATGAGTTCAAAGTAAACTCTTCAAATGCTAGGTGAGGGATACCTAGTTAGACAATATCTTGTAAAAATTGGACATTTTAGTGAATCACAAGCTTAATTTCATTAAGGAGAGGATAGATGATTCTTTGGTATGTTGTTGTGGGAAATCTTTTTCAGGTATGGCTTGGACTACAATATTTCTGAGGTCCCATCCAGTTCTGAAAGGTAGTGATACTTTGAACTATTTCAACCTTATTCCATTTCTATATTTGTTTTAAGAGTCCCTGTAATATGGACAGAAAGTTTTAGAGAATGAAAATGTTTGCTGTCTGACGGTATGATCATATATGATCATAGCACAGAAGAAAATCAGTTTTGAAAACAGTAAAGTTTAGAAGCAATTGCCTAACTATACTATAAGTTTAATCATGTTAATTTTCAAAATAAAATCTTTTTTAGACAAAAAGATGAAAACTGTGCATGAAACTAAGGTGCTCTTCCATGTGGTTATAATGAATATTTCTTGATGCTGACCATGTGTAATTTATATTAAAAACTGACCAGTGAAACACTGGAGCTTTTGACATAGTTATCTGCCAAGTTATCCTAACTACTATAATGACCTCTAACTGGGAGCCTATCCAGGGATGATGTCTTCAGATAATTCTTGAAAGATCCAAACACTCTCTAAATGGACATGACATTTAAAACTATTTAGAATGAAATTTGCAGCCAGATTACAGAAGGGTGAAGAAGTCCACGTGATTGAAAAGTCAATATTGGATCTCCTTTACCCTGCTGGGTGTTCCATCTGTCTCTAAGTACTGGGGGCTATATCTATATGGAGAACCATTTTTTAAATCATCAGGTTTTTTTTTTTTCCTACAGCTAAGTGCTGAGTACTGGATTGGATTGCTGAATGTTTAATCTAATTTGGCCTTTAACATGACTAAAATAACCAGATGGAACATCTGTAGTCCAACAATTTCAATCATCTTAACAACCAAATCTTCAGTTTGGCAAACCACATTATTCCTCAGAAATCAGTCTTCAGATTATTTAGAATTCAGATACTACCACAAGATGTGATGAATTACCAAAAAATTGAAACCTTCCCCTTTGTGACTATGGAGAAGCAGATGCTGTTAAAATTCTATAATTTCTATCTGATACAACCACAGATTTTTCTTTAAGATACATTTTAACACTGTATTTTCTTTTTCTTATCTCTTTTTTAGCTTTATTCCTAAAATATATATTTATATCCAATATGTGTGTATTAGTGATTAGAATGGATTTTCTTAGAGGATAAAGACAATGTAAATGACTACAGACATATTAGTAAAAATAACATTTAATCATTTATACGTTTCATGAAATATATTTTATTGAATTCAAGATGTGAATATTTTGTTGATATGTGTCCCACTGTCACCAGAAAAATAGAGGGTGAGAAAAAGCAAAGTAGGCAGTATTTGTATATAAGAACAGGCTACAAATCTATAGCACCTCTTGCTTGTCCCCACTTGTTGCTAATTATTCCTTAGTTAGTTGCCCAGGGCTTTTATCTGAAAGTGAATCCAAACTCTGCTTCCCACAAGATGAATGTCTTTGGTATGCACCATTCTTTAACAGCATACCTCTCCCACTTTGCTACTGCTGAGCAAGCAGCCCTCATCATTTCCTAACCTGTTCTCCAGCAGCACCTGATATATATGTGATTTGTGTGTATAATATCTATATATCTATACCTCCATTGAGCCTCACAAGAATCCTGTGACATAAGTACAGTAGATTAAAAAAAAAAACTAACAGAGAGATAACATGATTTGCCCAAGATCATAAAGTTTGTAACTGAGGTGGAAGAGAGGGAGCAGTAGTTTTTTTTTTTTTAAATAGAGACAAGAAGTCAGATGTTAAGACAATAGAAAATAAATAGGGATTATATTATTTTCAAATTCACTTACCAATCATTACTTCCAAAATTGGAATGTGTGTGTGTGTGTGTGTGTGTGTGTGTGTGTGCACGTGCACGCTTGTGTACACACATAGCTTTTATGACTGATGGGGAAAATAGACTAAATTCTCTAAACCTGAACTTTTACTGAAGATCTTAGAAAATACGTATAATTTGTTTATACAGTTTTAAAAAAGCTAGTGATTTACTGTCTTAACAGTAATTAATGCATACACAGGTTTTGACAATGATTCCTTGTTATCTATAATGTCTTTTTTTTCTCCTTTAAAACAGGAATGAATGAGAGTCAAACACAAAGAACAGTTTGGGAAGTTTCAGAAGTGACTTGGAGAATAGAAGAACAAGATTAAAAAATAATGGGAAGAATGGAGAGTGCTATAATGTGCAAATGACATATTTCTTGACAATCTCGAGCCAAATAGCCTGTCTACATTGAAAGTGTCAATATATATATATATATTAGAACCACATTTATTCCATTGGAGTGGAAAATGCCAAGGTAATTTCCCTATCTACAAAAGAAGATTCAGAAAAATTCAAAAGTATTTACCAATTTTTCAGTGATATACTGTCACAGGACATATTCAATCATATCAAAATATCAAATCACCTGCATGTCATTTGGGTTAAGTGAAATTCCACTAAAGGTACTTATGTATTGACCATATATATTCACTCCAGTAGTTGATAGCTGCAGTATCAATATTCAATTTGCTTCATGCTCACTGGTTATAATAAGTCATTTGGCACAGCTGAATGTAGTCATATTTAACACAATGAAGAAGTGAGTATCAATCTTAGTAATACATATAACAGAAATGTAGAGAGACAGCAATTAAAAATGAAAAAAAACACACTAAGATGTATTTGTGCCAACATATACTCATTCTTTATTTTTTTTAAACAAATGCTTTATTAACTTCTGTTTTACATCATTCATTTCCACCAGATACTGAGTTACAATCATTTTCCCCCCATTATTCCCCTACCCAGCCTCCCAGAATAGTAGTCCCACAAAATATCGCTTCCTCCAATCTGCTCTCTCCCATACCTTCTCCCATACCCCCATCGACTTTTCCATTAGAGGAAGGTGAATCTTTGTGGCCCAATGCCTGCACATCTTATTTCCCTATTATAAGCAAAAAACTATTAATAATAGTATTTATATATGTTTGAAACATTTAATGTTATGACCTCGAATTTCAGATCCATTTCCTTCCTCCCTTATCACCCATTCCTTCTTGGGAGATAAGTAATTCAGTATATGTTGTACATGTCTAGCTATGCAAAATATTATCATAGTAGATATATTGTACAAGGCTGCTTATAATTCCCTCCCACTCATCCCACCCCCCACCTGGTCCATTCCCTACATGATCCTGTCACTCTTCTATAGTGGGTACTTCCAACCTTCCCTCACCCCAAGGATGCCCTCCCATACATCATCCCTCCTCTCATCCCCCTTCCCCCTATCCTGCTGCAGGTTGAGATATCCCATTTAGTATGTATGTCATTTTCTCCCTGAACGAAATTCAATATGAATGTGGTTTTGCCTTTTTAGCCTTCCTTATTCTCCCCCTCCTTTGCAACCACTTCCCCTTGCTTCTTCTACATGGGATAGTTTACCCTACCCTGTCTCTCCCCATCTCCTCTTGCCAATTTCCTCTCTCATGTCATAATTTCATCCCTTGAGTATTGTCCCTTCCCAACAAATTCAACCTATACCCTCTATCCATATATAACTGTAACCATATACACACACTATTGAGTGAGTTAATAGAAAGGGGCTATTGAGTGAGTTAATAGAAAGACTAGTAAGAGACTTCTTTTTAAACGAGTGCAAGATCTTTGGTGCCAAGGTGCTGAAGTAAGGAAGGAGCTCCCTTGAGTCCTCAGGAATTTCTTTCTTTCCAAACAAATTAAAAAAAAAAAACACCTCAGAATAGATTTGGACATGGAACAGCATCTTACCCCCATAGCAGGAAAGTTCTATCTCACCAGTGTGAAATGGGAGTACACTCAGCAAGTAGAAGCAACAGCAATAGCAGCAGCAGGTCTCACAGCAGGGGGACTATAGCAAGGTTACAGGGCCCAAGGCAAGACACCAGCAAGGCCTGCCCTTATGCAAGCTAACAAACACAAGTCAAGACAGCAGGCTCTGACTAGCAGCACTATAATGACCTACTCTCAATGCAAACAATAATTGAAGGCCCACCCACACTGCTCAACAGGCACTGTACCCCTAGAGCCTGTCAGCATTTAGACACTGCCCCTGGGTTCAGCTAGCAGAGAAGACCTGCTGAAAAATCAATTTAGCAGCAGGGCCTTACCTCTGGGTAGGGCAGCACTGAGAACCCGCCTCCCCAGGTAAGTCAACAAAGAGGCTATCTGGGAGGACCTACCCTTCCAATGAAAGCTATCAGAGAGACCTAACACCCCAGAGCAGGACAGCAGTAACACCCTGCAACAGGGGCTGGCCACTGTTGAGAACCCAACTCCGGGATTGGTCTGCAGAGAGACCTTCCCTCCACAGCAAGTCAGCAGTGAGGTCCTACTCCCAATATAAACCAGTAGAGTAGCTCCCCATCCAGTGTCAAGCCATCAGGGTACCCTCCTTCCCCCAGTGAAAGTCAGTAACAAGGCCCCAAATCTGGCAGAAGAAACTTGTGACAGTACTTGATAAGAGCCCAAATGTCACATGAAAATAAAAAAGTAACTAAATAAGCAGAAAAATGAGGAAAGACAAAAACAACAAAGAACTTGACTATAGAAAGTTCCTATGGCAACAGTGAGAAACAAGGCACAAACTTAGAAGAGAAAAACTGTCAACATGGCTATATATGAAGCCATAAAGTAAAATGCGGGGATGGAGCCAAGATGGCATCATAAAAGCAGGAAAACTCTGTGAACTCTCCCCATAACCACCTCAAATACCTATAAAATGACTCTAAACAAATTTTAGAAATACAGAACCCACAAAGTGACAGAGAGAAACAAAACTCCTGATAAAGAGAGACCTGCAGGCAAACAAGAGTGGTCCATTGCAGTGTGCTGGGAGCAGAGCCCAACCCCATGTGAGCCTGCTATTTTAGCCCCAAGGGAGCCCCTACCAGCAGCACCTGGAGCAGATTTCAGGGGAGTGGATCACCAGCAGCTGTGGTGGTTTCCAGAATTATCAACCCATAAATGCAAAAGACAAAGTGAGATGTCAGTATGGAATTCTATTGGAACTGGGGGGAATGGAGCATGGTTCAGCCCCTGCCCACAGAGTGAGAAGAGTCAGAGGCATGGCAGCTGTGCAGCTGCCTTTGTGTGGCTGCTTCAGAGCTCCTGTCCTGCAGATCACAGGGGAACCAAGCAGGAACTGGGTTCAAATCTGGCCTCAGACATTTACTAGCTGTGTGTCCCTAGGCAAGTCACTTAACCCCAATTTCCTTAAGAAAAAAAAGTAGCCATGTCAGTTTGGAGCCTCTTAACTTCTCTTAGACTCAATTACCTCATCTGTAAAGTGAAGGAGTTGTACTTAATGGCCACTAAGGTCTCTTATAGCTTTAGATTTATGATCCTGTCAGAACTGCACACCACACCATTCTCTGACTACAGTGGCTTTGCAGACAAACAAGAGAAGTTCAGAGAGGAAATGGAACTAACAGGTCAGTCCTCCATCTTAACATAAAGGGAACTGGGCTTTTGGTATCTTCTCAGTTTTTATTCTCTTTTCCTAATCTGCTTGGATCTAGATAACTGTCTAGTTGGAGGTGGAGGTCCTAGGGTGTGTGGGCCAGCAAGACAGAGCTCATGGTGTCTGTAGAGATAGCACCAAACAAATAGCTCTGACAGCTGCGACAAAGCTCCCATCTCTGAAAGGACAGTTCAACTGTGGCAAAGAGCTCAAAAGACAAGTAATTGAGTGGCAACATAATGAAGCAAAGGAAGCAAAGCAAGCACAGCAATCAAGCCTTCAATTTTTTTGGGGGGGGACAAAAAAGGATCAAAGCATGGAATAGGAGAAAGACAACAAAATCAGAACTCCTGCATCAAAATCTTCCAAGAAAAATATCAACTGTTTACAGGCCATAGAGGAGTTCAGGAAGAATTTTGAAAATCAAGTAAGAGAACTGTAGGAAAATTTGGGAAGAGAAATGAGAGGGAGGCAAGAAAATCATGAAAAATGAGTCAACAAACTGACTGATGAAAATAACACCTTAAAAATAGACTAACTCAAATGGCAAAAGAAAAAAAAAAGCCATTGAGGAGAAGAATGCCTAAAAAAGACAATTTTGCCAGATAGAAAAAGAATTTCAAAAGCTCACTGAAGAGAATAATTCCTTTAGAATTAGACTGGAGCAAATGGAAGCTAATGACTTTATGAGAAATCAGTGTACTATTCAACAGATCCAAACAAAGGAAAAAAAAGAAAGCAATGTGAAATATCTCATTGGAAAAACCACAGACCTGGGAAATAGATCCAGGAGAGATAATTTAAAAATTATTGGACTACCTGAAAGCCATGATCAAAAAAATAAAACTTAGAAATCATCTTTCAAGAAATTCTCAAGGAAAATTGCCCTGATATTTTAGAACCAGAGGGCAAAACAAAAATTGAAAGAATTCAGAGATCACCTCTTGAAAAAGATCCTAAAAAGAAAACTCCTAGGAATATTATAGCCAGGTTCCAGAGTTCCCACATCAAGGAGAAAATACTACAAGCAGCCAAGAAGAAAAAATTTGAATATTGTGGAAATACAATCAGGATAGCACAAGATCTAGCAGCTTCTACATTAAGGGATATAAGGGCTTGGAATATGATATTCTGGAGGTCAAAGGAGCTAGGATTAAAACCAAGAGTCACCTACCCAGGAAAACAGTGTAATGTTTCAGGGAAAAATAGGGTCACTCAATGAAATAGAGGACTTTCAAGCATTCTTGATGAAAAAAACAGAGTTGAATAGAAAATTTGACATTCAAATACAAGAAGCAAGAGAAGTATGAGAAGGTTAACAGCGAAAAGAAATCATAAGGAACTTATAGTTGAACTATTTATATTCCTACATGGGAAAATGATAATTGTAACTTATGAAACTTTTCTCAGTCTGAGGATAATTGAAGGGAATATAAATGTGTATATATATATATATATATATATATATATATACATATATATATATATATATATATGATGGAATATGTGCTTATGAATACACATGAGTATGTATATGTGTGTGTGTGTGTGTGTGTGTATGTGTACAGGTATACATAGACAGAAGGCACAGGATCAATTGAATAGGAAGGGGTGATATTTTAAAAATAAAATTTATAAATTATCTCTCATAAATTATGTCATATAAAAGAGGAAAGGGAAAACTGTTACAATGGAGGGGGGAACAGGAAGGCAATCTCAGTGAATGTGGCTTAACTAGGGAATAATATACACACAAAATTGGGTGTCTTACCCTACAGGAGAGCAGGGGGAGGGGTTATGAGAGGGGATGATAGAAGGGAGGGCAGATTGGGGGGGAGGGTAGGTCGAAGCACAAACTTCTGAAAAAAAGAACAAGGTGGAACAGACAAGGGCACGTGAGGCCTGGTGCAGAGACTTGACTGTGGTCCATTGAGGTGGAGGCAGGTGGGGATGAAGACTGTGGCAGCCTGGCAGCTGACATCTGGCCAGAGGGCGCTGCTCTCACTCTTCGTCCCATTACTCCAGGCTGCAGCACTCCAACTGGATGGCAGAGCCAGCGCACATGACCGTAGAAAATGGCACCACCCACATGTGCAGAAGAGGCGCCATAAGTATTGCCTGCACAGCCCCCTTTCTCCACTGAACCTGGATAGAGGAAGTGGTTCCAGCCAGAGTGGATGCCAGGGGAGGCACAAGGAGGCAGATGTACCAGATGTCCCTCCATAAGTCTGCCTGATATCTCTGTGAGCTTCCTAAGGATATGTAGATGCAACACTGAACTGGGAGTCAGGTGATGTGTTCAAATGTTTGGTCTTTTTTGTTCAAATGTTTGTTCAAATGTTTGGTCTTTTGCTGTCTGAATTGGGACAAGTCACTTAACCTCACTGAGATTTTGAGGTGGTAACCAAATATTCTCTTGAGTGGCAGGAGACAGGAAGATGCCCAAACACAGTATAGTTTCTACCACTGTGGCCACCCTTCTGGGCAAAGCAGGAGGCCTGAAAGTATTCCAATGCTGGGGGGGCAAAACCAGCTGCACCAGAAAGTAGCAGGAATGAGATGACAACCAAGAACTGGCCCCAATGAAAACAAACCCAGTGTTGTCACCCTTGGTTGTTCCTAATGTGTCACTATTAGAAAAGATGCTTGGAGAGAAGGTGATTACTGTGTCTGAGAGAGAGGAATGGGAAGGAGTTGAATCCTTACTCAGGAAGGAGTTGGAACAGTGTCCAGTCCTTGGAATGGGCAGTGAGTGGGTGAATGTAGAAGGCAAAGCTAGCCCTGTTTTGCTCCTACAGATGGCTTCCCCAACAGCCTGCTACATCTTATTTAATCTTCCTAAGCTTATCTCTGGTAAAGCAGCAATCCCTGAAACCTTATTGGATATCTTGGAAGACAGCAAAACCTTGAAGGTTAGGGTCTGGTGTCAGGAAGATGCCAGCAAGTTGCTTCAGGAAGATGATCTCATTGTTAGAGGGTGTCTTGACCTCTTAAATTTAGCCGTGAAACAGAGGAGAGATTTGCTACAGAATGAGCTTAGCCTGAAGTTACTTACTGAAACCATACTCAACTTTCCCCTCAACAAGTCTCCTCTTCTTCATTGCTGTAATTGGGATGCTGAAGAGCTTACTGAGGAACAAGTTGCTTATGCTGCTAGGGATCCCTGAATTCGAATTGCTCTTTTCTTCATCTTCTTGGATATCCTTTGTCCATGAGTTCAACCAAGAATGGCAATGTGGAAACCATCTGGCAGAAAGTCTTGACAAAGTGTTAGGACCTTGTGGATCTCCCTTTCCATGGTAAAGGAAACAGCAATATCATTGGAGAAGAAAATATTGGGGAAACAGGGTCCTCAAAGAGGGCAAGAAACTGGAAGTCTAGAGCTGGCAGGAAGTCTTTGGGCAATCCACAAGGAAGAAATCCCAGGAAACAAAACCAGAAGCCCTTGGGCAAGGGCTGTTCTGCAAGAAAATATCCCCTCTATGATTATTGCTTTTTACATGCTCCTGATGGACAACCCCTTTGCACTTATGATAGAAAGAATGCTCAGTGGTATCTAAAAAAGGCATTGGAGAGCTGGTGAGAGAAGATCTTTTTGTGGTCAAGTTGCAATTTGGGCCATCAGGAAAGCCTGAATCACCAAAAGACTATTATCTGATGGTTAAGGAGAACTTTTGTGTTGTATGTGGCAAGAGAGTATCTTATATATGGAAGAAGGTAGTGCCCCGTGAATACGAAAGACACTTCCCCGTTCAGATGAAGGACCACAATTCCCATGATGTGTTGCTCCTGTGTACCTCTTGCTATGAAATTTCAAATTACTATGACAAAAACCTCAGGGAACAATTTGTGGAAGAGTGTGGGGCCCCCATTGGCTCTGTGTCGGGGTTACACTTTTTAGAAGATCCATGCCAATGTCAAGTGAGCTTTGGGGCCAGAGCCCTGCTCAGTGCCAAGAACCTGCCCCCTCACCACAAAGAACTCCTACAGGGGATCAAGGAGTTTTTTTTGTTTGTTTGTTTTTGTTTTTTTTGTTTGTTTGTTTGTTTTGTTTTGTTTTTACACAGAGACTGTCACAGACCTGATACTAAAGGAAGCACCAAGTTCAGAAACCAGGATTGCCAATGAGAGCTATGTTTCACATGTGCTGAAGGTGGTACATTGCCATGAAAAAGGTGGGTTGTGCTCTGTCATGCAGCTGGAGAGTTGCTGGTGCCAACACTTCTTGGACTCCATGAAATCCAGACATCTGTCCCAGCAGTGGTTGTTCAACCATAGTCATCAAAATCTACTTCAGAAACATGGGGATAATCTGCTGATGGAGCTGTCAAGTTAGTTTCTCTCCTGTTAAGAGATGGAAGGGGACAGAGGCCTGGACGCAGCAGCCCACAGAGATCCAGATGCTATGGTGTGAAGAGAACCAGACAAGGCCTGATAAACGTGGTGGCAAGTTGACCCACGAACCAAAGGGCCACTGCAAGGCCTTTCACCAAAGGGCTGGGACTAGAAGGAGCTGGGTAAGAATGAAATGCAGGGCCCCTGGCAGGGGCAGCAACTACTCCTGGGACTACCAATCCACAGCCCAGAAATTTAAAAAGCCCCTAACTGGACCTCCAGGAACCCCAGCTGCTCCCATCCCCCCTCTGACACTGAAAACATAGTAATTATTGCCCCAGTTTAAAGCCTTAAACAGTGAAGGCTAGGGAACCCTAGAGAAAGGGCATGGCTAGGGCCCTGCCTCAAAATGGGTAGAAATAAGACTGCAAAGACAAAGACTCTTGAGTCCTACTATCCTGAAAGGGAGGAAATAACCCAGAGGGAGATAGTGTTGACTCTACACCCACAGCTGAAGCCTCAAAAGGGAACTGGTTTCAAGCACAGAAAGCATTCTTAGATTAGTTCAAAATGAACTTTGAAAACCAAATTCGAGAGATAGAAGATAAAATCAATAATACTTTTAAAATCAAAATTGCAAAATTAGAAACACATTACAATGAAGAAAACAGCTCCTTATTAAAAAAAATGTGTGTTATGGAAAAAGAGCTCCAAAAACTAACTGAGGAAAATAATTTGCTAAAAACTAGAATCAAACAAATTGAAACAAATAACTCTATGAGGAACCAAGAATTAGTCAAACAGAACATTAAGAATGAAAAATTGGAAAAAAGATGTAAAATATCTCAATGGAAAACAGATCCAGGAGAGATAATCTGAGAATCATAGGCCTACTGGAAAAGCATGTTGAAAAAATGAGCCTGGACAACATCTTCCAAAAACTCATCAAGGAAAACTGCCCTGAGATACTAAAACCAAAGGGTAAATAGACATCGAGAGAAGAGTCCTTGAAATGTTATGGCCAAACTCCAGAACTATCAGGTAAAGGAGAAAATACTTTAAGTGGCTAGAAGGAAACAATTCAAATATCAAGGAACCACAGTGAGGATCACGCAGGATCTGGCAGCTTCTACACTGAAAGATTGGAGGAAATGGAATACAATTTTTTGCAAGGCAAAAGAGATTGGGTTACAACCAAGGATCACCTACCCAGCAAAACTGAACATATTATTATAGGCAAGGAGATGGTCATTCAACAATATAACAGATTTCCAGACCCTCCTGATGGAAAAGGAAGAGCTCAATGTAAAATTCAACCTCCAATTACAAGATGCAAGAGAGACAAAGAAAGGTGAACAAGGAAAACACACACACACACACACACACACACACACTCCCTGTTATTTAAGAAGAGCAAACTCTTTGTAGACAAGTAGAGGGTATGAGTATAAATTACATAAAATGACGATTAAAAAAAACTTATTAAGGGCTACAAAGGGACTGCAATGGAAAAAGAGAAAAGAATGAAATGGAAGATTGTGCTATATTGTTTGCCACACAAAGAGGCATAAAAACAATAAAGCAAAGGAAAGAAGGGAGGGAGATGAGTATTATATGAATCTTTCCCTTGTTGGTTTTGGTGCAAGGAGGGAATAACAAAACCAATTAAGCATAGGACTCTATCAAGAAGAGACACAAAATGTATTATAATAGAGGGAAAGAGGGGAGGGAAGGGATCCTTCCATGAGATCTATTCCTGTCACTCTTGGTGCAAAGAAGAAATAACATACTACATTAAGTATAAAACTATCCTACAGGCAATAGGAGGGGGGAAACATCAAATGTTCATGGCTGAGTCAAGCTAATAAAATATAAAATGACAATTTTACCTAAATTAAATTACATATTTAGTGCCATACCAATAAAATTACCAAAAAAATTATTTTATAGAACTACAAAAAGTAGTAATAAAATTCATTTGGAATAACAAAAGGCCCAAAATATCAAGGGGATTAATGAAAAGAAATGCTAGGGAAGGTGGCCTAGCTATACCAGATTTTAATCTGTATTGTAAAGCAGAAGTCATCAAAACTACTTGGTACTGGCTGGGGAATAGAGCAGTGGATCAACTGAATCAATTGGCTACACGAGATTCAACAGTCAATGATTACAGTAATCTTGTGTTTGATAAGCCCAAAGACTCCAGTTTTGTGTATAAGAACTCACTATTTGACCAAAAAAAAAAAAAAACTTCTGGGAAAACTGGAACATAGTATGGCAGAAACTGGACATAGACCATTATCTAACACTGTATACCAAAATCAAGTCTACATGGGATCTAGGTATAAATGATCATACTGTAAGCAGGCTGGAAAAGGAAGGAATAGTTGACCTGTCAGATTTATGGAGAGGGGAAGATTGCATGACCAAACAAGAATTAGAGAGCATTATAAAATGTAAAATGGATAACTTTACATGAAACTGAAAAGCTTCTGAACAAAGACAATGTAACCAAGATTAAGAGGGAAGTGGGAAATTGGGAAAAGAGACATTTTACAACCAACGTCTCTGATAAAGGCCTAATTTCTAAAATACACAGAGAAATGAGTCAAATATATAAGAATACAAGTAATTCCCCAATTGATAAATGGTCAAAGGATATGAATAGACAGTTCTCAGAGCAAAAAATTAAAGATATTTATAAGCATATGAAAAAAAGTTTGAAATCACTATTGATTAGAGAAATGCAAATCAAAACAACTCTGAGGTACCACATCTCACCAGTCAGATTGGCTAAGATGACAAAACAGGAAAAAAAATAAATGCTGGAGAGGATATGGAAAAATTGGAACACTAATACATTGCTGGTGGAGTTGTAAACTGATGCAGCAATTCTGGAGAGTAATCTGGAGCTATGCCCAAAGGGCTATAAGTAATTTCATATCCTTTGATCCAGCAATAACATTTCTAGGGTTGTATCTCAAAGAGATCACAGAAGCAGGAGCAAAACCCATATGTACAAAAATATTTATAGCAGGTCTTTTTGTTGTGGCAAAGAACTGGAAATTAAGGGGATGCCCATCAATTGGGGAATGGCTAAACAAGTCATGGTATATGAATGCAATGGAATACTATTGCGCCTCTTGGAATTAAGTAAGTACAATTAAAAATAGACAAGAAAGAATTTAAGGAGATGAATAGAATTATAAAAACAAGTTAGATATGATAGACCCCTGTAGAAAATTGAATGGGAATAGAAATATATATACCTTTTTTCTCAGCTGCATATGACACCTTCAGAAAAACTAAGCATGTATTAGAGCACAAAAACCTCACAATCAAATGCACAATCACAAAAATATTAAATACATACCTTATAGATGTTAATGTAATAAAAATACATACAAGAAAGGGCAGCAGAAAGATAAATTAAAAATTAATTGGAGATTAATCCTACATAATTGGGTCAAAGAACAAATCATAGAAATAATCAAAAATTTCATTTAAAAAAGTGACATCAATAAGATAACATACCAAAATTTATGGGAGGCACCCAAAGTAGTATGTATGGGAAAAATTGTGTCTATGCATGCTTAAATTACAAAAGAGCAGATGAATGAATTGAGTAGGCAACTAAAAAAAAACAGCCAGAAAAGAACAAATTTTAAATTCTTAATTAAACACCTGAAAGTCAAAGGAAATATTAATAAAATTGCAATTAAGAAAGTCATTGAAATAATAAATATGAATAGAAGGTGGTTTTATGAAAAACAAAATGGGGAGTAGAAACAGCTCATCCAAGCCACTCTGCCCCCAGGTTCCCAACAGGTAAAAGGGGACTCTGAACAACATCTGGAGCCCCAGCACCCACAGAATGACACAGAGAAGCTAACCTCCCGCTGAGGACAGCCCAGCAGCCCTGCAGGAAGGACCAGTGTAGTGCTCTGGGAGATGGCAGCGTGCAGGGAGTTGAGCCGAATGCCAAGGTTTTAGCCCCAGGGCAGCAGGGCCAGCAGCCAGCTGGAGGAACCCCAGAATACCAGCAGCTGTGGTGACTCCAGAATTATCAACATAGACATGCCTAGGACAAAATCAGAGGTTAGTGTCCTATGGACTTTGGGACCAGTATTTGGGGAATGCATCAGCTCCCTCCCCTGGGGCTAGAAGCCGCTGAGGAGACATGCCATTTTGTAGTTTTCAGAGGCAGCTCTAGCTCCTGGCCTGCTAATTGTAGGGAGATCCAGCGATCAGTCTTGGGGGGTAATCGCTCTTGCTTTAACCTCCCTGGATCTGGATTGTGATCTAGGGTGGAAGTTGTGGGTGGGTTTACAGCTTGCCAGAAACGGAAGTTGCCCCCCACATGTTCGGGACAAAAATTCCTCTCTCTGGCCTTAAAGTCATAGTGTGGCAACAAGCCCCAAAGTCAAGTAATTAAGTGGCAACATGCCAAGGCAAAGGAAACAGAAAAATGCGACCCTAGACTCCTATTTTTGGGGCATAGAGCGGGAAAAGGACTGTGAGGTCAGAAGTCCTGCTCCAAAAGCCCCGGGGGAAAACATGAGTGGGTTGCAGGCCATAGAGGACCTTAAGAAGGACTTTAAAAATCAAATAAGAGAAGTGGAGGAAAAATTAGAAAGAGAAATGAGAAGGATGCAGGAAAAGTATGAAATGAGGGTCAACAGCCTGACTGAGGAAAACAACACCTTAAAAAATAGACTAACTCAAATGGCAAAGGAGGCCCAAAAGGGCAATGAGGAGAAGAATGCCTTAAAAAGTCGAATTTGCCAGATGGAAAAAGAATCTCAAAAGTTCACTGAGGAGATTCATTCCTTCAGAGTTACACTGGAGCAAATGGAAGCTAATGACTTTATGAGAAATCAAGATGCTGTTAAGCAGATCCAAACAAATGAAAGAATAGAAGGCAATGTGATATATCTCATGGGAAAAACCACTGACCTGGAAAATAGATCCAGGAGAGACAATTTAAAAATTATTGGACTACCTGAAAGCCATGATCAAAGAAAGAACCTAGAAATCACCCTTCAAGAAATTCTCAAGGAAAACTGCCCTGATGTTTTAGATCCAGAGGGCAAAATAGAGGTTGAAAGAATCCACAGATCACCTCCTGAAAAAGATCCCAAAAAGAAAACTCCCAGGAATATTATAGCCAGGTTCCAGAATCCCCAGATCAAGGAGAAAATACTACAAGCAGCCAGGAAGAAACAATTTCAATATTGTGGAAACACAATCAGAATAGCCCAGGACCTGGCAGCTTCTACACTGAGGGATCAAAGGGCATGGAATATGATATTCCAGAGGGCAAAAGAACTGGGAATGAACCCAAGGGTCACCTACCCAGCAAAACTGAGTATTTTGTTTCAGGGGAAAATATGGTCATTCAGTCGAATAGAGGACTTTCAAGGATTCTTCAGGAAAAAACCAGAATTGAATAGAAATTTTGACATCCAGACACAAGAAGCAAGAGATGCCTGAGAAGGTAATCAGGGAAAAGAAATCAAAAGGAACTTATCAAAGTTGAACTATTTACATTCCTATATGGAAAAACAATAACTGTGACTGATGATATCTTTCTCACTATGAAAATAATGGAAGAAGGGTGTGTGGTCATATGAATAAATATGTGAATGTGTGTGTATATGGTTACAGTTATATATGGATAGAGGGCATAGGTTGAATTTGTTGGGAATGGAGAATACTCAAGGGATGAAATTATGAGGTGAGAGAGGAAAGTTGCAAGAGGAGATGGGGAGAAACAGAACTGGGAATGAACCCAAGGGTCACCTACCCAGCAAAATTGAGTATTTTGCATAGGTACACATGTAGAACCTATATTGAATTGCTTATCTTCCCAGTAAGGGTGGGTGACAAAGGCGGAAGGGAATGAATCTGGAATTAAAAGTTTTTAAATTAATTGTTTAATATTCAGATATTACAATATATGTATATGTACATATATATGTAATATTATTTTCATGTAACTGGGAAATAAGTTCTACAGACACTGGGGTATAGAGATCCACCATACCCTACTGCAAAGTTGGAGGGGATATACGAGAAGATATGGGAGAGAGCAGATTGGTGGATGGGATATGCAGTGGCACAGCTATTTTGGGGTGGTGGGTAGGGGAAAACCAGGGAGAAAATTTGTAACTCACAATCTCTTGGAAATGAATGTAAATGAAATGAATGTAAACTAGAAGTTAATAAAACATTTGATAAAAAAAAAGAATATGTCATTCCTCTGTTGATAAATGGTCAGATCATATGAACAAGCAGTTTTTTATACACAAAAAATTATAGCTATCTATAATCTTATGAAAATGCTTTAAATAACCATTGATTAGAGAAATGCAAATTGAAACAATTCTGAGGTACCACTGCACACCTAACAGATTGGCTCATATGAGAGAAAAGGAAAATGATAAATGTTTCAGGGGATGTGGGAAAACTGGGAAATTGATGAATTATTGGCAAAGTTGTGAACTGATCTGGCCATTCTTCTGAGTAATTTGGAACTGTGCCCAGTGGCCTATCAAAACCTTTAGACTCTTTTACTCAACAGTACTATGTTTACTTCTGTATACCAAAGAAATTTTCCAAAAAGAGAGAAAAAGACTTTTTTTTTTTTTGCTTTTTTGGAGGGCAATTGGGGTTAACTTGCCCAACTTTTTTTTTTTTACAAAAATATTTATAGCAGCTCTTTCAGTGGTGGCTAAGAATTAGGAAATGGGGAATGGATGAATAAGTTGTGGCATATGAGGTATATGATTGTAATGGAATATTATTGTGCTATTAGATAATGATGAGCAGGCAGATTTCCAAAAAATCTTACATGAACTGATACAGAGTGAAGTGAGGAAAATAAGGAGTATACTGTGCACAGTAACAGCAATATTGTACAATAAACATCATTGAATGATCGCTATTCTCAGCAATACAAAAATCTGAGATAATCTCAAAGGGCTCATGATGAAAAATGTTATCCACTTTTAAAGAAAGAACTAATGGCATCTGAATGAAGAATGCAATCTCTCTCTCTCTCTCTCTCTCTCTCTCTCTCTCTCTCTCTCTCTCTCTCTCTCTCTCTGTCTCCCACCTTTGAAACTATTTTATAGTTATTTGATATCATTTATAGTCTTTTCTTCCAGTAGAGCATAAGTCCTTTGAGATCATGGACTATTTCTTTTGGATATTGTATCTCTAGTACTTTCACAGAAACTTTTTCATCGTAAGAGATTAAAAATGTTTGTTTAATTTAATTAGATTAAATGATTCTGCCACTCTTCAAAACTGTTGTAGGAGATTCAGGCAGAACATGGTATTGCTGTCTTCTTCTAAACAACTGGTTTCCAAAAAAATTTGAGTGAATGCGTATGAGTTTAAAAATAAAAATAATTAAATGCAAAAATCTAGGACTTACCATGGATAGATACATATATACTTAGTGATAAATGCACTTATTAATTGAACTGTTTATACATGTATTTCTATAGTAAAGTCATGCATATCATAGAACTTACAAAAACATGTATTAAAAAGGGATCATAAAGCCAAAAGGGAACCTCTAGAGATCGTTGCTTGGACTCAGGCAGAGGTTCCCAAAATGAATTGGCCTACTCCCCCCTTAAAAAAAAGGGAAAATATGTAGCCCCCCCCTGGAAATCTATTTTCTTCAATTCTTTAATTTTTTTTGAAATTTGCATTATTTCAAACTATTACTGCTTTCCCCCCCACATTGTTCCAGTGCCACACCACACCCCAGGGGCATTATCACTCATGTAGGGCACCTATGGATTAGAGAAATGACATGGGGAAAAGCATTAACAAATGTAGGTATGGTAGTTTCATTCTAACACTCATGTGGGCACACCTTCAGATAATTGATAAATATTTCACCCAATAGGGATTTGATTAGGTCTCATGTATCCTTAGTAACAGTCTTGGACATTTCTATTTTTCTCTAGTGTTATCCTTTTCTTTTCCCTAATCACTATATTTTTTTTATTATAAGTTTCTAAGTTTTATCTGTTATCAATCTCAGATTGATTTTTTTAGGCCCAATAGCACTATTTTGTTTTAACTGAAGACTAGTTCTTTACTTCAGATTTACTGATATCCTCTTTTAACAAATATTCAAAGTCGCAAGTTGAGAAACCTAATTTCTTCATTTTTATGTTAATCCAATTAAATTATAACTTGAAATTTTGTTATTCTGTCTAATTCTCATATTTAATGTGTCTTATTCTTATGGGTCTCTCCCTCTCTGTTAACTTTCCTACCATTATCCCACTTTTCATATGTTTTCTTCATTATTTCTTAAATGGAATATTCTACTTTCCTGTAGTCTTTGACAAATGATCTATTTGGAATATTTATGTGGTTATTGGTCTTATTGGCTTGTGGATTTCTCCTTTCATGTATAGTTTGATAGATTTAAAAATTACATTATTGCATCTTATAATTATATAATGTTGTATTCTACTTCTAAAAATACTAACTTAGTTGATTGATGCATCTCATAAGCCTTTTCCCTTTTGTCAACTACTCTGCTTTTCAAGTAATCTATATCCCTATCTAAATTTCCTGAACTCCTGATAATTTAACTTTGAATATATACCATTTGCCTTCCCTGTCATTCATTCTTATTTTGATGGTGGTGTTTCTTTTTTCTTTGCCAGCACAAATATATTTAAAAGTGTTATTCTCCTGCTGCATTGTATCTTATAATTTACATCTGTGGGGGATCCCCTTGGTTCCCAAAGGAGTATATGCTAAAAATGATGTATTTTCTTCACTTCAGAATGTTTCCATGCATATGTAGTGTAGGGTGTAGGCGGGAAGGGAGAGTCATGTGTGCTTCCACCCAGAAATATATTTCAGTTGTATTGATTAATACTTATATTTTAACTATATTTTCCCTTTTCCCTTTAATATGCAATTATCTTATCCTGCAAATGAAATTAATTAATTCAAGCTTTGGAGCATGTAAATTACCTTTTTTGAGAATGGATAAACATTAACTTTATATGCCAGCCTTTGGATATGTCAGCACAACTCAAATTTGAACTGACTGTTAAAATGACTGCTACTGTTAAATTTAAAGCAGAAGATTAGAATTAAAAATAGTTGATTAAATTCTGCCCCAATTGACCACTAAATCTGGGACATCTGATGATTCATTTTATTATTCAGCTATTGATCTACATATAACAAATCAGGTCAAGCCTAAGGATTGTAACAAGCATGGAACAGTTTTACAATTGAATATTATCATCTTTAATCATCTTTGAACACCCTCTGACTTTTTGGTCTTTATTCTGAGGAGACAACCATATCTAGTTTCAAAATTTAGAGAACTCATGAATGTTTTTATTTTCTTTCTACATCAGCAACTTTCTCACAATTCAGTTAGTCATATAGTTACCTTTGAAAGTGTGATGAAAGAAAAATAACCATGAGGGTTATTTTTTAAGGCACAATATATAGTAGTGAAAACAACAACTATTTGTTTTAAATCAACATTTAAAGCACATTTTTCTTCAGAGACATCACAAATTCAAGTAAATTATTATAGATAAATATGCAAAAAATAAAATCTGCTTCAAAGTATTCTGATACTCATGTTGAAATGAAGGAAGAGAATGAAGAGTTCAACCTTGGCAATAATTCAGACACTGAGACAACTCAGGTTTTGTAATTAGTGACCTTCAATGTTCATACAGAAAAAAAAAAGGATATCGTGAAATCATTGCTCTTTGTGTCTCTAGGTCCCATTTACCCTATATTCATTCATCTATATTTTTAAAAAATATGATTTATTTAAACATTTTAAAGGCAAGCATATATCAAATATTCATATGAAATCAAGCCTAACATCTTTATATAGCCATGTACCCAAACAAACAAAAAAACATATACATAAACAAACACAAATATACACACATGTGTGTATATATAGATACACATGTACATGTTTGTATACATACATATTCATGTATATAGATAAACATACATGCATGCATGCATACATACATACATATTTCAGTTTATACTTACAATTCATCAGTTCTTTTGCTGGAGGTAGATAGCATTTTCATCATAAATCCTTTAGAACTACTTTTGATCACTGTACTAATCAGAGTAGCTAAGTTTTTCATGGTAAATTATTTTAACAATATTGTATTAATATTAAAATATTCTTCAAGTTCTGCTCCGTCTAATCTCCATCAGTTCATATAAGACTGCCCAGGTTTTTCTGACACCCTCCTGCTCATAATTTCCTCTAGCACAATAGTGTTTAATCACAATCATATACCACAACTTGTTTAACCAATCTCTAATGGATCGACATGCACTCAGTTGCTAATTTTATTATAACCACAAAAAGAACTGCTATAAACATTTTTGTACATATAGGACTGCTGAACTTTCTGTTTGTGATATAGATACAGTTGCACAGTTTTGCAGCCCTGTAGGCATAGTTCCAAATTGCTCTAAAAATGGTTGGACCAATTCATAATTTTACCAAGAGAACATTAATATCCCTCTTTCCCCATTATCTCCTGCAGCACTTGTCATTTTGCTTTTCTGTATTGTTAGCCAATGTGAAAGGAGTGAAGTACCATGTCAAAATTATTTTTACTTTGCATTTCTCTAATTATTAGTGATTTAGAACATATTTTCACGTGACTCTTGATGTCTTTGATTTCTTCTTCTGAAAACTGCCTGCACAAATCCTTTGGTGATGGCTCTTTTCCTTTTTTTGTTTGTTTTTATAAATTTGATACAATTCCCTATGTTTAGAAATAAGGATTTTATTAGAGAAATTGATATAAATATTTGTTCCCAATTTCATGCTTCCTCCTATTTTCCTTCCACTGCAAAAGCTCTTTCTTGTGGTCCTCTTTCATGTAAGATAATTTTCCACATTCTACTACTGCCTTCCACTTTCTCTTACTGCATCTTTCTCTCTTTTACCCCTTAATTTTTTAGATCATTTCAACAAAATTATCTCTGTTTAAATAGAGTACTTTTAACTATCCTAATAATGATTGTTTGTAAAAGTAGTATGTATCATCTTTCTTTATAGAAATGTATACAATCTAATCTTATTACATTCATTATGACATCTTTTCATATTTATCTTTTTATACTTCATTTGAATCTTGTGTTTGAATGTCAAATTTTCTATTCAGCCCTGGTGTTTTCATCAGGAGTGCTTGAATTTCTTTTTATGTCCTTAAAGGACCATTCCCACTCTCACCCAGAAGGATTATACTCAATTTTACAGGGTAGGTTATTGTAGGTTTTAATCTTATTTTTTCTTGTATGTTTTCATTCTCTAGGTCTTATTCCAGTATTTCGTCATGTTTCATGAAATTGTTTATTTCTATTTAGACTATTCTAGTTTTTAGGAATTTCTTAGGTAAGGTTTACTATTTTCTCTTCTAATATCTCAATTCCCCTAATTACTTTCTCGATAGATTTCACTTCATTTGTAATCTATTGTTTCATTTCTTTCAGCCTTTCTGTCCAAACCCTTCTTTTTTGGGAGGCACTATTCACACTTGTTATAGAGTTATTCACTCATTTGGGATTTTCACCTTAGATGATTCCCAACCCTTCAATGTTATGATTTCTCTTTACTTATATCTCTATCCTTGGTTCTTAATTAGGACTTAGTATGAGGGGCAGGCTTCTCTCCTTCTTACTCTCTTGGATGGTTTGGTCAAGCCTTGTTTTTTTCTAAGCTAACTTTCTTGGGTTCTTACTCCTAGTTTCCACTTTTCTTGGTGAATCTGTGCTTAGAGAACTGGCTGACTTTAACTTTCCTGGTCAAAGTTCTTTAGTTCTCTACCCCTAAAGAGGGCACTAGTTGGTTTTAATCAGGATGCTGAATAATCTTCCTTTTTTTTCCTCCCAAGTTAGTGCCAGCGGTAGTCTTCTGTTCCTCCTTGAAGCTTTCCTTGATAAGGATTCTGGGTAGTCTTTTTTCCCTTAGGACTTCCTGAATGAAATGTTATTTCTTGTTCGCTTAGGGCCCTACCTGATCATGTTTCTCTTGGGGTTTCCCCATTAATAGTACTGGGTGGTTTTCTAGCTTTCCAGGAGCTTTCCTGGTCACAGTGTTTTCTCGTTAATATTCTCTTCCCCTCTCTACCCCACTTCTGGTTTAGGGCTTTTACTTTCTTGGTGATGCTGATATTTCTTCTCATGGCAGCTTCTCTTGAGGACTTCTCTTCCAGGATCCACTGATTCTGGCTGTAATTTTGTTCAGTTTTGAGTTAGACTGAAGAACATATTTATTCTTGGGATGGAGAGGGGAGCTTTCTTAGTAATTGTTCAATCTGTTGCTATTTCTACATCACTGCTAGAGTAAAAGTGGGAGAGTCGGGTGCCTATATGATCTATAATGCAGCATACTCAGCCAAAAGAATTTCCTTAATATTTTCTTATTGTGAACAATTCCTTTACATTTCTAAAAAATTCCAGAGCACATTCTTGGCAAAATAAATAGGTCAAGTCACAAAACATCAGTCCCAACTAAACTATAAAATCCATCTCTAAATGAAAAGAAAATTACTCTCAGTATTATAAAGGCAGGTGGTTAAGCTTCAAAATCCTATGTATAACTACTAGGTAGTTATGAAGGTCTTTTTCAGAAAATCAATTGAATGCAAAACAAATAAAATAAACTTACCTAGTATTTTTATGAAGTAGAGGAGTGGTTTTGTATTGTAATTAAAAAAAAATGATTGTTAGACCTGAACCTTGACCTCCCAAATACTACACACACCACACACACACACACACACACACACACACACACACACACACACATATGTATGTGTATATATGTATATATACACACATGCATATACACATGTATTTATGTATGTAGAGATAGATAGATAGATAGATAGATAGATAGATAGATAGATAGATAGACAGATGGACAGATAGACAGATAGGCAAACAAATATATTCATTTCACTGGGTGTAGAACAATTCTCAAATTTACAGATAACAGCAGTTTTCTTAGCTTTAATGTTTTCCTCTTTTTAATTAACTCTTTACTTAAAAAAATTCAAGTCAGGCACTCTAAATCTATAACGCAAAGCAAAGAACACAGAAACCCTTGCCATTTAAGAGATTTTGTTACACGTTTTATAGAGAAAGCATCTATCTATAACTGTTTTTAATGCTATCATTCAGTGCTTCAAGTGAGAGGGTAAAAAGAAAGTGGGATAATCTAAGCATCTCTTCAGCTAAAGAAATAAGGAAAATGGTCTGTTAAGAGGAAAAGTCCTTTTAGGTAAATCTGCTAACAGATAGTGGGATGCTTTTCAGGCCATCTTGAAAAGAAGGAGAAAAAATTCCATCTTACTTCAGGCTCTGAAAGAACTATATTATTGTTTCAGAAGTGCTGTTGTTCCAATCCTGAACAATTTTCTCTGAAACTATTCCCTAAGAAATTGCAATTACAAGGATTTATCAAAATTAGACTAATTGCCCTCTTTTTAACTACAAAAATTTGATATATTGAATAGAATTTAGAAGGGAAATCCTTGTAAGCAGCTGAGAAACAATTTACAATCAAATAATACTTGGTATTATAAAAAACTATGAGCTTGTCTAGATTCCATTAAAAGTGTTAGTAGGACCTACTCTAATTAGAAGCAACTTCTAATTCCAAACAAGATCTGTAGGACAAAGTAAAAAGCAAATAGATACAATATGGTTTTTCCTCAAACATTTAAGGTATTTTTATAATATGTAGGCACATACATAGGTTTGTGCATATAGATTTAGTGTTGAAGGGAATTTAGGGCTCACCTACTCCAAATCCAACTTTTTAAATAAGAAATTAATGCATAGAAGGACTAAGAGACTTGGGGTCAGTCAAGCAGACATTAAATGATAAAAGCTAGATTTTAACTCTGGTGCTCTGATGCCAAATACAATATCCTTACCATTAACCATCCTATTATGCAAAACAGCATGTTCCAACGGGTATGCAGAGTGGAAAACATTGGAGATCTTAGTTTCAGTCCTGCTTCTATCATTAGCTGGCTCTCTGATTAGTGACTTCACTTAATCTTTCTAGACATCATTAGAAAATAAGGTTAGTTGAAAAGAGTGACATCTAAAGTCCCATCAACTCTAATGTTTTATTTCTTGCTCTGCTTCTATTCTCTATAAGAATTTTTCTTCCTGGTTTCTTCATATCAAGTAAGCACAAGCTATCAGTGAGCAATTTTTAAACCTCTGTCTGGTGTGAGGCACTGTGCTGGAGGTGCAAATACAATAAATAAAACCATACATTAAGAAGCTTATGTTCTAATGGAGGAGACAACAAGCACACATATAGGATATATAGCATAAAGACAATAAAGACTATATAGGATATATATGTAGATATGTGTGCATACACAAACATATATCCTACATGTAGGATATAAGTGTTTTATGATAAGCTAGGATAAAGGATGTATAGGGTAAATATAAGGAAAATAAATACAAATAAACATAAAATAGTTTATGACAAACTAGTGTGAGAGAACTACAACTAACCTTTAAAGTAGTCTTTTATTTGAGTCAAAGATATTTTAAAATAAGTTAATAGATTTAGTATATAATCATCATTATCTGTTATGACTATACATGTGTGATATTAATATTTATCCTTTTAATTTGGGGACCAAATGTTAAACTTAATACCCAAAGCTTATACCTTGGAGCTTACATTTAGTCATATGATATAGTTTATATTTATGAATGAAAACACATTTTTATGAAAAAAGGGTAATGCTATCAATTAATCAGTGACTGGAAACATCCAGTGGCTAACAATTTCTTACCATTCATACAATTATTTAACAATAAGCAGAAAGAGATATAAAGCTAACAAAGTAATTAACAGAAAAGTAATGAGGGGTAGTAGTAGACAATTGGAGAAGAAAAAGACCGAAAATATACCCCAAGAAACTATCAGATTAGTTAAAGCAGATGAGAAAATTCATAAAGAAGTCTTAACTAGGAGTAAGAGTGAAGAGAAATAGCATCCAGTTTTATTGTTAGACTGAAAAAATAATGTCTCATTTCTCATAAAACAGTCTTCCAAATGAGTAGAATCATTTTGTGGCACTTCAGTTGCTTTTTCTGCTGTAAGAATGAAAGATACAACATGTATATTTGCATATAGATTAATTAAATTTCCCTTATACCTCTGGAAGTCCTTTGGCAAAGAAAAATTGACACTTCATTATGATATGTAAACAAATTAATGTACTTCAAGCATTCAACTGAAGCATTTAATGTATCTGTTCAAAATAGTTTGTTTGAAATATACAGGACTTTCAGAAATTTAAAAAACTTAATCTATTACTTATTGTTTTTTTTTTAATCCCCCAATGACACAGCTGCTTCAAATATAACATATTCTATTAATAGGGTGATGTCCTGGGTCATGTTTTTTGACCACATGTTATCTCATGGTATCATAGATTTAGAACTGGAAAGGGCCTCACACATGAGGAAAATGAACTCAAAATGATCGTGACTTCCCCAAGTTCACATTGTAATTAGTTCAGACTAAGACTTAGAACAAATTGCTAGTGGTAAAAGGAAAGAGTTCAGTTCAGGATTAGATAACTCTGTTAGTGGGATTCTGGGACAGTGAGAAATAAAATTAAAATCTAATGTAATGATGATAATATATTGTAGTTTTGGGGCTGCTAGTGGCACAGTGAGTAAGAGTGATGGCCCTGGAGTCAGGAGGACCTGGGATTGGTTCCAGCCTCAGAAAATTGGCACACATAAATAAATGACTAGCTGTGTAACCTTGAGCAAATTGCTTAACCCTGATTGCTTATAAAAATATATATTGTAGTATTTAGAAAGCTCTAATGTTAAATATCCCACATGACTTGGATAGTACAAATATTCCATGCCCAATTTACATATGAGAAAACTAAAGTTCAGAGAGGATGAATCATTTACCCACAATCAAATTATAAATTCTAAATTTAGGACTTGTATTCACTTATCTGAGTGAAACAAGTAACTTTCTAAAAGATATAATATTGTCTCTCAGACATGACCAGAACATAGACATCTCTACATCTCTAGAGATATAATATTATTTGTGTAATATATAGTCAGGATATAGTGGACCCTAAACAATAGACAGAGAAGAAAACAGAAAGCTATGGAAATTTTTTGAACAGGAGAGTGATGGAATGAAAGAAGCTTGAGTACTATATATGTGAGTGAGTAGGAAAAAGAGCATTTAGTCACTATGTATAGCTATGAAACGGTTTTGTTAATCTGAACAAGTGAGGTACTAAAAGTTGACATGAGGATTTTGGCAGGGGGAATAGAGAAGAAAGCAGATAGGTGGCACAGTGGATAGATCCAATTATCCTAAGTGAGGAAGTCCTGAGCTAAAATCTTGCTTCAAACACTGACTAGCTTTGGGACCTTTGGCAAATAATTTTCCATTTCCTCATTAGCAAAATGAGGGATACTACTTACACATACCTCACAGGATTGTTGTAAGGAAAAAATAAAATAATATTTATAAAACATTTTATAAACGTTAAAGGGAAGCATAAATGTTATCTATTGTTATTACTGATTGAAGATACATTTCAAAGGAAAATAGGTAGAATTTGAGTGCCTGTTTATAAGTAAGGGAAAGGGGGAATTGAATTAAAGAGACGTCAAGTACCAGTAGCTGTGTAGAGCGATCTATATGTGACATTTCCCTGTTTCTTTGTTCTGAATTTTCTCCCCCTCTCTTCCCTTCCTCCCAAGATGGCATGCATTCTGATTGCCCATTCCTCCAGTCTCTCTTCCCTTCTATCACACCATCTTATCCCTTTCCCCCTTATTTTCTTGCAAGTCAGGATAGATTTCTATACTCCATTGCCTGTATATCTTATTTCCCAGTTGCATGTAAAACTTTCTTTTACCTTCATTTTAAAAACTTTGACTTAGAAATTTTCTCACATCTTCCCTCTCCACCCACCCTCATAGGGAAGGTAAAACAATTAATATAGGTTGTACATGTTCAGTTATGCAAACTACTTACCTGTATTTTGTATGTGAAGTAGTGTCCCTGGGAACATCTTAAAGAGTACAGGGTCAAATAGAAAGAAGTGTGGGTAGGGTGGGAGGGTAGCAATGGGATTTATAATCAAGGAGCTATTTATCTGAACATTGTAAGTTCAGTTTCAGAGAAATGGTGCCTGAAGCAATTGTGAGATGCTCATTTGGAGATGTCTAGGAAGCAACTGGAGAGATCATAACATGAGATATAGATTCCAAAATCATTCTCATAGTCATGATAACTGAAAAAGGGAAGAAAAAAATGTGAGATATCTAAACAACTGACCAGACTTTAGATACCATTCCTAGCATTATTCACAGATTTCCTTTAACAGTTTATAGCAAGACCTATCAAATCTCGTTAAAACTTGGAAATTGGAACACTTTGCTTTGATTTGTCCAAATGCTCTTTTCCTGTAATTCAAGTCAGTGATATTTTAACAAATAAGTTAATAAATTTATTATGCTGTTATTATCAAATGTTAGGAATATATATGTGAGAATTTGGATATATGTATACTGATCACACTAGTTGTCCCTGTAACTGAGGTCCTTTCGTGATATGAAGGAAAGGAAGCTAACAAATCAACTTATTTAAACTGTTATCCTACAACTAAGTGCTTACATTTTATAAGAGAATTATAGGGAAAGATTAAGGTTTAGCCCAAAGACAAAAATTCCAAAGAGAGGCATTTGAATTTGGGGTTGAGGGTGCCTGGATGGTGTACATCTTTTAGTGAAGAGGAAGATGGAAGCTTCCTAATTTCCATCAAATCACAACACATAGTTACCTATATATTCCACTTATAATTGCTCTTGTATTTGGAATTTTAGAATTTGATAAATTTTCTTTTTCAAAATATTCAACTAAAATATTACTTTTTAGTTGAAAATTACTGAAAAAAAATAGATTTTCTCACAGAAAACTAAATGTGAAAAATATTCCTAAAGAAAATATAAACGTGTAAAATATCTGTATACTCTCATATATTCTCCTATATCCATGTGTGCACTACTTTTATTCAGGTTATATGTTCCAACACACACACTTTTATTTTATTTGTAATTTATTTTAAATACTAATTAACTTTCTTAAAATAAATATATTAATTTATTTTTAACATTCTTTTTCCTTTAAATTTTGAGGTTGAAATTTTTTCCTCTCCACCCCTCCTTCCTCCACGTATTATAAAGGCAAGCAAGAGAGGCAGGCCTGAACCCCGCGGGGTGCAGAGAAAGGGAGGATGGGACAAGGCCTGATCAATGTGGTGGCAAGTCGTCCCACCAACCACAAGAGTCATTGCCAAGCCTATCACCAAATGGCTGGGACTGGACAGAGCAAGGTATGAATCAAATGCAGGGCCCCTGGCAGGGGCAACAACTACTCCTAGGACTACCAATCCACAACCAAGAAATTTAAAAAAAGCCTATCTGGACCTCCAGGAACCAGGATGGCAGAGTGAACCTCCGCAGCTCCAAACCCCACGCCCTGATCCTGAGAATGTAGTAATTACCGCCCATAGGACACTGCCTCAAAATGAGTAAAAAGTGGAACGCAAAAACAAAGATTCTGGAGTCCAGCTATCCTGAGAGGGAGGAACCAAATTCAGAGGGAGACAGTGTTGACTCCACACCCACAGCTGAAGCTTCAACAAGGAACTGGTTTCAAGTATAGAAAGCATTCATAGATTAGGTCAAAAGGAACCGTGAAAACAAAATTAGAAAGAGAGAAGATAAAATGAATAATTCTTTTAAACAAAATTGCAAAATTAGAAAAAAACATTACAGTGAAGAAAATAGCTCCTTAAAAAGAAAAATGTGTACTAAGGGAAAAGAGCTCCAAAAATTAACCGAGGAAAATAATTATTTAAAAACTAGCATCAACCAAATTAAAGCAAATAATTCTATGAAGAGCCAAGAATTAGTCAAGAATTAGTCAAACAAAACATCAAGAATGAAAAATTAGAAAAAGAGGTAAAATATCTCAATGGAAAAATAACTAACCTGGAAAACAGATCCAGGAGAGATAATCTGAGAATCACAGGCCATAAGCACTAGCGTTATTTATACCCTTGGAACTGTGACCAAGTAACCTGCTTTGGAACTGCAATTAGGCCCCTGCTCCATTGTGAATTGTTTGTAGGTAATAAAATCAACAATCAGTGCTAGCTGCACTTAGTTCCAGCAAGGGATCCTTGTAATCTCTTTCTTAATAGTTGTCTGACTTCCATTCCATCTCTGGGTTGAGCACACTAGAAGCTGCTGCTGCCACTGATATCACAGTTTCCAAAACCAACTACTGGTGTTGCTGCCACAATCTAGGTGGACTTTACCCTAAGTGTCACATACTTTTTCTACCTATGTCCTTAGTTTTCTTAGGCTGGGAAAATCTCTCAATCTGACCTTTTGTTGACTCTGACACTCTAAAATTTTATATGAAGAGTTATCTTAAAACTTTGAAGAGAAATGTTGGGAGAGTTTAGCTAGGTTACTGCATTTACTCTGCCATCCTGGCTCCCATTTCTATATTATTTCTATTTCTATATTATTCTTAGAGTGTTATTTTACCAAAATCACCTCTTTATTCAACCCCTCCAAAAACCATTTGATGCTTATCTTAACAGTCAGACTTATTTTTTTTTCTTCAAGTCCACCAATTTTATTATACCTTTAACCACCTGTCTTTCATATATGATTTAAAGTTGGTCTTGAACACATAAAGATAGCCTTGACATGCCATGTGTTTGTTTTGACTTGGTAGTCTTTCATCTATTCATCCCTTATCAGAACTATTGCTGTTGGGTCATTGCGCAGTCTAGTCCAACTCTTCATGTACACGTTTGGAGTTTTCTTGGCAAGCATAACAGAGTTGTTTTTTTCTTTTTTTACTTTTCCTTCTCCAACTCATTTTACAGATGAAGAACTAAGGTAAAAAGGGTTAAGTAACTTGTCTAAGGCTACACAGATAGTAGTGTCTGAAATCAGATTTGAACTCTGGAAGAACGCATTTCTGACTCCAGGCCCAGAATTCTATGCACTGCAATGCTTGGCTGTCATTCAGACCTATATTCCTTTGAATTTTCCATTATGGATTTATTAAGAGGGATCTATGGCTTATAAATACCTGCTTCCTACCAACAGTTACAATTCTGCATCTTTTAGCTGCTTTCTTATCACTTATTATACCATTAACTATAATGTATTCATTTTTGGGCTGACCACATTGATGTGAAAAAGGCAAAAATTCAGAGGGTGGATCTCCTGAGCTGTCAAATTTCCTTCCTTTCCTATCTTTGGGCTTGAAAATTATGAGTCATATTACATAAATGATCACATGGCATACTCACTAAACTTTTTGATTGTTTGTTTCTTGTTTTATAATGACTTCTTTCCCTTTTCCCAACTCTTAGACATTCTATGAGATATATCTATTTGAATCTTACTTATCCAGATATAACTGTTGGTTTTCCAATATGCTACTTTTACTATTGAAAGAAAATGTTTCTCAGTACATAAATGTATAGGCTATAACCTTTAAGACAGGAAAAAATTGTTCTCTACAGTAGTCCTTCTCACACATACTGTCTATATGACCACCAGACAAGTCCTTTTAATGCCCTGGAGAATACTCTAAGATCATTTGTTGGAATACTTCAGTGGAGGGATTCTAAACATTAGGCACTCCACATCATGATGGAATATCAGGTTAATCTTCAAAAGATAACCAAAAATTGTTACTACTTCTGAAAATCACAGGCAATTATATGCCTTAGGTCACTTAACTAGTTAGTTATATTCCCTGGCCAGTCCATTTAACATCTTTATTTTTCTTCATCTATAAAATGGAGGGTAATAATAGCACTTTCCTCTTGGGATTTTTGAGAAGATCAAATAAGATTATTTTAACTCTACAATGCTACATACATAGTAGCTATTATTAACAATGACTGAAATTTGTAGGAATGATTTTCAGTTTTCATAGTACTTCCTTTATAACTCTCTCAAGTACAATAGGATATATTATTCACATTTGTGGCATGGAGAAACTTAGATATTAAAAGGTTACATGCTAAATTAATGTTCTAACTGTAGAATATTGTCTGTCTGCCCAAAAATTCTATGCCATCTTGAGATAAAACAAAGTGAATATTGATTAATTTGAATTCAGTCAGGCTTCTAGGAAGTAGATTGTGCCAGGTATTTCCTAACTCACATGCCAACAGCTATCTCTTCTCCCTTCAAACTTAAGACAGGATATTAGAAAAAGGACTCTCATAATAAAAACTTAATGATACTTTGATCCTAGCCAATCTAATTCAACAAGCATTCATGTGGCTATAATGTACAAGCTATTTTGCAAGGCACCAAAGATACAAAAATAACACCTTATTAGAATAATTAACTCATTTTAAACTTGGTAGTGATATAATAGCCCCTAAGGTCCATGTGCTTCTCTGCTACTAAGTTTTAGGATGTTTATTATATGCAAAAATTTTAGGGATTCAATAATAATCACTTGGGTATTCCAATTAGGCAAGCTCCTCACAAATTTTGGGTCTGTATATATGTTTGCATGTATATATCCAATATATTATATAAATATATTTATATGTATTTGTACCTTTTTACACATACATAAATATGTTTGGATTTGATGGTGTGAAGCAAAATGTAGTTTCCCTTCTTTTCTTGTAACCATGTCTATTTTTGGTATTGCCTTTGTCTGAGATCATTATTGATATCCCTACTTTTACTTTAATCCACCTGACATATAGAAAATTCTACTCCAACATGTCATTTTAATTCTCTGTGAATCCGGATTTTTCAAGTACATTTCCTGTAAACAATATATCGTTATATTATTTTTCCTAATCTATTCTGCTATTCTTTCCCTTTTATGTTCTCTATTAATGTTCACTGTTAGGATTAATTTTGTTTTTCCTCTGTCAAGTGCTCTTATGTGATTATTTTCCTTCCGTCTTCCCCGCCCTACTTTAAGAAGAAATTAATGAAAGAGAAGGAATGTTATCAAAATGAGTTATCTGTAAATAAAGTAATCTGTTCCCTCTGTCAGACAAGTCAAAGGACTGATCCCTTCTATCTTCTCCTGTCCCAGACTTCATCAATGAGTGATCTGTGGAAGCAAAATATGTTTGCCTCTGTTTATTCCTTCATGATTATACCTTCCTTTTTTGACTCATTTTGTCTTCCTCATCCCCACCTGTTTCCCTGTTGACTTGAATATATTTCCAAACCAAACTGTGTGCACATGTTCATATGTGGAAAATGATCCATTTCTAGTTTGTATGAATGAGATTAATGAGTCATTTGTTCCTTCTGCACTTCTCTCAATATCTCTTTTACTCTTCCTCTTTTGCTCCCAAATTTTAAAAATTCCCCTTATTCTTCCTCAGTTCTTCATACTATTTTCCTTTTAGTTTGATTTTCTACCTTATATTGAATAATCACCATTTACATATATTAATATCATTAAGAGGACAAAAGATAATTTCTAATGAAATCTCAGTGACCAGAGGTGATGTAAATTCAGTTCATTGGTGTATCTAACCAGTTGCTCAAGAGGAAGACTCTAATTTACTGATGAAACCTTATCTCCCTTAGTTCATGAAAAAGTTATTCCTAGATTTAAAATCACACTTGTGATTAATACTTCTCTTTGGAAGGGAAATATATTTAGAGGCTACTGAACATGTAACTTCTTGCCTATAAGTTATTCAAAAACATTTGTTATGCACTAAAATGAATGACAGATGGGCAGCTAGATGACTCAGTGCTGGGTCGGGAGTGAGAAAGACTCATCTTCCTGAGTTCAAATCCATCCTTAGACACTTGCTAGCTTGTGACACTGGACAAGTCACTTACTCTTTTTGCCTTAATTCACTAGAGAAGGAAATGGCAAACCACTCCAGGATCTTTCCCAAGAAAACCCCATGGACAGTACAGTCAATGGATTCAAGAAGAGTGAGACAGAGTATGACTGAACAACACATGCCAGAAACTACAGATAAAACCCAAAACAGTTCTTGGTCTCCATGTGCTAACAATCTAATAGAGGCATCTACTAGACATATACAAACCACTATTTACAAAATATATAGATATAGATGTATTTAGATATGTACATTAAAACAGGAACCTATCAAATCATGCATATACATATATAAACATATATTGAAGATAAATATATCATATATATATATATATATAAACATCTATGTATAGAAGATATATTTTAAGGGCGGCTAGGTGGCGCAGTGAGTAGAGCACCAGCCCTGGAGTCAGAAGGACCTGAGTTCGGATCCGGCCTCAGACACTTAACCCACACAAACAAAAAAAAACCTAGCCGTGTGACCTTGGGCAAGTTACTTAACCCCAATAGCCCTAAAAAAAGGGGCGGCTAGGTGGCGCAGTGAGTAAGAGCGCCAGCCTCGGAGTTGGGATGACACAGGATCAAATCCGGCCTCAGAAAATGAGCACCCACACATAAATAATGACTAGCCGTGTAACCTTGAGCAAGTTACTTAACCCCAACTGCTTAAAAAAAAAAAGAAAAAAAGAAGATATATTTTATAGATGTCTATATATGGAAGATATATGTTTATAGATATGTCTATATATATAAGATATATGTTTATAGATATGTCTATATATATAAGATATATGTTTATAGATATGTATATAGGTATAAAATAATAGGTAACATTTATATAGTGCTTACTATGTCCCAGGAAGAATGTTAAGAGCTTTAAAATGATTATTTCATTTGATCCTCACAACAACCATGGGAGTTTGAAGATCTTCTCCATTTTATGGAAGAAAAAACAGAGTGGTTAAGTGTCTTGCCCAGGATCACACAGATGGTAAGGGTCTGAGATTGGATTTGAACTCAAGTCTTTATGAATCCATGTCCTGTGCTCTATCTGTTGTACCATCTAGCTGCTTGTAACTGTTTCACTTATGAATCTGCCAGTCTATCTATCTGTCTGTCTGCCTATCTAATTACATATATATATATATATATACACACACACACACACACATACACACACACACACACACACACACATATATTCCCTGTACATAATTATTTGAATTTTGTTTCCTCGTTAGATTCTGAGAACATGGAGAACAGAAACTGTTTTTCCCTTTATCTCTGATCACATATCTTAGCACAAGGTCTGGCAAAGCTAAATGCTAAAAAACAAAACCACAAAATGCTTTGTTGACTGCTAGGAATGTGGTTGCCTGTCCAGTAATCCCTAAGTAAGTTTGCCTTCTAAAGAGTAGTTCAAATGATAGCTCTGACTCTAGGAAGAACTTTCCCATGTTCTTTGAGAAAACCAGTGCAAAAGCAGGACTCATTAAAGTAAAAAATATGTTGACAGTTTATAGGCTTTTCTGAGCCTATTCTTGTGTTCTGTATATTTGTTTACAGAGTTCAACAACAACAACAACAAAATATGCTATCCTCCATTTAGGGAAGTAATTCCAATAAAGAAGGGTCAAGCTCTCTCTATGAACTAAAAACAAGTTCCACATACAGTGCAAGCAAGTCATCTTAGCTAAATATGTAAGATGTAATGAGGAAGAGAAAGAGATAGCATTCATCAGTCATGTTAAGGCACCACCAGCACCCTGAGAAGCATCTCTCCTTGGATCTTGATGGAGACAGTCAAGGACTAGAAAAATGAATCGAACAAGCTTGGGAAGATACATAATTCCAGCCCAGTTCCTTCAGGCATTATCCTTGAAGGCATTGACCTGACAACTGACCCTGTAAGTTCTAAAAGCAGCTAATGATACACCAGAAAATAGAGTTCTTGCCACCAGTGTCCTTGGAACTCTCATATCCTCAGAACATCTAAAATGCAATTTTAACATAACAAACTATTATTTTATTAGTGAACATTAAATTAAAGTAGAAGCATTCATCTTCTTGAAACTGAGTCAAGATGGCTGAGTAGAGAAAAAAGTCAGATGAACTCTTCCAATATTCCCCTCCAAATTACCTTAAAATGATGCCTTAAATCTAATTCTCAAGTGACAAAGCTAAAAAAAAAAAGAATTTCATGGACATTCATCCAACCCAAGACAACTTAAGAGGTCAGAAATAGAAATCTATGACATGGGTCCACATGCATGAAACACTAGCAGGGAAAATGGGTAGTGAGTTTCTGGAACTCTCAAGAAAGGGAGAGAAAGGGGTAGAGTCAAGATGGTGGAGTAGTAACAGCACTTCCACGGGACTCCAGCCCACACCACATTAAATTTATGTAAAAGGGGAATCTAAGCAAATTCTACAGAACCCACAAAATAACACAGAGAAGCTAACTTCCCACTGAGGACAGGCCAGCAGCCCAGCAGGGAATGGCCAGTACAGCAGTGCTCTGGGAACCAAGCCCAGGCCCGATTGAGTCCTGAGTCTCAGGTTTTAAACCAAGGGTGGCCAGACCAGCAACCAGCTGGAGGGACTGCAGAACACCAGCAACTGTGGCATTTCCAGAATTACCAAGGACAAAGTGAGAGGTAATTGCAGGAATGGAGTTTGGAACCTACAAGGTGGGAGAAAGCATCGGTCTCTTTCCCCTGGGGGCAAGAAGCCCCTGAGACACTGAGCAGCATGCACCACTTTGCAGCTTCAGCTGCTGGCCTGTGGCCTGTGGGGGGACCAGGTGATCAGTCTGAGTGGTAATCGCTCTTGCTTTATCCTTCTCAGATCTGAATTGTGGTCTGGGGTGGAGGTCTTGGGATGTGTAACCAGCTAGCCAGATTATGTGGAGGCATCAGAGAGGGCACCCAAGTAATAACTCCAGCAGTTGAGAAAACCCCATCCTTTGGGACGGAAGCTCCCCTGGCTTGTGGCAGAGTCCTACTGTGGCAACAAGCCCAAAAGCCAAGTAATTGAGTGGCAACATGCCTACACAAAGCAAACAAAATAAACAGAAAAATGCAACATTAGACTCCTATTTTGGAGGCAAAGAGGACCAAAAATAGAACAGGAGAAGGACTGGGAGGTCAAAACCCCAGCACCAAAAGCCCCAAATGAATATACGAGCTGGTTAAAAGCCATAGAGGACCTTAAAAAGCAGATAAGAGAAATGGAGGAAAAATGGGGAAGAGAAATGAGAACAACGCAAGAAAAGTATGAAATGAGAGTCAACAGCCTGACTGAGGAAAATAATACCTTAAAATAGACTAACTCAAATGACAAAAGAGGCTCAAAAAGGCAATGAGAAGAAGAATGCCTTAAAAAGCCAAATTTGCCAGATGGAAAAAGAATCTCAAAAGCTCCCTGAGGAGATCATTCCTTCAGAATTAGATTGGAGCAAATGGAAGCTAGTGACTTTATGAGAAATCAAGATGCTGTTAAGCAGATCCAAACAAAGGAAAGAATAGAAGGCAATGTGAAATATCTCATGGGAAAAACTACTGACCTGGAAAATAGATCCAGGAGAGATAATCTAAACATTGTTGGACTACCTGAAAACCATGATCAAAGAAAGAACTTAGAAACCATACTTCAAGAAATTATCAAGGAAAATTTTCCTGATGTTTTAGAACAAGAGGGCAAAATAGAGGTTGAAAGAATCCACCAATCACCTCCTGAAAAAGATCCCAAAAAGAAAACTCTTAGGTTTATTATAGCCAGATTCCGGAATTCCCGGATCAAGGAGAAAATATTACAAGCAACCAATATTGTGGAAACACAATCAGGATAACACATGATCTGGCAGCTTCTACACTGAGGGATCAAAGGGTTTGGAATATAATATTCCAAAGGGCAAAGCAGCTTGGATTAAAACCAAAAATCACTTACCCAGCAAAACTGAGTATCATGTTGCAGGGCAAATTATGGTCATTCGGTGGAATAGAGGAGTTTCAAGCATTCTTGAGGAAAAAACCAGAGTTGAATACTAATTTTGACATTCAAGATACAAGAAGCAAGGGATGCTTGAGAAGGTAAACAGGGAAAAGAAATCATAAGGAATTTATCAAAGTTGAACGATTTACATTCCTACATGGAGAAATGATAACTGTAACTGATGAAACCTTCCTCAGTATGAAAATAGTTGAAGAAGGGTATATGGGCATTTGAATAAATATGTAAATGTGTGTATATATGTTTACAGGTATACATAGATAGAGGGCACAGGTCGAATTTAATAGGAAGGGATGACATTTAAATGGTGAAATTAATAGGTGAGAGAGGAATATAACAAAAGGAGATGGGGAGAGACAGAACGGGGTAAACTATCTCACATAAAAGAGGCAAGGGTAAATGGTTACAAGAGAGGGGAAGAAGAGGAAGACAAAAAGGCAAAACCTTATTCTCATTGAATTTGGATCAGGGAGAGAATGACATACATACTAAATAGTATATCTCACCCTACAGGAGAGCAGGAGGGAAGGGGATGAGAGGGGGGATAATGGAATGGAGGGCAGGTTCGAGGGGGGGAGAATTTGGAAGCATCCACTTTTGAAAAGGGACAGGATCAAAGTAGGGATTTGACCAAGTGGGAGGTGGGATAGGAGGGAGGGAAATATAGTCAATCTTTTACAATATATCTACTATGGTAATGTTTTGCATAGCTATACATGTACAACATATACCGAGCTGGTTGTATTCCCAGTAAGAGTGTGTGACAAGGGAAGAAGGAAATGAACTGGAATTCAAAGTTTTAAAATCATATGTTTCAAAATATATAAATACTATTATTAATACTGTCTTACATATAATTGGAAAATAAGATATACAGGCATTGGGGGACAGAGATTCAATTGCCCTACTGGAAAAATCGAAGGGTTTATGGGAGAAGATATGGGAGGGAGCAGATCAAATGAGGGGATATCGTGTGGGACTGGTATTCTGGGGTGCTGGGTAGGGGAAAATTGGGAAATATTGTAACTCAAAATTTGACAGAAATGAATGATGTAAACCAGAAATTAATAAAGCATTTGAAAAGAAAGAAAGAGAATAAGGGGACATGTCAACTGATCAGAAAGAGATTCCAGAAGATCCCTGATTTAGCACTGGATACAGGTCAAGATGCCATTTGGTAACATACCCATTTCTCAGTCTTAGTTCAAAGGCAGAGAGGAGCACTTTCAGTCAAGGGGAAGTAGAATCTTTGAACAGTATTTCTTTTGGCAACAAGGGCACAGGAATCCTGAGGAACAGTATCATTTTTGTGTCTGTAATAAGCAGTTGAGGCAATTTTTATTTTCCTTTCAATGTAATTCACTGAGAGAGAAGCACAGCTCAGAAAGTACATAAATAGCATCAAAGTTTATAAAACAAGGCCACATAGATGCAGCCAAGTATTTTTTTCTGCCTTTGTTTGACCCAGTCTTCTTAAATATCATAGCCATTACTTATTTTCATCTTTGTAATTGTAATAGCAGGATTGTGGAAAAATCCTCAAAAACACAAGGGGCCTTCTAGGTCCCAGGGTGTTGCCTTTTGAGAGAGTTCAAGTTTTACAGAAGAAATACTTTTATTAAGGGGATTGTTCTATGAAATTTGTATTCAGTCAAAGGGCTGCACATGAGGACTTAGAAGAAGAAGGTCCTTACGTGCATGAAGGCCATGTGACCTTGAGGCCATAGACTCCCCAAACCTGGTTCATAATTACAAATGTATATACCTGACTTTGGATATGGATATCCCTCAAAATAGGAAGAACTTTTCTTCAGATAGATAGTGGTATTCCTCTACTCCATCTGATCCTCTTTTTCTTTAGATAAATGAGGCTATTCTTTGCCTCATTTTAAAAAATCCAATTTATTTATTTATTTTTAGTTTTCAATATTCATTTGCACAAGATTTTAAGTCACAAATGTTTCCAACTATATTTCCCCTACCCACAACCCCAAATAGCTAGCTTACTGAATACCCTTTTCCCCAATCTGTTCTCTGTTATATCCTCTGCCCCCCAACTTTCTAGGGAGGCAAGATGGATTTCTATACCCTGGTGCCTGTATATCTTATTTCCCAGTCACACATAACACACACACACACACACACACACACACACACACACACACACACACACATGTGTTTTTAAAACTTTGAGTTCCAGATTTTTTCCCTTCTTGCCTCCTCACCTTCCTGCACTGGGAAGATAAGCAATTCAATATAGGTTGTATATGAGTAGTTACACAAAACACTTCCATAGTAGGTATATTGTGAAAAACTAACTATATTTCCCTTCCATCCTCTCCCACCCCTCACTTATTCTGTTGTCTCCTTTGAACCTGTCCATTTCCAAAAGTGTTTCCTTCTAACTATCTTCTCTCCCAGTTCCTCTTTTCTATCATCCCCCCTCTTGTCCCCTTCCTCCCCATTTTTCTTTAGGGTAAAATACCCTATGGAGTGTGCATGTTATTTGCTCCTAAAGCCTGTTCTTCCCCTCCCTTGTAACAATTTTCTCTTGCCTCTTTTATATGATATAATTTACCCTAATGTATTTCTCTCTTTCTACTTTTCCCAATATTTTCCTCTCTTACCTCTTAATTTTATTTTTTTAGACATCATCACTTCACATTCAACTCATCTTATGTCCTCTGTCTACATATACATGTGCATACACATTCACACACTCATATATATATATATATATATATACATATATATATGTGTGTGTGTGTAAATATACACACCCAAACCCTCATATATATATATATATATATATATATATATATATATATATATATATATATATATATGTAATAGCTGTCTTCATACTGAGAAAAATCTTATGAGTTACAATTATCATTTTTGCATGTAGGAACGTAAATATTTCAACTCTAATAAGTTCCATATGATTTCTTTTTCCTGTTTACCTTCTCATGTTTCTCTTGCTTCTTGTACTTGAAAGTCAAATTTTCTGTTTATCTTTGGTTTTTTCATCAAGAAGAAGTGAAAATACTCTATTTCATTAAATGAACATATTTTCCCCTAGAGTATTATACTCAGCTTTGCTGGGTAGGTGACTATTGGTTTTAATCATAGCTCCTTTGACCTCTGTATTATCATATTCCAAGCCCTTTGATCCCTTAGTGTAGAAGCTGCTAGGTCTTGTGTCATCCTGATTGTGTTTCCACAATACTCAAATTGTTTCTTCCTGACTGCATACAGTATTTTCTCCTTGACCTGGGAACTCTGGAATTTGGCTACAACATTCCTAGGAGTTTTCTTTTTGGGATTTTTTAAAGAGGCGATTAGTGATTTTTTTTCCATTTCTATTTTGCCCTCTGGTTCTAGAATAATGGCATTATCTTAGAGAATTTCTTGAAGATTGATTTCTAAACTTTTTTTCATAATGACTTTCAGGAAGTCCACTATTTTTGGTTTCTCTCTCCTGGATCTATTTTCCAGGTCAGTGGTTTTTCGAAGGAGATATTTTATATTGCCTTCTATTTTTTTTCATTTGTTTAGATCTGTTTTATAGTGTTTTGATTTCTCATAAAGTCATTACATTCCAATTGCTTCAATCTAATGTTGAAGGAGATGAGATGATAATTTTCAATGAATTTTTGAAATTCTTTTTCCTTCTGCTAAATTTGCCTTTTTAAAGCATTCTTCTCATTAGATTTTTTGGGCCTCTTTTGTCATTTGAGTTAGTCTATTTTTTAACTTGTTATTTTCTTCAGTCAGGCTGTTGACACCCTTTTCTTGATTTTCTTGTATCATTCTCATTACTCTTCCCAATTTTTCTTCCAATTCTTTAACTTGCTTTTCAAAATCCTTTTTGAGCTCCTCCATGGCCTATAACCCATTCATATTTTCCTTGGGAGCTTTTGATGTAGAAGTTCTGACTTCATTGTCTTCCTCCCATTCCATGCTTTGATACTTTTTGTCCCTGAAAAATGAATCTATGATAGGATTATGTTTCCTATGCTTGCTCATGTTGCCAGTCAATTACTTAAGTTCTGAACTCTTTTTCATGGTAGACCTCTCCTTTCAGAATGGAGAGAGGTTTTTCCCAAATTTCTGGGGTTTTCCCAGCTGCTGAAGCAATTTGGAGGTTGCCGTCTCAGCAACCCCCACAGGCTTTGGAACATGGTCACACACCCAAGGACCACAAACCAAGATCATGATCCATAGCCAAACAGATTAAAGCAAAAGTGATTACCCTCTGAACGGTCACTTGTTCCCCCAACAATCTGTAGGCCAGAAGCTCCTGAAGCAGCTATGAGGGGCAGACACCTGTTTTTTCAACCTCTTCTTGCCCTGGGAGCAGGAACTGGACCATGTTCTTCCATTTACCCTGTTACAATGAGTTCCACAGTGATCTTTTACTTTGACTTTGGTGTTTATGGGTTGAGAAGTCTGGAAACTGCCACAGCTGATGGTGCTTCACTCTCCTGAAGTCCACTCAGGCCTCTGCTGGTCAGGGCTGCCCTGGGGCCAAAACTGCATGGCTCACACATGGCTGGGCTTAGCTGCCAGTGGGGTGCAACAGCCCCTTCCTGCCAGCCTGTCAGGCTGTATTCAGTGGGAAATTTGTTTCTCTCTGTCACTTTGTGTGTGCTGTAGTGCTAAATTTTTTAGAGTCATTTTTTTCACATATATTTTCACATATATTGGAGGAGGTAGAATCTATATGTATGGGGGGAGTCCTGTTTCTACTGTTCTATCTTGGCTCCACCCCCCTCAACAGTATCATTTTTGGCCCAGAAGGTGCATGGCTGCTGAATTACACTATTGATTGTAATCACAAGGGACCCAGGCCCTTCCAGGTTGAGTGTAGACCAGGAGAGAAGTGGCTACACCTCTTGGCCTTGGAAACACTGAAAATTTCAAACACCCAGAATTGGTTATAAAAACAGGAGTACCAAAAGGTCAAAATCTTGAGATAGTGTCACTAGAGACAAACTTTATAATAAAGTTCAAGATCAAGGAAAACATGTGAAAAAGCACACAAGAAAAATTGACCCTGATCATAAAAGGCTACTGTGGTGACAGAGAAGATTAAAACACAAGCTCAGAAGAAAACAAAGCAATTACAATGTTTCAAAGAAAAACATGTAAATTTCATACATTTTTTAACCATTGACATTTTATACAGGTCAAATCTAATGTCCCATATGAAATTATCTAGTAAGGAATAAATTTAAGTAAAGAAATCATAATAATGACACTTCATATTCAGTTAATGCCTACCATTTTCCAGGCTCTCTTCTAAGCATTGTGTAATTACTCTATCATTTCATCATCTCATAATAGCCTAGGGAGGTGGGTACTATGGTTTATTTCCTTTAAGAATTAGGAAACTGAGGTAAGCAGAGATAAAGATCTTGAGTTCTATTTGATTTATAAAGGGCCAAAACCCACAATTATCATAATAGGGGAATGCATCTTATTTAAAATGTGATTAAAATAAATTCAATCACATCTGGATCTTTTTTTTTTACTTTTAAAAAATAAGTTTTTACTGATATTTTCTGATTGTTAGTATTCCATATATCCTTCCACAAACCCCTCCCAGAGAACTATCCAACAGGATAAACAGTATTGTTGGAGAGGGAAAAAAAGACAGTACAACAGGTTAATACATTGAAAATGTCTAAAATCCTGTGCAATGTGTAACTCTTTGGGACCTCCCATCTCCTTGCAGGGGTGGGTTGGGGATATCTTCTGATATCTCTTCATTGGAGTCCCACTTGCTCTTTAGAATTTTGATAATTTACTTTAGATTTTTTTGGTGAGTCATTGTTCTTTTCATTTATATTATTGTAGTTACTATGTATATTGTTTCTTGGCTCTGCTTACTTCACTCTACATCAGTCTATGTAGATTGTTCCATACCTCTTAGTATTCATCAATTCTTACAGCACAGTTATATTTCATTACATTCATGTACCACAATTTGTTTATCTATTCCCAAGTTGATGGGCATTTGCTTTGTTTTCAGTTCTAAGTTATCAAAGAAAGTGCTACTATAAATGTTTTGGAATATATAGAGACTTTTTTCATATCAGTGGTTTCCTTGGGCATGAAAGCTCAATAATTGGGTCCCTTGTTCAAAAGATATGAACATTTTGTCCCTTTATTTGCATAATTACAAATTATTTTGTAAAGTGGTTATGACATTTTACAGCTCTGCCAACAATGTATTAGTGTATATATCTTTCTACAAGCCTTACAACATTGACTGTAACCATTTTTTCTTTTACTTTTTTTATATTTAAAACATTTAATTGTAAAACTTTGAATTACAGATCCATTCATTTCATCCCTTGTCAACTGATTTCACTGGGAAGATAAGAAATTCAGTATATATTGTACATATATAGTTTTGTAAAACATTACCATAGTAGATATATTTTAAAAGACTGGCTATATTTCCCTCCCACCCATCCCACCCACCACCTGGTCCATTCCCTACTTTCATCCTGTCCCTCTTCAAAAGTGGGTGGCTAAAAACTCCCCTCCCCCCAATATGGCCTGCCCTCCATCATCCCTCTCTCATCCCCTTTCCCCCTAATCTCCTGCAGGGTGAGATATCCCATTTAGTATACATGTCATTCTCTCCCTGAGCAAAATTCAATGAGAATATGGTTTTGCCTTTTTGCCTTCCTGTTCTTCCCTTCTCCTGCAAATACTTTCCCTTGCATCTTCTACATGAGATAGTTTATGCCACCCTGTCTTTCCCCATCTACTCAGCACATTCCTCTCACACCCCTGAAATTCACCCATTAAGTATCATACCTTCCCACCAAATTTGTCCTGTGACCTCTATCCATGTATACCTGTAAGCATATATACACACATTCACATATGTATTCATATGCACATATACCCTCCTACAATTATTTTCATACTGAGAAAGGTTTCATCAGTCACAGTTACTGTATTTCCATGTAGCAATGTAAAAAGTTCAACTTTGATAAGTTCCTTTTGATTTCTTTTCCCTGTTTACCTTCTCAAGAATCTCGTGCTTCTTGTGTCTGAATGTCAAATTTTCTGTTCAACGCTGTTTTTTTTTTCCTCAAGAATGCTTGAAAGTCCTCTATTCCACTGAATGACCATAGATTTCCCAGAAAGAAAATACTCAGTTCTGCTGGGTAGGTGACCCTTGGGTTCATTCCCAGATCTTTTGCCCTCGGGATATCATATTCCATGCCCTTCGATCCCTCAGTGTAGCAGCTGCCAGGTCCTGTGCTATTCTGATTGTGTTTCCACAATACTGAAATTGTTTCTTCCTGGCTGCTTGGAGTATTTTCTCCTTGATCTGGAAATTCTGGAACCTGGCTATAATATTCCTCAGAGTTTTTTGGGGGGATCTTTTTCAGGAGGTGATCAGTGGATTCTTTCAACCTCTATTTTGCCCTCTGGGTCTAAAACTTCAGGGCAATTTTCCTTGAGCATTTCTTGAAGGATGATTTCTAGTTTCTTTCTTTGATCATGGTTTTCAGGTAGTCCAATAATTTTTAAATTACCTCTCCTGGATCTATTTTCCAGGTCAGTGTTTTTTCCCATGAGATATTTCACACTGGCTTCTATTCTTTAAATTTCTTGTATCTGTTTAGCAGCATCTTGATTCCTCATAAAGTCACTAGCTTCCATTTGCTCCAGTCTAATTCTGAAGGAATGAATCTCCTCACTGAGCTTTTGATATTCTTTTTCCATCTGGCAAATTCAGAATTTTTAAGGCATTCTTCTCATCATTGCCTTTTTGGGTCTCTTTTGCCATTTGAGTTTATTTTTAAGGTGTAATTTTCCTCAGTCAGGCTGTTGACTCATTTAATACTTTTCTTGCAACCTTCTCATTTCTCTTCCCAATTTTTCCTCCATTTGTCTTATTTGGTTTTTAAAATTTTCTTATGGTCCTCTATGGCCTGTTAACCACTCGGATTTTTATTTGAGGCTTTTGGTGCAGGAGTTCTGATCTCCTAGCCCTCCTTCTGTTCCGTGCTTTGATCCTCTTTGCCCCCAAAATAGGAGTCTAATGTTGCATTTTTCTGTTTATTTTGTTTCTTCGCCTAGGCATGTTGCCACTTAATTACTTGACTTTTGGACTTGTTTCCACAGTAGGAATCTGCCACCAGACAAGGGAGCTTCTGTCCCAAATGTTGCGGTCTTCTCAACTGCCAGAAGTATTAGTTGGGTGCCCTCTCTGAAGCCCCCACACACTCTGGCAAGCTGGTCACTCACCCCAAGACCTCCACCCCAGACCGAAATCCAGATCCAGGGAGTTTAAAGCAAGAGCAATTATCTCCCAATACTGATCGCTAGATTTCCTTACAGTTCTCAGACCAGCAGCTGAAGCTGCAACTAAAGCTGCAAAATGGTGTCTGTGCTGTGTCTCCTCAGCAGCTTCTCGCCCCCAGGGGAAGAAGCAGACGAGTTCCCCAAATACTGCTCCCAAAGTCCATAGGGCACTAACCTCTCACATTGTCCTACAATAGTCTGTGTTGATAATTCTGGAATTGCCACAGCTGCTGGTGTTCTGGGGTCCTTCCAACCAGCTGCTGGCCCAGCCACTGTAGGGCTAAAACTAAAACTGTTGCTTACACAGGCCCGGGCTTGCCTCCCAGAGAGCTGTGCTCGCCACTCCCTGCAGGGCTGCTGGGCTGTCCTCAGCAGGAGGTTAGCTTCTCTGTGTCATTCTATGGGTGCTGGAGCTCCAGAAGTTGTTCAGAGTCCCATTTTACATGGTTTTGAAGTGGTGTGGGAGAGAGCATCTTGGAAGTGATGTTTCTACTCCACCATCTTGGCTCTGCCACTCACAATATCATCCTTAATACCTAGATTATGCACCCATTTTGACTTGATTTTGGCATATTTTGTTAGATAATGGTCTATGCCCAGTTTCTGCATAGACTATATTGCAGTCTTCCCAGCAGTTTTTGTCAAATAATGCACTCTTATCCCCAAAACTGTGGTCTTTGGGTTTATCAAATAATCAATGCCTATACTCATTAACTGGTAGATCTTGTGTGCCCAATCTATTCCATTGATCCACTACACTATTCCTCAGCCAGTACCAAGCAGTTTTGATGTATAATACAGATTAAAATCTAGTATAGCTAGTCCACCTTCCCTAGCTTTTCTTTTCAATAATTCCATTGATATTCTAGACCGTTTGTTCTTCCAAATAAATTTTGTTACTATTTTGTCAAACTCTATAAAGTAGTTCTTTTGGTAAATTGATTGGTATGGCATGAAGTATATAATTTACTTTGGACAAAATTATCATTTTTATTATATTAGCTCATCCCAGCCACAAGAAATTGATATTTTTCCAGTTAGTTAGATCTGACTTTATTTGTGTGAGAAGTGTTTTGTAGTTGTGATCATATAGGTCCTGAGTTTGTTTTGGCAGGTAGATTCCCAAATATTTTATAATGTCTACAGTGACTTTAAGTTGGATTTCTCTTTCTATTTCTTGCTGCTGAATTTCATTAGTGATACACAGAAATGCTGAGGATTTATGTGGGTTTCTTTTATATCCTGCAACTTTTTCTATTAATTCAATAGTTTTCTTAATTTCAATTTTATTAATCTCTCCTTTGGCTTTCAATATTTTTAATTTAATACTAAATTGAGGATTTTCAATTTGTTCTTTTTCTAGCTTTTTCAATTGCATGTCCAATTCACTGACCTCTCTTTTCTCTAATTTTTTCATGTATGCACTCAGAGATATAAAATTTCCCCTAAGAATTGCCTTTAATGCATCCCACAAATTTTGGTATGTTGTCTCATTATTATCATTCTCTTGAATGAAATTACTGATTGTTTCTATAATTTCTTGTTTGACCCACTCATTCTTTAGGATTAATTGTTTAATTTCTAATTAGTTTTTAGTCTATCTTTCCATAGCCCTTTATTGCATATAATTTTTATTGCATCATGCTCTGAGAATGATGCATTTAATATTTCTGCCTTTCTGCACTGAATTGTGAGGTTTTTATGCCCTAGTATTTGGTATATTTTTGAGTATGTACCATGTACTGCTGAGAAGAAAGTAAATTCCTTTTTGTACCCTTTCAGTTTTCTCCAGAGTTCTATCATATATAGTCTCTCCAAAATTCTATTCTCCTCCTTAACTTCTTTCTTGTTTATTTTGAGGTTAGATTTATCAAGTTCACGGAGCGGGAGATTAAGGTCCCCCAACAATATAGTTTTGTTATCTATTTCTTCCTCTAATTCCTTAATCTTCTCCTCTAGAAATTTGGATGCTATACCACTTGGTGCATATATGTTAAGTAATGATATTGCTTCATTCTCCATGGTGTCTTTTAGCAGGATATTGTTTCCTTCCTTATCTCTTTTAATTAGATCTATATTTGCTTTTGCTTTATCTGCGATAAAGATTGCTACCCCTGCTTTTTTTTTTACTTTAGCTGAGGCATAATGTATTCTACTCCAGCCTTTTACCTTTACCCTGTGTGTATCCCTTCATTTCAAATGTGTTTCCTGTAGACAGCTTATTGTAAGATTATGATTTTTAATCCATTCTGCTATCTGCCTCTGTTTTATGGGAGAGTTCATCCCATTCACATTCACAGTAATGATGACTATCTCTCTCTTCACTTCCATCCTATTCCCTCCCCTGCTTATGTTTTTGTTTCTTCCTTCTCCCTTCCCCTCCTTGAGGTTTTCCCTTTTGACCACCCCTTCCCTCAGTGTGCCCATACAGTGACCCCCTTCTTTACCTAACCTATCCCCTTACTACTATTTCCCTCCTCTCTATTCCCCCCTTTACTCTCTTTCATTTTATCCCCCCTTACCCTCCTACTGCCCATAGGCCACAATCAATTTTTATACTTATCAGGGTATGTTACTCCCCATTTGACACCAAACCAATGAGAGCAAATTTCAAACAGTACTCCTCTCCCTCCCTCTCTATCCTCTATTTAATGAATTTATGTGTCTATTCTCATTAGAATCTTAAACTTAACTGATTATGTTGATCACTCTTTGAAGCAGAACCAGTGATAATAGTGTTTAAATGATGTTCCTCTCCCTCTTTCTTTTCCTTCTTCTGTAGTGTGTTTTTATTCCTCTTCAAATGGCATACTTTACCTTTTTCTATCTCATCCTTTCCTTTTATCCCATTACAATCCTTTTGATCACCTTAATATTTTTTTTTAATCTTTGGATTAGTTCATTCATACCCACACCCCCTATCCATGTATAACGTTTTAAAGGTCATGATAATCACATAAATTTCAATATTGACAGTTATCAGCTCCTCATATACGGATGTGAACATTTTGCTTTAATTGCATCCCAAGTTATGAGCATGTGTGCATGAGTGTTCGTGTGCACATGTATGTATGTGTGAATATGTGTTTACCTTGTTTACCTCTTTATGTCTATCTTGAGCCTTGTAATCGTATATCAAATTTTCCATTGAGCGCTGACATTTTCATCAGGAAAGTCTGGAAGTCCCTTATTTCATTAAATGACGATCTTCTTCCCTGAAAGATTATGCTCAGTTTTGCTGGGTAGTTTGGCCTTGGTTGTAGTCCTAGCTCTCTTGCCCAAGGAAATATCAAATTCCAATCCCTCTGATATTTTAATGTAGAAGCTGCTAGGTCCTGTATGATCCTTACTGTAGTTTCACAATATTTGAATTGTTTCTTTTTGGCTGCTTGCAGTACTTTTTCCTTAATCTTGTAATTCTGGAATTTGGTTACTATATTTCTTGGAGTTTTCAATTTGGGGTCTCTTTCAGGAGTAGTCCAGTGAATTCTTTTGATAACTATTTTATCTTCTGATTCCAGGACTTCAGAAAAGTTTTCTTTGACAATCTCTTGGAGTATGCTGTCCAGGCTTCTTTTTTCTTCATGGCTTTCTGGTAGACCAATAATTCTTAAGTTATCTCTCCTGGATCTGTTCTCTAGGTCAGTGGTTTTTCCAGTGAGATATTTTACACTTTCTTCCAATTTTTCAATCTTTATATTTTGTTTGATTGACTCTTGGTGCATCATAGATTTCTGAGTTTCAATTTGATTGATTCTAATTTTTAGCAAATCATAGTCTTTGGTTAGTTTTTGAAGATCCTTTTTCAGGGAGGTATTTTCTCCAATTACTTCAATAATTTTACTTTTTATGGATTCGTTTTATTCAGTGAAACTTTTTTTCCAATTTGGTCACTGCCTCCCTGATATGGTCTTTACAATCTTTCTTAAGCTCCTCCAAAAACACTATTTGGGCTTGAGACCAGTTTATATTTCCTTCTGTGGTCTCAGGTGTTAGTAAAGAGTCCAAGTTGTCCTCTGTATTTGGTTGTTCTTGAGCTACATAAAAAGCTTGGATTGATTTTATTGCCTTCCCCTTCTCCTTTTCAGCTTCCCTCCTTCCCATTGTGATTTTCTATTTCTTAATTTCTCAGACTGTGACCTAAGGTCCTGGTCTTCGACTTTAAATGCTGTAGCCTCAAGGGGTCTAGTTTGAGGTTAAGGCAAGAGTCTCGGATAGTTATTCTGATGCAGTAATCTGTGAAGGAGGGGTGGTTTCGCCACTTCAGATTTCTGTCTCTGTGCCACTGGACTACAGTTTGGGAAGGCTTTTGCTGGTAAGGTGACGTGGGGCTTGTTGGGACCCTCCCCCTCTTCTCTTCAGACTCCTCACTGCCTCAGTTACACCCTTTCTCAATGATTCCCAAGCCAGAGGCTATTTTCACTATCTTAGGATTTCACTCTGGGGTGGGGGGCACTTATCTTTGGGTTTTCTACTTCATGAAGAAAGAATTGGAGCAATTAGAGTTTACTTTGTCATTGTAGCACCTGGAGAAACAGGCAGGCAATTCCTAAACTTCCAGACTGGGGGCTGATAGCCCCAGAAGAAGCTGCTGTCTCTTCTGGGGGCCAGAGCCCTTTCTTACCTTGCTCCAATGATTGCTCCTGTCCCCGGTGAGATGCCAGTGAGATGGCTGTGATTCGTCCTTGGTATGGGCAAGTTGGCCAGCTGGGGCTTCTTCTTTCTCTGGTGTAGTCTGCTTGTCTGCTCTCATGTCTGAGCTGTACAGACCCCACATGCTCCATGCTCCCCATGTCCAGACCCACTAGGCACTTTCATGGACTGGATTCAGGCACTCTCCATCTCCCAGTGGATTCTGTCTCTCCAGAATCCGTTCAGATTCACTTTTTAAGGTTTCTTGAAAGGACTCTCGGAGGAGCTTAGAGAAGTTACTGCTTCCTTTCCGCCATCTTGGATCCACCCCTTAAGCTTTTTTTTTTTTTTAAACAGTGTGTTAATTGTCATTTTGCTGTTTTCTCCTGTGTCTAACAAATTTTTTCCACATTGTCCTTGTCTGATAAATATAATGAATGAATACATAAGGGACTATGACTCAGTATCCATATTCTGATCCTGTTTTCCTCCCTGCATTTTTTTTCATGGCAAGCTAATCCCATTAACATTATTATGTAGGAAAGTGAGATACAGTAAAGATGCCATAGTAATTTTCATTTATAGCATGAGAGAGTTATACAGAATATACTTCCTTGAACTTATTCTTGGTAAATATTGGAACCTGTTACTGAAGAAGGTTGTGCATAATTGAACTGTCACAGTTTTGTTACAAGTTCAATTTGCATTCCAAGTAGAAGGAATTTGAACTAAGATATGCCTTAAAGTTTCTTATTAACATTCCTTATTTTGGGCGCTGCTAGGTGACACAGTAAATAGAGCACCAGCCTTGGAGTCAGGAGGACTTGAGTTCAAATGCGGCTTTAGGGACTTAACACAAAAAAAGCCATGTGACTTTTGGCAAGTCACATAACCCCAAGTGCCCCTCTAAAAAGCAAAAAAAAAATCTTATTTTTTATTGATCTGTGACAAATACTCTGGTTGTCTTTTATTTTTCTCAATATCCATATGTGTGTATACATTTATCTGTATGTGTATATATATATATATGTCTGTGTGTGTGTGTGCAGATATCTACACATGCAAAGACATATAATTTCTGCAGTGAAGTTCTTGACATTTCAATAACTGGTTTCCATCTTATCTAAATAGTATTATAATTTTGCTATATACCTTGGCATTGAAAGAATTTTATTTTATATTTAGTATTTTACATTTATATTACAATTTCTGTTTTAAAAGGAACCCATAATCATAGATCCATTAATATTATTTGAATATTATATTGACCCACTTTTTCTTTCATTGCATATAAAAAGCTTTTAGTTAAGAGCTAGTATAATTGAATGTTATAAAGAAGCAAAATATTACATATTCTTGTTTCAGTAATGAACTATCTCCTTTCATATCTAAAAAGCCATATCAAAAGAGCATAATAATCTTTTTGCAATTCTACATGCCATACATATATTGTAAAAATCAAATGTTCTGTGTCAATAGTAATTGTAATTAATCATAAATATTTCAAAGAATTGAATTATAAGGATGGAGAAATATGGAGTCATATCCCACAATATCAAGAAGTGGTAAGCTCAGGTAAATTAATGGGCAGACTGAAGCAGGGGTATGATTTTGTTTTCTCATATTATTCCAGGAAATTGACCTCTTTATAATCTTACCCAAATATTTTCATTATTCTGTCTTGGACTTTTAATTTCTGTTTCGTAAAGATATATACCAAAAAATGTATTATATAAAATTTAAGTAGTGTTACCTGAACTTCAAGAAATTAAGAAAGATGATTGAGACATATTGTTAGATGTCAATCACTTCTTGTAGTATTTGATTACAAATTGTAAAATTTTGATTCGGTAAAATAAGATCATAATCTTTCAGGAGAGACTCTAAGTTTCAGGTATATTTTTTACAATATTCTCCCTAATCTATTAAGGACTATCATCTAAATAAGTGGTGTTAAACCCAGATAGAAACAGATTTCTGTGGGCTAGAATACTGGCTTAAAAAAGCACAAATTAACATTAATTGTGTTGCACTACATTTATATTGATTTTGTTAAACATTGTCCAATTATATTTAATTTGGTTTTAACATATTGGGAAATTTTGCTGTCAGTCACTGGGCCAGAGTGTTTGATAATTTTGTAATGTCATTTGCTCATTCTGCTCATGACCCAACTGCAGAGAACAATGTTAAAAAAAAAAAAGCTCAATTCTCCTATTAGAAGCATCCTATAAGTAAGAGAAAGAAATGTATTGTCATTTCCTTTAATCCTCTTCTGCCTAGCTCCTTCCCTTATAAAGAATCAGTCAAATCTTTCCAGTTAAGTTTTAGTGTAATGAAGGTCAATTAACACCCACTTTAAAAAAATCACATCCCTGGAGAAGTAGATTAAAAAAAATACACAAAGAAATAAAATAAAAATCAACAACAACTAAGTAAACAAAGGCTATCCCAAGAAGCATCCTCTCTTGAATAATTGCCATTCTATTATAATATTCTATTCTATAATATGCATAGCTAATGGAAAAGATGCTCCTCACCATGTAGTAGGCCAAAGTAGAATGTCTTCTCCCAAAAACAGATCCCTGACATCTTCCACATTGCTGCCTCCATTTTAGATGACCTGGGCATATGTCATAGCCTTGTATATATACTTTGTAAGTACACATTATGTTTTATGTACAGGGAGAAACTGGATCCAACAGACCAATTAGGAATAGTTATTAGTCAGGGGTAGTAGAAGGAAGATATTAATTGTATGAGCACCAAGACAGTAAGATAGCTCGCTAGGATAAAACAGAGGTTACCACTAGAACTAACATGTATAGTCCTGTTGTTCACCCTGATAAAGTTTTCTGTTAATTCCCTGCCTTCTATATCTGGATAAAAAGTCACAAGGTCCCGAGGACCTTAACCAAGACAGCTATGGTGTGAAGAGGGAGAAGGGGATATATGTTGAATCAACGACATTTGGCAACTTTTTGGATAATAAGGTAGTAAATGAGAGAAGAGAATATATATTGAAAGTCAGAAAACTGACCATAAGAAGGGTGTTTACTTGGACATAAATAGAGAATTAAGGAGAAAGGGTGAATTTAGTGTGGAGGATTGCCGTGGGCTGCTCAGTGTCCAGCACTTAGCATGATTCGGAGATGTGAATAAGAAATGACCAGGCCATGTGGGTAGTTCAAGGAAGAACCATGAACTCCATTTATTGATACTCAAGGGAAGGTTTTTATAGAGCAAAGAGACAAAGGATGGAAAGGAAGAGAAATCATTGTCTTAGTCTATTGTATCCTGGAAGTAGCATGGCAGTAAGGCCTTTTGATCCCTAGGTGCCAGAAAGTCTTAGGAAAAGTCAGTTATCTACTATCACATGCAGTCAGTTACATCTCAAAGGATGCTCTTGAGAGCTGGCCTCAAAGCCCAATGGTCAAAGCTGCATCATCAAGTACATCTGCATAGGAACTGACTTCCTGCAAATGTTTTGGACAACTAAAGTTTTGGGGCTGAGGCTTAGATCTAGGTCTCCTGTACTTCTTAATGTAGCCACAGTCATAAACGGATACAATTGAGAGCAAACTTCAAAGCTGAAGTGCAATCCTCAAAAGACATCATGTTTAGAGCTGGCCAATCAAAGATACCAGAGTGTGGAATCAGATATATCCTGGGACAGAATCCTGTTGATCTCAGGTACTCCAACAACATCCTTTTAAATGCAACCTATATGAAAAGAACTCCAGAGCAGACTTAGTGAAAAGTTGCATCTCAAAGATATCTTTGACATTCAGGTCCACTGATATTAGGGTAATTATCAGAGTCTGGGACAGGACAGGGCTCACCACAGAGGATAATGAGATTATTTTTGTCATTAAAATGATTTACGAATGTTTATGGGACACACAGGTAGAAATGTCAGGCAGGCAGTTGGAATTTCAGCAATGGATCTCAGAAGAAAGTTTTGATGATTTTGGATTGATCTAATTTTGAATAGGAGCTGGTATAATCACCAAAAGATAGAATATAGAGAAAAAACGAAAGGACCAAGCAAGGAAAGAGCTTTATGGTACAACCATGAATAGCAGGTGGGACACAAATGGTGAATCAGCAGAGCAAACCAAGAAATATCCATTTGATAGATAGGATAGCAATATCACAAAAACCAAGGCGTGACAGCACACCCAGAAGACAGGGGAGGTCAATAATAACAAACACTTCAAGCAGATCAAGAAGGATGCAACTTGAGAAAAGGTCAATTAATTTAGCAATAAAAGTATTACATAATTTTCAAAATAGGACTTTCCTTTGAGTAGTAGGATCAGAAATCATGTTGCAAAAGATTTAAAAGTGAATGGAACGTGAGAACCTGGAAACATATTATGTAGACAGTTTTTCATAGGAGTGTGGTTGTGAAATGGAAAAGAGAAATATGACAATTGCCTCAAAGAATGCATAAAATTGAGGAACCTGGGAGTGGAGCCAAGCTGGCAAAGTAAAGGCAAGGACTCACCTGAACTCTCCTCCCAGATCCACCAAGACCTCTAAAAAATAATTCTAAACAAATTCTAGAGAAGCAAAACCCACTAAAAGATGGAGTGAAGCAAATTTCCTGCCCAAGAAAACTTACAAGGTCAACAAGAAAGGTCTATTGCACCAGGCTGAGAGGAGTTTAGTCCAGCATAGGCTGCATCAGCACAGCCTGGATCTCATTGAACCTGGAGAGCTCAGGGCAATTGAATTGCTGGCATTTGTGGAAGTTTCTGGATCTCTTGGGCCACAGACACCAGGGTTAACTAAGAAGGACAACAGGAAGGGTCTTTTCCAACAGGGTAGGAGTGGAGTGCAGTCAATCATAGACCCCACCAGCACAGCCTGGCCCCAGCAGGCTAGGAGCAGGCCTTGGGAGTGATTGAACCAGCAGCAACAGTGGCTGTTTCTAGGATTCTCAGCCCACAGATAGTAAGGGGTTTGAACAACTGGTTAGAAGAAAATTATAGGTGTCTGTTTTGTTAGTACTGATGTAGTATTCTATTGCTTTGCCCACATTCAGATATGGGTACCAGTCTTTGGTAACAGTACCAGGGCAAGGAGGAACACTAGCAAAGCAGAGGTCACAACAGCAGTGCAGGGGAGACTCTCCTCAGAGTTCCAGGGCAGAAGAGTACTTGTGCCACTCACAGACCAGAATATAGGCCAGGAGAAGAGAAAACACCTCCCCTTAGTTCATACTACCTTGGAAGAACTGAAAACTTACAGATCCCTAGAAGTATCCCTGAAAATAGCTCCACAGAACCCCTGAAGCTTGGGACAATATACCCTCCACCATGGAATCAGAGTCCTACTTTAGCAAACAATTAAAAGTTCAGTAATAGGCTGAGAAAATGAGTTAACAAAGGGAGAAAAGAAAAACTCTGACTATAGAAAGTTATCAGGGTGACAAGGAAGATAAAAACACACAACACTTTGAAGAAGATAGCAAAGTCAAAGTTCCTACATGGAAAGCCTCAAAAAATATGAATTGGTCTCAGGCCACAAAAGAGCTCAAAAATGATTTTGAAAATCAAGAGAGATAAATGAAAAATTGAGAAGAGTAATGAGAGTGATGTAAGAAAATCATGAGAAAAGAGCCAATAGCTAAGTGAAGGAGACACAAAAATTATTGAAGAAAATAACACCTTAAAAATCAAACTAAACCAAATGGAAAAGGAAGTCCAAAAGTTCACTGAAGAAAATAATTGCTTAAAAATGAAAATGGAGAAAATGAAAGCTAATGACCTTATAAGAAACCAAGAAGCAATAAAACAAAGACAAAGAAATGAAAAAAATAGAAGATGACATGAAATATCTCATTGGGATGAACAACTTATCTAAAACAAAAAAGGTACAGGGGAGATAATTTAAAAATTATTGGACTACCTGAAAGCCATGATTTAAAAAAATGGAGCCTAGAAATTGTTTTTCAAGAAACTATCAAAGAAAACTGCCTTGTTATTCTAGAATCAGAAGGTAAAACAGAAATTGAAATATGTCACTGATAAACTCCTGAAGCAGATCCCAAAATGAAAACTGCCAATAATATTAAAGCCAATTCCCAGATGTTCCAGCTGAAGGAGAAATACTGCAAGCATTCCAAAACAATTTAAGTATTGTGGAGACATAGTCAGGATAACCCAAGATTTAGCAGCTTTGATATTAAAGGATCAGTCGGTTTGGAATATGATATTTCAGAGGGCAAAGAAATGAGTATTACACCAACAATTGTGTGCCCAGCAAAAATGAGGATGATGCTCCAGGGAAACAATTGGAAATTCAGTGAAACAGGGGACATTCATGCATTCTTTTTTTTTTTTTGTGGCAAAACCCAGGATGTTTAATAATAAAGTCATCTGTTTTATTTGATAACATTGGATTTTTATGCCACTAGGACACAGGCTCCACCAACACCCTTGATTTTTTCCTCTGCTCGTCTGCTGAAGAGCTTTGCCCTCACGATGACTGGATGTTTGGGGAGTTTCCCTTTTCCTAGGACTTTGTAGTAGCCCGACCGCACAACATCAATGATAGGGGCAAGGCCCTCCTTGTTTTTGGCAGCATTAATCCTGGTCTGCTCACTGACCAGTGTCCATAGCTTATCAAGGTTGACAGTCGGGCAGTAGCTTTGGTTTTTCTTCAAGTGGTAATGCCTCATACCCACTTTACCAAAATAACCTGGATGATATTTGTCAAAGTTGATCCACTGATGGTGCAGCCCTCCTGCATTCCCGCGGCCTCCGGGGTGCTTCCGGTGCTTGCCGAGCGCCCGTGGCCGTGGCTGATGTGCCCATGGAGCTTCCGCGTCTTCCTTAGTCCGGAAGGCATGTTGCAGGCCGCCGCAAAAGAGAAAAGCCATTCATGCATTCTTAATGAAAAGACCAGAGCTGAATAGAAAATTTGGTTTTCAAATACAATGCTCAAGAGAAGCAGAAAAAGGTGAACAGAAAGGGAAATCAGAAGTGACTTAAAAAGGTTTAACGGTTTACATTCCTTTATGGGAAGATGTTATTTCTAACTCATAGGACTTTACTCATTATTAGGTTAGTTAGAGGGCATAGGTGTGAGATGAATATGAAGGCATGATATCTAAAAAATAAAATAAAGGTATGCCAGAGGAATGTACTTGGAGAAAGGGAAAGGCAGAGGTCAATTGAGGTAAATCACCTCATATAAAAGAGGCAAGAAAAAAGTTTTTATAATGGAGGGTAAGAGGGGGGAGGTAAGGGGAAGGGAGTGAACCTTACTCTTATCAGAACTGGCTCAAAGAGGGAATAAGATACACATACAATGGTGTATGGAAATCTATCTTACCCTAAAGGAAAATAGGAGGGGAAGGAGATAAGAGAAGGGGGGTTGATAGAAGGGAAGGCAGAAAAGGGAATGGAGTAGTCAGAAGCAAAACACTTTTGAGGAGGTACATGGTGAAAAAAGAGTGAGAAGAGAATAAATGGGGGTAGGAAGAACAGGAAAGAAGGAAATACATTTAGTCGTAGAAGATGTGAAAAAGTAGAAGCATGTTTCTCCAATAAAGGACTCATTTCTCTAACATATAGAGAACTATGTCAAATTTATAAAAATAGGAGTCATTCTCCAATTGAAAAATGATCAAAAGATATAATCAGTTTTCAGATGAAGTAATTAAAGCTATCTATAGCCATATTAAAAAAAATCTAGGGAAGGCAAGGTGGTGCACCAAATGGAGCGCTGGCCCTGGAGTCAGGATGAGCTGAGTTCAAATCCAGCCTCAGGAACTTAACACACACACACACACACACACACACACACACACACACACACACACACACTAGCCTCGTGACCTTGGGCAAGTCACTTAACCCCAATTGCCCTCCAAAAAGCAAAAAAGCAAACAAACAAAAAAATCAAAATCACTATTGATTGGAGAAATGCAAATTAAAACAATTGTGAGGTACTACCTCATATCTATTAGATTAGCTAATAAGAGAGAAAAGGTAAGTGACAAATGTCAGAGGGGATGTCAGAAAAATGAGACATTAATATACAGTTTGCAGAGTTACGAACTGACTAGACCTTTGTATAGAAGATTTTGGAGCTATACCCAAAGGGCTATAAAACCATGCATACCCTTTGACTTTGCATTACCTAGGTCTGTACCCAAAAAAGATAAAAAATGAAAATAATTAGACATTTAGGGGATGCCTGTCAATTGGGAAATAACTGAACAATTTGTGATATATAATTATAATGGAATCCCATTTTACTGTTAGAAATAATGAGCAGGAGGGGGTGGAGTCAAGATGGCAGAGTAGAAACAGCACTTCCACAGCTCTCCTGCCCACACCATTTCCAATATATAAATGGGGACTCTGAAAAAACTCTGGAGCTCCAGAACCCACAAAATGACCCAGAGTAGCTAACCTCCAACTGAGGACAGCCCAGCAGGCTGGCAGGGAGTGGCCAGCTCAGCATGCTGGGAGCTGATCCCAGGACCATGTGAGTTTGGATGTTTTAGCCCCAGGGCAGACCTGACCAGCAACCAGCTGGAGGGACTCCAGAACACCAGCAGCTGTGGCGTTTCCAGAATTGCCAACACATAGATGCCATGGACAAGGTGAAAGGTTAGTGCAGTATGGACTTTTGGACTCATTAGTGGGGAGAGTGTTGTGGCCTCTTTCCCAGGAGGCAAGAAGCTGCTGAGACACTTCAGCAAAGCCACAGACACATGGTGCAGGTTTAGTTCCTGGCCTGTGGACTCTAAGGGGATCTGATGATCAGTCTTGGGGATAATCACTCTTGCTTTGACCAACAGTACCTTTAGAGAAAGCAAGATAGATTTTTATATAGTAAAGATGCAATTACATAACAGAAATTTACATAGAATAGAGGAATATCGTTAATATTAAAAATGCAGGGGGAGTTTGTTAAGGGCTTAGGTAGTGGAGGAGGGGTCCCATCTATGGTTCCTTGGTTAAACATTCTGGTCATTCTGCCCTCCAACTGGCTAGCTATTGTGGTCCTGTATTGAACTAAATGTGTGTTGCAATTGTGATTGCACACCTGTTCTCATGGGAAAGGGTCTGGCAATTTAGGACATTGGTGGTGGGGGCGGGGTGGCTAGGTAGGTACAGTGGGCTGCTGTTCAGTGGGGCTGGGCCCATAATGAAATTAGAATATTGGGACTGGGGGCAGCTTTATTAGGGTTCCATCATTCCCCCCTCAAAGAGCTACCAGCTACCAGGATCCTAAAAATAAAGTATGGAAACCTGAAAGACATCCTGGCAAGGAAAAAGAAAAATAGTATTGAAAATAAGGAACTTGCCACACATAAAGGTTTTTATCACTCTAGAGAAATAATATCATAGGGTGCACAGACAGATCAGCCCCTTCTTTGGGGTCCCTATTGATTTCTCCTTATTTTTAAACTTGCCAGATCCCTAGAAACCAAATGGTGGGCAAGGTTATCAGCAGGAAAATAATTAGTGGGTAGGGAAAGGTTGAACTTTAGGGACAGAGAAAAATTGAGTGAGACAAGCTACCAGTGAGAATGGAAGGGAACAAAATAAAGTGTAAAAGTAGATGTTTTAGCATTGACAAGAAGGGTTTCCTATTCCTCTGAGCCTAGGGAAAGAATATATATTTTTATTTGAAAAGTTTATGAAGAGATGTATGCACTTCAAAAAATGTTTGAACAGAAACCAAGTCTCTAATACCCAAATATAAGTGTTACCAAAAGTTACATATTTCTAGCATATAATAACTAAAATTATAAGGATTATAATTTTACAGAGGTAAATCAATTTCTAATTAAATGTAATAACCTCTCTTACTGGCTAATAAACTAAATTTTGCAGGAAGATGCTTTAGAAGCATATGGGGAAAAATAAGAGAGGAATGGAGTTCCAGCACAATATCAAAGCAAAACTCCTATCTTTAGGAAAGAAAGAACATTGGGTTATCTGGGTGGTGCAGTGAATAGAGCATCAGCCCTGGAGGTAGGATAACCTGATCTCAAATCTGGCATCAGACACTTAATACTTATTAGCCAATGCGACCTTGTGCAAAGTCACTTAACCCCAATTGCCCTCCTTTCCACCCTCCCAAAAAGCAAAAAAAATAAATAAATAAAAAAGGGAAGAACATAATGAAAGAACATGTTCTACCTACTTAGCTACTAATAGGACAATGGATTGTTCATGTTAAATTTGGCTTAAGAATACTAATAGTGATAAGCAAATCTATACACTCTTCTGGCAAATTACTAAGAACAACAAAAATGCATCACATAAAAGATTCATCTAAAAATTGTATTTACTTATTCTAGACTTCTGATTTTATTTGTATGACTGAACTACTTGTGAAGAAACTCTCCATTACTATCTAGATCAACAATACTTCTGCAAATTGAACTATGAGTTTATTGCTCAACTGAAGTGATATCATTTGCATGAGAAGGCAAATGTCAGAAGTAGGATTGAACCCAGGTTTTCCTGACTCCAAGACTGGTTCTGTATACACTGTAGCACTATGCCTCTGGTTAAGATTTTTAAGCATTTAAAAGACCTATAACTACACTTGTATGAACATATCCTTTATCATTCTTTAATGAACTTACTTTAAGGGCTGCTGTGCCCCAGACATTTCAACACATAATGACCATCCTTATCTGAATTAAGCACAGCCAGCTTGCAAATGATAAATATACAAAATCTTTCAAGCTTAGTTGTACCTACTAGAATTTGCATTCTCTTGGCATAGTTAGATTTAGTAGGAGGTTATTTGATATATTACATCATAATTGATTCACTCAGAGTTGTTGAATTGCTTTTTTGAAGAATTCTTAATGTTCCACAAAAGAATACTAAGTTCTGTTTCTGACACATACTGATTTTGCTCCAGGTAACTCTTCAAATATGTGAACTGCATCAAAAAAGGGCTTTTTCCTCAATGGGATTCCTTTATACTAATGAAATAACAGATTTTAATTAGAAAAAAAATGCATTTGTTACTTTTATTCTTGTATTAGTTGGTCATCTTAATATTTTACATAGAGGGTGCCAGTACAATAGGTAGGATATTTATCTGTTTTACTTAACTCTTACAACATCACACCCCACCCCTCTCTGTCCAATCATATATCACCTTGATTTTACAATGTGTAGTGTTTTGTTGTCTTGGTAATTTCTCAATTTTAAGAGATCTGAAGGAAGGCTCCAGCATTCTGAGTAAATGATTCATGGAGAAATACACCCTAAGACAGTTATTAGTTGTGTGACACTGGGCAAGTCACTTAACCTCTACCTAACTTACTTTAATTTACTCATTTGTGAAACAGGATAATAGCATCTCCTACATCTAATACATGAATAAAAAAGGTGATATTTGTAAAATACTTTGTAAATCTTAAATTGTTAAATAATACCCACCATGTTGTACAGATTCCATTCAATTAAAGTCATGTCCCCCAAGACAAACCCATCATTTCAAATATCATCATGGAGATTGAGCTTTGATTTTCAGCACTTCCTCAGCTTTATCAGTACTGCCTCTCCTTTCTGATTGCAGAGCAAGAGGGTAGAGTGATAAATTGCTCCACAAAAATTTATTTAAAGATGGCTTGAAGATTTCTAGCTAACGTCCCTTTCCCATAAGCTTCTCTGCTTGGTTTCAACTCTGAGGACATCATCCCCTCTTCCCTGCCTCAACTTTTTAGTTTCTTTTTATGTGTTGTTTTAACCAAATAGATTATAAATTTCTTGAGGCCAGGAACTATTTTTCTTTTTCATATTTGTATGCCAACACTTTTCACAGTGCCTGGCACATAGTAATAATGTTTATTGACAGATGATAGGGTCTATCACACATAGCTGAGAGCCAAGTGCAGCCCGATGTGAGCTATGTGGTTCTGGCCCCAGGGCAGCTCTGACCACCAGTGGCCAGATCAGACTTCAGGAGGGTGAATGACCTGCAGCTGTGGTGGTTTCCATATTTCTCAACCTATAAATGCCAAAGACAAAGTAAAAGGTTTTTGTGGAATTCTGTTGGAAGAGGGGGAATGGAAGAGAGCGTTCAGCCCCTGTTTCTGGGGCAAGAAATGGCAGAGACATGGTGGCTGTGCAGCTCCATAGTGGCTGCCTCAGGAGCTCCCGGCCTGCAGATTGTAGTGGGACCAAGCAACCATTCATAGGGTATTCATTCTTGCTTTGACCCACTTGGATCTGGATCATGGCCTTTGATGGTAGTCCTGGAGTGTATGGCTAGTGAGCCAGAGCTTGCGGGGGCTGTAGAGAGTGTGCCCTCCCAATAGCCCTAGCAGCTGCAAGAAACATCTTGGACAAAACTCTCTCCATTCTGGAAACAGAGTTCTATCATAGCAAAGACCTCAAAAGTCAAGTAATTGGCTAGTGATTTGAGCAAGCAGAGGAAGCACAAAAAGAAAATAATTTGTTAAAGTTATTATTGAACAAATAGAATGCAGTGACTCTATGAGGCATCAAGAATTAGTCAAAATGTAAAGAATGAAAAAATAGAAATACAAAATATCTTATTTGAAAAACAATTGGGGTGGCTAGGTGGCACACTGAATAGAGTGTTGGCCCTGGAGTCAGAAGGACCTGAGTTCAGATCCGGACTCAGACACTTAATGCACACACAAACAAAAACCTCGCCATGTGACTTTGGGCAAGTTGCTTGACCCCAATTGCCCTCCAAAAAAGCAAAAAAGAAAAAAAACAATTGATTTGGAAAGTGAATCCAGGAGAGATAATCTAAGAATTAGTGGTCTACAGAAAGCCATTATTAAAAAAAAAAAAAAAGGAGCCTGAACTGTGTCTTCCAGAAATCATCAAGGAAATCTTCCCTGAAGTCCTAGAACCAGAGGGTGAAATAATCATTAAAACAATCCACTGATAACCTCTTGAAAGAAATCTCAAATTGAAAACTCCAATGAATATTGTGGCCAAATTCCAGAAATATCAGGTCATGGACAACATACTACAATAGAAAGAAACTATTCAATCATCATTTAACTACAGCTAGTATAAGATATGACATTGCAACTTTTACCTTAAAAGATCAGAAAGATTGGAAAATGATATTTCTTAAGACAAAGGAGCTTGAACTACAATGAAAGATCAACTACCCAGCAAAATTGATCATGATGTTTCAGGCAAGGAGATCAACATTCAATGAAAAAAAGAATTTCCAGAACTTCCTAATGAAAAGGCCAGAATTCAATGGGAAATTTGATCTTCAAAAATAAGACTCAAGTGAGGCATAAAAAGGTAAACTGGAAAAAAAAGTAGAAAAAAGAGCAATCTGTTTGCAATCCTATATGATAGGATGATTCCTATCAATCTTGAGAATTGTATTTTACTATGATATTTAAAAAAGATATACAAAGACAGAGGGTGTGAGTATAAATTAACTGATGTAATCATAAAATAAAAACTAATTAAGAGGTACAAAGGGGCTGCACAGGGAGAAGAAGAAAAGAAGATACAGAAAAGAATAGATTACATTGCATGAAGAGGCAAAAAAACACATTATATTAGAGGGAAAGAAGTGGGGTGATAAGCTTTGTTTGAGTTTTACTCTCTTTGGATTTGGTTCAAGGAGGGAATAAAATAATGAATTAAGCATAGGAATCTAACTTGCCCTATAAGCAATGGGAGAAGAAAGGGGAAAGCAAAGGGGGAGAGGGGAATATAAAGTCAGGCATGAGCAGCTTCCCAGAGAATTTCTGCTGTGAACAGCTTTCAAGGTTCTGCTTGCACAGTATAGTGAACTCATTATTTATTCAGCAATAATTTAAGGCAAAACATTCACAAAAAATCAAAATACAGCATTCACAATGTTATAGCATAACAACTTATTACTAAAATGGCCACCTATTTTTCACCAAAGTGGTCACATAGATTTGAACAAAGATAACATTAATTTAGTAAGTACATAAATTAATAAGTCCTTAATTCAATCATTCTTAAGGAGGCAAGCCTCCTTAATTAACATAAAGTACAAAGGTCAAAGTCCTCCGCCACTAGGTCACATTGTCTTAATCTCTTCATTTAAAAAAGTCCTCTTTCTTCTTAATTGGAGAAGTCCTTAACTCAATCATCTCAATATAGAGGTCAGACCTTTCCACCATTAGGCCATAGTGAGTCAGGATTTTCTCAATTTGCATTAAATACCCAAGGAGAGTTCTTTATCTTGACTTGAGGAAAGCTCTCAGCTTCAATGGTTCCTCTTCCATGGTCCCAGATCCTGCTAATCTATCCAACTGCCACCTGGGTCAAAAGCAGATAGCTCTCAGTTCTTTTTTCAGCTTCTTGTGCAGTTCCTGTTCCGTATTGAAGCTCACAGTGTCTGTTCCATTGCAAATCCTTCACAGTTTCTGTTCCTGGGAAGATAAAGCTTAACAAAGCCACAATAACATTCATAAATATTGCCTTCATACACATCAATTCACTTTCTGCCTGTGAAATCAACATAAACCCAACAACAAGGTCCGAGGAATCAACAGAAATCATCAGTATAGCCCCAGGACCTCTATCAATAAGACCCTCCTCCAGAATTTCTGTAAATATACAACAAGAAAATCCTCTTTCAGGGCTTCTGAACCAGCATCAAATTCCCAGGGCTTCTGCAACAACAGCACCATCCTCTATCAGCAGACAAATCTGACAAAGTAACATAAAAACTGGTAGGCAAAGTATGCACACCACAGCCATGCCTCATTCCAGTTCTCCTCTCTTCTCATTTCTCATTTCCAATCAATTCTCAATTCAGTCCTCACTTCTCATTTCTCTTCTCAGTTCTCAGTACAGTTATAAGTTCTCTTCTCTCTCTCAAGCAGTAGCAGCCCAGCTGCCAGATACTTGCTCCCAGAAGTTCTGGCCTCTCTCAGCTTGGGCTTTTCCTTATATATGGTACTAGATCTTCCATGTACTGACCCTTTCCGTTACTTCAACAAGTCCATCCCACTGTGGGATTCACAAGTTCTGGGTCTTAATGCTTGACACAATTATGAACTTGAAACTAAGTGCTAAGTACTTGTTACCTTGCTAATGCAAGGGGCAGGGAAGATCTTTCAATTCCCATTGCCATTACAGGGATTAGAAGGCAGGGAATAAGTAGCAATGGAAAAGGGAAGGCAAAGGGAGGGGGCGCTAAAAGAAGGAGAAGAAGATGGAGGGAGGCAGTGATCAAAAGTAAAATTCTTTTGAGGATGGAAAGGGAGAAGGGATAAACAAAAGCATAAAGAGGGTGGGAAATAGGATGGAGAGAAAGAAACAGATAGTGATCATATATATGAATGATAATGGTATGAACTCTCCCATAAAAAAGAAGTGAATAGCAGAATGAATTAAAAAAATAAAACATAACCTTACAATATTTTTTACAAGAAACCTGTTTGAAAGAGGGGTGTACATAAAGGGTAAAGGTAAAAGGCTGGAGTATAATATATTATGATTCATCTAAAATAAAAAAGCTGGGGCAGCCATCCTAATCTCATACAATACAAAAGCAAAAATATATCTATTTAAAATAAATAAGGATGAAAACTATATCCTCCTAAAAGATACCATAGACAATGAAAAATATCATTAGTGAACATATATGCGCCAAGCGGTATAGCATCCAGACCCATAGAGGAGATGTTAAAAGAATTGCAGGAAGAAATTGAGAACAAAATTACACTAGTGGGTAACCTCTACCTTCCCCTCTATGAAGTGGATAAATCTAACCTCAAAATAAACCATAAAGAAGTTAAGAAGGTGAATAGAATTTTGGAAAAGATAAATAAAGTAGACTTCTGGAGAAAATTACATGGGGATAGAAAGAAATATATATATTTTTTTCTCAGCAGTATAGGGCTCCTACACCAAAATAGACCATGCACTAGGGCAGAAAAACCTCGCAATTAATTGTAGAAAGACAAGAATATTAAACACATATTTTTCAGATCATGATGCCAAAAATACATGTAATAAAGGGTTGTGGGAAGATAGACTATTAACTGGAAACTAAATAATCTAATCCTAAAAATTGAGAGGGTCAAACAACAAATCATAGAAACAATCCATAAGTTCATTCAAGGGAACAACAATAATGATTCAACATACCACAACATTTGAGATGTAGTGAAAGCAGTTCTTAGGGGAAGTTTTATATTTCTAAATACTTACATGAATAAAATAGAAATAGAAGAGATTAATTAATTGGGTGTGCAACTACAAAAGCTAAAAAAAGAACAAATCAAAAATGCCCAAATTAAATACCAAATTAGAAATAATGAAAACCAAAAGAGAGATTAACAATATTGAAATTAAGTCAACTATTGAAGTAATAAATAAAACTAAGAGCTGGTTTTATGAAAAAAAAATTAAAACCAATAATCCTCTGGTCAAATTTAAATTTAAATACAAAGATGAAAACTAAATTACCAGTATCAAAAATGAAAAGGGTGAATTCACTTCTGTTGAAGAAAAATTAAAACAATAATTAGTAATTATCTGATGCAATTGTATGGTCATAAATTTGACAATCTTAGGGAAGTGGAAGAATATTTTTTAAAAAATATAATTCCCCAAATTAACAGAAGAGGAAGCAAAATACTTGAATAACGGCATTTCAGAAAAAGAAACTTTAAAAAATCAATATATTCTTTAGGAAAAATCTCCAGGACCAAAAGTATTTACAAGAAAATTCTATCAAACATTTAAAGAAAATTTAACGCCAGTACCTTATTGACTATTAGGAAAATTGATGGAGTCCTACCAAAATTTTTAAGTATAGAAATATGGTACTGATACCTAATTCAGGAAGAGCTGAAACAGAGGAAAAACCATATAGACCAATTTCCCTAATGAATATAGATTCAAAATTTTTAAAGAAAATATTAGCAAAAATATTGTAGCAAATTATCATGAGAATTAAACTATTTGAGAAGGTAGGATTTGTACCAGGAATGTAGGGCTGTTTCAATAATAGAAAAACTATGTCCATAATTGATCTTATTGGTAACAAAACTAAAAGGAACCATATGATTATCTCAATAGATGCAGGAAAAAAAAAAAAAACTATTGACAAACTATGACGCCCATTTCTATTGAAAATACTAGAGAGCATAAGAATAAATGGAGCATTCCTTAAAATATTTAGTAGCATCTACTTAAAACCGTCGGTAAGCATTCTTTGTAATGAGGATAAGTTATATGCATTTCCAATAATATGGAGGTTATGGGGGGGTGAAACAAGGATGCCCATTACAACCATTATTATTCAGTATGGTAGTAGAAATACTAGATTTAGCAATAAGAGAAGAAAAAAGAAACGGTAGGAATTAGAATAGACAAAGAAGAAACTAAGCTATCATTCTTTGCAGAAGATATGATGGCGGGGCGGAGCCAAGATGGCGGAGTAGAAACAGCTGCTCCAAGCCACTCTGCCCCCAGAGTCCCCCTAAACTATGTAAAAGGGGACTCTGAACAACTTCTGGAGCCCCAGCACCCACAGAACTATACAGAGAAGCTAACTTCCCACTGAGGACAGCCCAGCAGCCCTGCAGGAAGGACCAGCAAACCGCTCTGGGAGCCAGCAACATGCAGCGCTCAGAGCACAGGGAGCTTAGCCAAGCTGAGCCCAGGTCCCCTTGAGCAGAGGTTTTCGCCCCAGGGCGACAGGGCCAGCAGCCGGCTGGAAGAACCCCAGAACACCAGCAGCTGTGGCAATTCCAGAATTGTCAACATAGACATGCCTAGGACAAAGTAAGAGGTTAGTGTCCTATGGACTTTGGGACCTGTATTTGGGGAATGCCTCGTCCCGCACCCCTGGGGGTTAGAAGCCGCTGAGGAGACATGACATTTTGTAGTTTTCAGAGGCAGCTCCAGCTCCTGGCCTGCGAACTATAGGGAGATCCAGCGATAAGTCTTGGGCAGGGGGGGGTAATCGCTCTTGCTTTAACCTCCCTGCATATGGATTGTGATCTAGGGTGGAAGTTGTGGGTGGGTTTACAGCTTGCCAGAAACGGAAGTTGAACCCCATACTTTCGGGACGAAAATTCCTCTATCTGGCCTTAAAGCCATAGTGTGGCAACAAGCCCAAAAGTCAAGTAATTAAGTGGCAGCATGCCAAGGCAAAGGAAACAGAAAAATGCAACCCTAGACACCTATTTTGGGGGCATAGAGTGGGAAAAGGACTCTGAGGTCAGAAGTCCTGCTCCAAAAGCCCCAGGGGAAAACATGAGCTGGTTGCAGGCCATAGAGGACCTTAAGAAGGACTTTAAAAATCAAATAAGAGAAGTGGAGGAAAAATTAGAAAGAGAAATGAGAAGGATGCAGGAAAAGTATGAAATGAGGGTCAACAGCCTGACTGAGGAAAACAACACCTTAAAAAATAGACTAACTCAAATGGCAAAGGAGGCCCAAAAGGGCAATGAGGAGAAGAATGCCTTAAAAAGTCGAATTTGCCAGATGGAAAAAGAATCTCAAAAGTTCACTGAGGAGATTCATTCCTTCAGAGTTAGACTGGAGCAAATGGAAGCTAATGACTTTATGAGAAATCAAGATGCTGTTAAGCAGATCCAAACAAATGAAAGATTAGAAGACAATGTGAAAGATCTCATAGGAAAAACCCCTGACCTGGAAAATAGATTCAGGAGAGACAATTTAAAAATTATTGGACTATCTGAAAGCCATGATCAAAGAAACAACCTAGAAATCACCCTTCAAGAAATTCTCAAGGAAAATTGCCCTGATGTTTTAGATCCAGAGGGCAAGATAGAGGTTGAAAGAATCCACTGACCACCTCCTGAAAAAGATCCCAAAAAGAAAAGTCCCAGGAATATTATAGCCAGGTTCCAGAATCCCCAGATCAAGGAGAAAATACTACAAGCAGCCAGGAAGAAACAATTTCAATATTGTGGAAACACAATCAGAATAGCCCAGGACCTGGCAGCTTCTACACTGAGGGATCGAAGGGCATGGAATATGATATTCCAGAGGGCAAAAGAGCTGGGAATGAACCCAAGGGTCACCTACCCAGCAAAACTGAGTATTTTGTTTCAGGGGAAAATATGGTCATTCAGTGGAATAGATGACTTTCAAGCATTCTTGAGGAAAAAACCAGAATTGAATAGAAAATTTGACATCCAGACACAAGAAGGAAGAGATGCCTGAGAAGGTAATCAGGGAAAAGAAATCAAAAGGAACTTATCAAAGTTGAACTATTTACATTCCTATATGGAAAAGCAGTAACTGTGACTGATGATATCTTTCTTACTATGAAAATAATGGAAGAAGGGTGTGTGGTCATATGAATACATATGTGAATGTGTGTGTATATGCTTACAGTTATATATGGATAGAGGCCATAGGTTGAATTTGTTGGGAAGGGAGAATACTCAAGGGATGAAATTATGAGGTGAGAGAGGAAAGTGGCAAGAGGAGATGGGGAGAGACAGGGTAGGGTAAACTATCTCATGTAGAAGAAGCAAGGGGAAGTGGTTGTAAGGGAGGGGGAGAATAGGAAGGCTAAAAAGGCAAAACCACATTCTCATTGAATTTGGTTCAGGGAGAGAATGACATACATACTAAATGGGATATCTCAACCTGCAGTAGAATAGGGGGAAGGGGGATGAGAGGAGGGATGATGGATGGGAGGGCATCCTTGGGGTGAGGGGAGGTTGGAAGTACCCACTATAGAAGAGGGACAGGATCATGTAGGGAATGGACCAGGTGGGGGGTGGGATGAGTGGGAGGGAATTATAAGCAGCCTTGTACAATATATCTACTATGATAATGTTTTGCATAGCTAGACATGTACAACATATACTGAATTACTTATTTATACTCTTTTGCTTATAATTGGGAGATAAGATGTGCAGGCATTGGGACACAAAGATTCACCTTACTCTAATGGAAAAGTCGAAAGGGGTATGGGAGAAAGTATGGGAGAGAGCAGATTGGAGGAAGCAATATCTTGTGGGACTGCTATTCTGGGAGGTTGGGTAGGAGAATAAGGGGGGGAAATGATTGTAACTCAAAATCTGGAGGAAATGAATGATGCAAAACAGAAGTTAATAAAGCATTTGTTTAAAAAAATTAAAATTAAAATTAAAATTAAAAAGAAGATATTATGATATACTTAGAGACCCCTAGAGAATCAATACAAAAACTACTGAACTAATAATTATCTTTATCAAAGTCACAGGATACAAAATAAAACTACATGATTCCTTTGCATTATTACACATTGCTAACAATAAGCAAAAGCAAAAGATAGAAAGAGAAATCCCAGTTAAAGTTACTTTAAAGGGCGTGGTGGTGCAGTGAATAGAGCACCAACTCTGGAATCAGGAGCACCTGAGTTCAGATCCAGCCTCAGACACTAATCACACACACACACACACACACACACACACACACACACACACACACACACAAACTAGCCATGTGACCTCGGGCAAGTCACAACCCCAGTTGCCCTCCAAAAAGCTAAATAAATAAGTACATACATACATAAATACATAATACATATATACATACATAAATAAATTAATGAGGGGGCAGAGCCAAGATGGCAGAGTAGAAAGAGCACTTCCCCTGCATTCCTGCACGCACCATTTCCAAAACACAGAAAAGGAGCTCTGGAGCTCCAGAACCCACAAAATGACACAGGGAAGATAACCTCCCACTGAGGACAGCTTAGCAGCACGTCAGGGAGAAGCCAGCACAGTGCTCTGGGAGCTGGGCTGAGGCCCACCTGAGTCAGAGGTTTTAATCCCAGGGTGGCCAGACCAGCAGCCAGCTGGAGGGACCCCAGAACACCAGCAGCTGTGGCGCTTCCAGAATTACCAACACATAAATGCCAATGACAAAGTGAGAAGTCAGGGTAGTATGGACTTTGGGACTGCCTGGGAGAGATCTTCCGCATCTTTCCCTGGGGGTAAGAAGTTGGTGAGTAGACACGGCACAGCCGACAAGTTGAAGCTTTAATTCCTTGCTTATGGACTGTAGGGGGACAAGTGATCAGTCTTGGGAGGAGGGTAATCGCTCTTGCTTTAACCTTCTTGGATCGGGATTGTGGTCTGGGGTGGAGGTCTTGGGGTGTGTGACTAGCTTGCCAGAGCATGGGGGGGGATGCAGAGAGGACACCCAACTAATACCTCCAGTAGCTGAGAAAACCCCAATGTTTAGGATGGAAGTTCCCCTGCCTGGTGGCAGAATCCTACTGTGGCAACAAGCCCAAAAATCAAGTAATTAAGTGGTAACATGCCTAGGTAAATGAAACAAAATAAACAGAAAAATGCAACATTAGACTCCTATTTTGGGGGCAAAGAGGACATAGCTTGGAACAGGAGAAGGATTGGGAGGTCAGAATTCCTGCACCAAAAGCCCCAAATGAAAATATGAACTGGTGACAGGCCATATAGGACTTTAAGAAGGATTTTAAAAACCAAATAAGAGAAGTGGAGGAAAAATTCGGAAGAGAAACGAGAAAGATTCAAGAAAAGTATGAAATGAGAGTCAACAGCCTGACTCAGAAAAATAACACCTTAAGAATAGACTAAATCAAATGGCAAAAGTGACTCAAAAAGGCAATGAGGAGAAAAATCCCTTAAAAAGCCAAATTTGCCAGATGGAAAAAGAATCTCAAAAACTCACCAAGGAAAATAACTCCTTCAAAATTAGACTGGGGCAAATGATAGCTAGTAACTTTATGAGAAATCAACATGCTGTTAAGCAGGTCCAAAGAAATGAAAGAATAGAAGGCAATGTGAAATATCTCATCGGAAAAACCAATGACCTGGAAAATAGATCCAGGAGAGATAATTTAAAAATTATTGGACTACCTGAAAGCCATGATCAAAGAAAGAACCTAGAAATCACCCTTCAAGAAATTATCAAGGAAAATTGCCCTGGTGTTTTACACCCAGAGAGTAAAATAAAGGTTGAAAAAATCCACAGATCACCTCCTGAAAAACATCCTAAAAATAAAACTCCTAGGAATATTATAGCCAGGTTCCAGAATTTCCAGATCAAGGAGAAAATATTATAAGCAGCCAGGAAGAAACAATTTCAATATTGTGGAAACAGAATCAGGATAGCACAAGATCTGGCAGCTTCTACACTGAGGGATTCACAGGGCTTAGAATTTGATATACCAGAGGGCAAAGAAACAGACATTACCATCAAGAATCATCTACCCAGCATAACTGAGTGTCATGTTTCGGGGGGAAAATGGTCATTCAGTGGAACAGAGGACTTTCAAGCATTCTTGATGAAAAAAACAGAGTTGAATAGAAAATTTGACATTCAGATACAAGAAGCAAGAGATGCTTGAGAAGGTAAACAAGGAAAATAAAGCATAAGGTACTTATCAAAGTTGAACTATTTACATACCTACATGGAAAAACCATAACTGTAACTGATGAATTTTTTTCAGCATGAAAATATTTGAAGAAGGGTATATGGGCATATGAATACATATATGAATGTGTGTATATATGTGTACAGGTGTACATAGTTAGAGGGCACAGGTTGAATTTGATAGGAAGGGATGATACTTAAAAGGTGCAATCAAGAGTTGAGAGAGGTGTATAACAAGACGATATGGGGAGAGACAGTATGGGGTGGACTATCTCTTATAGAAGAGGCAAGGGAAAATGGTTACAAGGGAGGGGAAGAAAAGGAAGGCAAAAAGGCAAAACCTTGTTTTCATTGAATTTGGCCCAGGGAGAGAATGACATACTTACTAAATAGGGGATATATCACCCTATATGAGAGTAAGGGGGAAGAGGATGAGAGGGGGCATGATGGAAGTGTGGATGGTAGGGAAGGGGGGAGGGAAATTGGAAGTACCCACTTTTGAAAAGGGACAGGATCAAAGTACGGATTAGACCTAGTGTGAGGTGGGATACAAGGGAGAGAAATATATTCAGTTGAAGGGAGTATGGAAGAAGATATCAGAGAGAGCATATTGGATGAGGGGATATCCTGTGGGACTGCTGTTCTGGGTTGGTGGGTGGGGGGAAAATGGGGAAAAAACTGTAACTCAAAATCTGGTGGAAATGAATGATGTATACCAGAAGTTAATAAAGCATTTTGTATAAAAATAATTAATAAATGAGTGAAACCTGTCAAAACAAACCCAGGAATTGTATAAACACTTTTCACATGAATAAAATTAGTACTAAATAATTTGAAAAAAACATCAGTTTTTTTCTTTTTTTGTGGGTAAGTTGATTTAATATTATAAAAATGAGAATCCACCCTAAATTAATTTACTTATTCATTGCCATACCAATCAAGCTACCAAATTTTTTTTCAGGTGACATTATCAATTTATTAAAGAAAAGTGATTTTTTAAAATGAGGGTGAGACTATCACAGCTTCATGGACTTTGTAGTCATGCAAACAACTTAAAGTGATGTCTTCCCCATCTGCCCTGATCTGCTCCCCTCCAGGGGAGGAAGTCCTGACACCAGAATCAAGGCCCTCTCTTCCTACCAAAGGATCTTCTGTTTTGTGTAGAAGCATTTCCCCGGACTTACTTGAATAACTACACTGAAAATTTCATAGACTACTTCTCTCTTCCCCACCTATGGGATGCTGAGGACCCCAGGGATAGGCTTCTCTGGGAGCATCTCTTTGTTTGGCAGCTTAGTTCCACAATGTAGAATAAAGTAAGTACAATATGGAATTAGAGTAAGTTTGGAGAAATGTAGCATGATAGGTGAATCTTATTCCTGCAGATCTTCCCAGTTTATAGTAGCTTCAGTTTCCAACATTTTATAAAGGAATTCTGACACTGGGTTTGAGAGAAACAATTTGGAAGAGTGCCACATCCTTATTTTACTCCCTGCCCTTCCCCAAAATCAGTCTGGACATGAAATTCAATGACCTGAATTCAAATTTGTAACAATCCAAAGCAAAATTAGTGTCTTAAAAGTTAGGTATTATCAAACAGGATAGTGGGGAGAAGAGAAGCAGTGAAGAATAAGTTCTCTTACTTTAAAAAAGACCTAGAAGGAGAGAAAAATGCTGAACCTAGGTCAAAAAGTACCAAACACCTGGGAAAACTGGCCATACACAACTAGTGACACCTAAATTAGAACGGGAGATTGTGTGTCTAGCATAAACCCATTTAACTCCTCCCCACCTTTAATGTGGGAAGGGAAAAGAGGGGGAAGACTTTCAAAAGAATAAATAGTCTCTGATGCCCCACTCTTTCCTCTAGTGGTCAAGGGAATATGGTAGATGCAGATTAGTCCTTGGACACATCTGGCTTTGGGAATATTTGTGCTGGCCCTCTTGCTGCCATACATGTCAATCTTGGCTGGATATCCCTGATCTATACAGATTCCATCTTGTGGTCTTGCTCCTGCTTTTCCTCCTCCTCTGCAGGCCCCTTCTCTCCAGAGGCAGCCCCATCCCTGGTAACCTCCTCTACATGATGAATCATGTTGGCCATCAGTGCCTTCTCCAGCCTCTTTCTCACCTGCTGTATGAGTTCTTCTTGTTTCCTGACTGATATCTTTGTCAGTCATAATCTTCATCAGTGTGATGGTTTGCAGTGGTTGGGAGATAATAAGCCACCCCTGGGGTTCTTCTCAACCACTGCTGGGAGCTGCCCAGTATTGGGCATTGTGCTTGCATGAAGAGCACTAGCAATGGCAGAGAGGAGGGTTTCATCACTGCAACCGGGGCCAACACCATGTAAACCTTTAATGAGATCCATTGTTTTCTTTTTTTTTTTTAATTAAACAAATGCTTTATTACTTCTGGTTTACATCATTCATTTCTACCAGATTATGAGTTACATTCTTCCCCCATTTTTTCCCTACCCACCATCCCAGAATAGCAGTCCCACTAGATATCCCCTCATCCAATCTGCTCTCTCCCATATCTTCTCCCATACCCCCTTCGACTTTGCCATTAGGGCAAGGTGAATCTCTGAACCCCAATGCCTGGACATCTTATGAAACATTTAATTTTAAAACTTCGATTTTCAGGTCCATTCCTTTCCTCCCTTGTCACACACTCCCTCTGAGAAGATAAGCAATTCAGTATGTGTTGTACATGTATAACTATGCAAAACATTACCATAGTAGATATATTGTAAAAGACTGCTTATATTTCCCTCCCACCCATCTCACCTCCCACCTGGTCCATTCCCTACTTTGATCCTGTCCCTCTTTGATAGTGGGTACTTCCAACATCCCCTCCCCCCAGAATGCCCTCCCCTCCATCATCCCTCCTCTCATCCCCCTTTCCCCTACTCAGGAGAGTGAGTGAGGGTAAGATATTCCATTTAGTATGTATGTGATTCTCTCCTTGAGCCAACTTCAATGAGAATATGCTTTTGCCTTTTGCCTTCCTGTTCTTCCCCTCCCCTGCAACTACTTCCCCTTGCCTCTTCTACATGAGATAGTTTACCCTACCCTGTCTCTCTCCATCTCCTCTTGCCACTTTCCTCTCTCACCTCTTGATTTTGCCCCTTAAGAATCATCCCTTCCTTGGGGCGGCTAGGTGGTGCAGGGAGCAGAGCACCGGCTCTGGAGCCAGAAGGACCCAAGCTCAGATCCGGCCCCAGACACCCAACACACAAACAAAAACCCAGCCGCACGACCCCGGGCAAGTCACCCAACCCCAATTGCCCTCCAAAAAAAAAAAAAAAGAATCATCCCTTCCCATCAAATTCAACCTGTGCCCTCTATCCATGTATACCTGTGAACATATGCCATGTACACTTCTTCAATTATTTTCATAATGAGAATGGTTTCATCAAACACAGTTATTGTTTTTCCATGCAGGAATGTAAATAGTCCAACTTTGATAAGTTCCTTTTGATTTATTTTCTTTGATTACCTTCTCAACATCTCTTGCTTCTTGTGTCTCAATGTCAAATTTTCTATTCAACTGTGGTTTTTTCATCAAGAATGCTTGAAAGTCCTCTATTCCACTGAATGACCATATTTTCCCCTGAAACAAGATGCTCAGTTTTGCTGGGTAGGTGACCCTTGGCTTCAATCCCAGCTCTTTTGCCCTCTGGAATATGATATTCCATGCTCTTCAGTCTCTCTGTGTAGAAGCTGCCAGGTCCTGGGCTATTCTGATTGTGTTTCCACAATATTGAAATTGTTTCTTCCTGGCTGCTTGTAGTATTTTCTCCTTGATCTGGGAGTTCTGGAGCCTGGCTATAATATTCCTAGGAGTTTTCTTTTTGGGATCTTTTTCAGGAGGAAATCGGTAGATTCTTTCAACCTCTATTTCCCCCACTGGATCTAAAACATCAGGGCAATTTTCCTTGAGAATTTCTTTAAGGATGATTTCTAGGTTCTTTCTTTGATCATGGCTTTCTGGTAGTCCAAGAATTTTTAAATTATCTCTCCTGGATCTATTTTCCAGGTCAGAGCACTGCGCTGGCTACTCCCTGCAGGGCTGCTGGGCTGTCATCAGCAGGAGGTTAGCTTCTCTGTGCAGTTCTGTGGATGCTCTGGCTCCAGGGAGATCCATTGTTTTCATAAGCTCTTATGCAATGTCAAAGGCATTCTATCCACTTAGTTTCTTTTTCCAAAAAAGCTGTCAAAGCTTGTCCATAGCCTATTGTGGATCACTCTTTCCTTTATTGCCAGGATGCTTAGTAATCTTGGTAACAGTCTGTTTGAAGATGGATACCATGTGCCAGACAGGGAATGCTATATTTAAATATGGTTTTCCTTTGACTTGGTTAGAACAGTCATAGCACATCCTCTGCTGATTCTTTTTAATCTTACTCATGAGCATTTTCCCTGTTCAAAATTCAAAAGTGCACAGGTCCATGGAACTCCCCAGGTAATGGACTAACTGAGGTTTGCTTCAGAACTTCTTCCCACTTGGCTTTGGCACTGCTGCCCCAAGCTTTTTCTGCATGACATGAGCCCCTGGGGCCCCCATACCTTAGACATGGCCCCACTGCCACTGCTGGCTACTACCTGATGCTACAGGTGAGCATGCCAACAAGTGAGACAGAGAGTTCTATCCCCATGTAAAGCCAAGCATGAGCAGCTTTCCAAAGGACTGCTGCTGTGAACAGCTTCTCAAGGATCTGGTTACACAGTATAGTGAGCTCTTTATTTATTCAGTAAGAAATTAGAGCAAAACATTCACAAAAAACAAAGTACTGGATTCAGAATATTACAGCTTCACAATTTAACAGTAAAATGGCCACATAAATTTCACCAAAGTGGTCACATAGTTTTATGCAAAAAATACATTCATTTAGTAAGTCCTTCCTTTAAATCCTTAATTCAATCACCCTTAAGGAGGCAAGCCTCCTTAATTGACACAAACTACAAAGGTCAAAGTCCTCCACTCATGGGGTGCAATCAAGTTACAATATCATCAGTCCCTACTCATTACCCTCTTAAGGGGTAGTGGAAAGTACAAAGGCCATCCACTCCTAGATCACAAGTAAGTTACAGTCTAAATCAGCACTAAATATGCAAGGAGAGGTCTTTTCATCTTGACTAGAGGCAGGCTCTCAGCACAAGCTGGAAGGTCAGAACTTCTTGAAACAAGCATCATGGAGACTGAGGAGAAGAGGCCAAGGCTGGAGAAAATGGTTTTGATTTTGAGAACAGAGCTTATGGTGGTGGAGCTTCTTCTTAGGGCCAGCCAAACCCTGCTGAGAGCTTCCAAAAATAACTTGGAGCTGTTGAAGTCTTCCAAGGGCCAGCTGGAGCTACCAAAGACTTCTGAGGGCCAGCCAAATAAAAGATTCAAGAGTGACATTAAAAGGTAAACAGGGAAAACACACACACACACACACTTGTTATTCAAAAAGAGCAAACTGTTTGCATCCCTATATGGGAGGAATCTGCAATGCCTGTCAATATTAAGAATAGCAAAATCATCAAGGCATTTAAAAGGGAAATACATAGATCGAGTGTGTGGGTATATATTAACTAATGTGATGTTAAAAAAAAACCTTAATAAGGGACTCAAAGAGATTGTAATGGGAGAAAAGGAAAGAAGAAAGCAGAAAAGGATAAATTCCACCACATGAAGAGGCTTAAAAACAGAGGGAAAGAAGGGAGGGAGATGAACATTGTATAAGCTATACCCTCATTGGTTTTGGATCAAGGAGGGAATAACATAAATCAGTTAAATATAAGAATATAATGTGAAGAGACACAAAAACATTATATTAGAGGGAAAGAAGGGAGAGAGAAAAGCATTGTTAGAGATTTACTCTCATCAGATTTTATTCAAGGAGGGAATAACATATTTTGTTAAGTATAAAAATCTAATGTTCCCTACAGGCAGTAGGAAGGAAAGGGGAAAAGGGGGGTGCTTACAAGGGAGGGAAGAAGTAATAACGTAAAAAGGGTAGGAAAAGGGAGGGGTGTTGCTAGGGAAGGAATATTGAAAGAGGCTGTGGTCCAAAGCAACTCTTTTTTTTTGCTTTTTTGAAGTGGGGAGGGTAGGGCAATTGGGGTTAAGTAACTTGCCCAAGGTCACACGACTAGTAAGTGTTAAGTGTGTGAGGCTGGATTTGAACTCAGATTCTCCTGACTCCAGGGCCGATGCTCTATTCACTGTGCCACCTAGCTGCCCCAAAAGCAAAAGTCTTAATGAGGGGAAGGGAGGAGAAATAAAAGCATAAAAAGGGGAGGGAATAGTATGGTGACAAAGAAAGAGATAGTAATCATAACTGTGAATGTAAATGGGATGAGCTCTCCCATAAAACAGAGGATGATAGCATGATGGATTTAAAACCATAATCCTACAATATGTTATTTATAAGAAACATATTTGAAACAGGGATAGAGAGAGGATTAAGGTAAAAGGCTGGAATAGAATATATTATGCTTCAGCCAAAGGTAAAAACAAAGAAACAAACAAACCAGGCATAGCATCTTATCTCAGATGAAGCAAAAGCAAAAATAGATCTAATTAAAGATACAAGGAATGAAACTATATCCTGCTAAAAGGCAATGAAGCGATATCATTAATAAACATATATGCACCAAGTGGTATAGTATCCAGATTCTCAAAGGAGAAATTAAGGGAATTACGGGAAGAAATAGATAGCAAAACTATACTAGTGGGGAACCTCAAATTCTCCCTCTCTGAACTTGATAAATCAAACCTCAAAATAAACAAGAAAAAAGTTAAGGAGGTGAACAGAATTTTAAAGAAGCTAGATATGATACATATCTGGAAAAAAAACTGAATGGGATAAAGAGGAAAATACCTTATACTCAGTGATACATGGGACATTCACAAAAACTGACCATGTACTATGGCATAGAAGTGTCACAATCCAGTACAGAAAAGCAGAAATATTAAAAACATATTTTTTCAGAACAAGAACTAGTTGGAAACAAAATAATCTAATGAGTGGGTTTGGGGCAATTCCATGGCATGGTGAATAGAACACCAGTCCTGGAGTCAGAAGGACCTGAGTTCAAATACAGCCTCAGACACTTAACTCTTACTAGCCTGACCTTGGACAAGTTACTAGGGAAGTTTTATATATTTGAATGCATACATGAATAACATAGAGAAAATGGTGATCAATAAACTAGGCATGCAACTGAAAAAGCTAGAAAAAGAACAAATTGAAAATCTCCAATTAAATACTTAATTATAAATACTAAAAACCAAAGGAGAGATCAATAAAACTGAAATTAAGAAAATCATTGAACTAAGAAATAAAACTAAGAGCTGGTTTTATGACAAAACCAATTAAATTGATAAACTTTTAGTCAAAATGATAAAAAAGAATAAAAATCAAATTACCAATATCACAAATGAAAAGAGTGAATTTATCTCCAGTGAGGGTGAAATTAAAACAATAATTTTGAATTATTTTGCCCAATTGTATGCTTATAAATTTGACAATCTTAGGGAAATAAGTGTATATTTAAAAAATATATAAGTTGCCCAAATTAACTGAATAAGTAGTAAAAAACTTAAATAACCCAATTTCAGAAAAAAAAATTGAAAAAGCCATCAATAAATCCCTAGGAAAAAATATCCAAGGCCAGATGGATTTACAAGTGAATTCTATGAAACATTTTTTGTCAAAAATTTTATTTTAGACTCAAATGCCAGAACACAAATAGAGAATAGAATACCATAAACTTTGATATCGGAACTTAAATACAAAGTTAGAAAGAAATAAAAGTAAGACTGTGTGTAGCAGAACATAAGAGAAGATTCAAAATATGTAGCAATTAATTATAATTTCAAGAAAGCTTATAAGATAAAAAATACTCCATTGTGGTGAGAATTGTCCACCCTTTCATTGATTTTTTCTGAGGTTCCTTTTGTTCTCTGCTGTGCACAGTTTTTACTTTGTTCTTTTTTTTCCTCCCCCCAACCTCCCCACCCCTGAAGGCCACAATAAAGCTTTGATATATATTTTTTCTGTAGCTATAAAAATATACATACTCTCCCCACCAAGGCTACAATAAAATGATGCTTAGTGAGGAGAGCAGAATCAGGAGAACATTGCACACAATTACAGACACATCATATCTGTGATGACTTACTTTAAGAGACTGGGCTCCTCTCAGTAATACAACACTATTAAACAACTCCAAATGCCTCATGACAGAAGGCACTATACACATCCAGAGAAAGAACTGCAGAGTCTGACTGCAGATGGAAGCAAACTACTTGCTTTCGCTCCTTTTTTTTGCTTTCTTTTTCCCCTCCTTTCTCATTGTTCATTCCATTGGTTATAATTCTTCTTTACAACTTGATTGATGTTCAATGTGAAGGTATTTTTAGAACCTATATCAGATTACATACTGCCATAGAGGAGGAGTGAGGAGGAGAGGAAGACGAAGCAAATTTGAAATTCAAGGGATTGTGGAACTGAATGTTGTAAACTAAAAGTAAATAAATAAATTTATTTTAAAAAAAGAAATTATAAACAAGCATACTTCAGAGAAACCTGGAAAGATTTCTATGCACTGATACTGAGTGAGGGAAGCAGAACAAGGGGAACATTATAAACAGTAACAGTCACAGTCTGCAAGAACTAATTTTGATAGACTTAGCCCTTCTCAGCAATGCAAGGACATAAAACAATTCCAAAGGACATGTGATGGAAAATGCCAGCCACATCCACAGAAAAAACTATGGATTCAGAAGGCAGGGAGAGAAAGAATATTTTCTTTTTTTGCTTTATTTATTTTTATTCTTTCTCATATTTTTTTCCCATTTGAAATAATTATTCTATGCAATAAGACTAATGTGAAAATGTGTTTAATAGGAATGTATGTGTTGAGCCCATGTTAGATTACAAACAATCTTTGGTAGTGAGGGGGAAGGGAGGGAAGAAAATTTAAAAATTATGGAAGTGAATGTTGAAAACTAAAAATAAATAATTTAAGTTGACAAAAAAAATAAATGCTTGCCAGAATTGAGGGAAAAGAAACAAAAAAGCAAGAAAAATTATCATTTTCTTCCATCAAGTAGGGCTGTTATCAGTTGCCTCTTCAATGTTATTTACTAATTATCTGACACAGAAGCAAAAAAGGGTGCTATACAGATTGTTATTATCTCAACATATTGATTTGCATAGGGTCTTTCTTCTGTCAAGACATATATGTATAAATGCTACATTTGCATTTAAGGGAATATTAAAATTATTTTTACTTATAAAAGCTGATGTTTAAGATTGCTTGTTAATCAAATGTTATTACTTCAATCCATTTCTTAGGTACATCTCAGTCTCTGAATTTTGAGCTTATGCTTTTTGTGGTGTAGCCTGGAAACTATGTGAGGTATGGATAGAGCTAATCTTGCTTTGTCTTCATGGAAATTTTCATTAAAATTAACGTTTAGTTTTAGAACAGAAAAAAAGTTTGCAAAAACAATTGATATTATTTTCCCCATCTGTTGCAGTCTTTGATGAGGTTTAAGGTACCTAAAAATGAGGGATGAAGTCAACTTATTGTGTAAAAGTGATCTCTTTCCCCCTTAGTTTTTCCTCATGCAAAAATGAGAACTCAGTATTCTAGCACATAGCTACTCAGCACATATAGACTTTAAAGGCCAATTTAGTAAGTTAAAGGAGATATGCCCTGGAAGAATTTAAGTGAATGATCTTACTTATTCTGTGGAAATATGTGAAAAAAAATGAATGCACCTTTAGAATCTCAACACAATGGATTATACAAGTAGAAATTATTGCTATTATTATAATTGCATGATTTTACCATATTGAATGGTCTCAGTAAATTAGCATTTCATTATAAGGAATAACTTTGAAAAAAATTAACAGCCCTTTATTTTTTTGTCATTGTTGTCAAAGAAAGAATGAAAATGGAAGGTGATTTTTTTTAAAAAAGAAAGAAAATGGAAGGGACAGGCAACATAAAACATTTTTTAAAATGTGGTATTTATATTTGTATTTCTATATGGTGACTTTCAGACAAACTTTGACAGGGTTAGTTTATATATATATATATATATATGTATATATATATATACATATATATATATATATATATATACATATAATAGCACAAAACAGAACTTAGTGGCAGTTTCCTATTCATTAGTTGTTCTTAGAGAAAGCCTTATACATATTACACATCTGTTCCAATAAAACTTTTTGCTGCACATGCCACTGTTCCCCCCCACAGTCGGTTCCCAAACTTATTTGACCTCCTAACCCTTTAAAAAAATCACTCAGTACCTTCCTGGGAATCTACTTTCTTTAATCCTTTACTGTTTTTTGTTTTTTGTTTTGTTTTTACACACACAGAAAGACAGAGAGATAGAGAGAGAGAGAGAGAGAGAGAGAGAGAGAGAGAGAGAGAGAGAGAGATACATAGAGAGACAGACAGAAAGACAGAGAAGGAAAGAGAGTAAATTTGCATTTTTTCCTGCATAGAAATTTTGATGATGCAATATTGAATGACATAACCATATAGTATTTTATTGTAAGCAAGCCATTACACACACATATTCCTGCTGATGAATGCCAGACTTATAGACAGGCTTATCTGCCAACACTTGCTTGGTAAGGTCTATCAGTGGGTTCCAGGAGCCATGATGGCTGAGTAAACAATAAGTAATCTCACCTCCTCTTGCTGACCTTGAAAAATCCAGGGAATATCACCCTGGAAAAATCCTGGAATAATGGATTCAGCAGAAAGGGTATGACAGTCTTTTAGCTCAGTATGTTAGGGGAATTAATGGGCAAGGACCCTTTTGCTGTGACTGAAGGGAACCAGTACATGACAGGAGTCCTCACTAGCTCAGTAGGAGATCTGGAGCCATAGAAAGCTGGAGCCAACAAGCACCAATACCAGGAACCCACACAAGCCTTTGCACAGCCAAGGGAATCATCAGACATGAGAATGGATAGGCATCCACGAATGGCTAAGCCTAACTATGGCTAGCACATCACTAGGGGAGAAGGATATTTCCAGTGGCCAGACCACCCCTCCGTCACACCTCTTACTGTGAGCCCTAGTGTGAACCAAGGGAAAGGCAGAAAGATTTCACCTGGCCTCAGCATACACCAGGCAACTCCACCTCAGCACCAGGTAAGGTACAGCACACTATATCTTACAGCTGCTAGAACAAGAGGCCACAGCACACAAACCTAGTAACCATGCCCCTAGCACTTAGTAAAAGAAGATCATGAAAGAGAACCCTGTGCCCCTGAAACAGATATCCATTTTCATAGCCAGGAAAAAGACAATTAAAATGAGAAAGAAACAAAAGAAGATAGCATTGACACTATGTACACTTCAGAAACCTCAAAAGGAAATATGAAATGATCTAAAACCAAGAAAATAATCTTTGAGGAGCTCAAGAAGGATTTTAAAAGTCAAATTGGAGCAGTAGAAGAAAAATCAAATAATCCTTTAAAAAATACATTTGGGGCAGCAGAGCCAAGATGGCGGAGTAGAAACAGCACTCCAAAGGAGCTCCAGCCCAAACCACTTCAAAATTATGTAAAAGGGGACTCTGAAAAACCTCTGGAGCTCCAGAACCCACAGAATGACACAGAGCAGCTAACCTCCCCCTGAGGACAGCCCAGCAGCCTAGCAGGGAGTGGATTGCACAGCACTCTGGGAGTTGAGCCCAGCACCACATGAGTCCGAGGTTTTAGCCCTAGGGCTACCAGACCAGCACCACATGGAGGGACCCCAGAACACCACCAGCTGTGGCGTTTCCAGAATTTCCAACACATCTATTCCTAGGACAGAGTGAGAGGTCATTGCAGGAATGGAGTTTTGGACCACTATTTGGGAGCACTTCAGCTTCTTCCCCTGGGGAAGAGAAGCCACTGAGGAGCCTCAGCAGCCTGTGCCACATTGCAGCTCCAGCTCCTGGCCTGTGGACTGTAGGGGCATCTGGCTATCAGTCTTGGGGGTAATCGCTCATGTTTTAACCTTCTTGGATCTGGATTGTGGTCTGGGGTGGAGGTCTTGGGCAGTGGGACCAGCTTGCCAGAGGGTGTGGGGGCTTCGGGGAGGGCACACAACTAACATCTCCATTTTGAGAAGACCCCAATGCTTGGGATGGATGCTCCCCTGTCTGGTTGCAGAGTCCTACTGTGGCAACAAGCCCAAAAGTCAAGTAATTAAGTGGCAACATGCCTAGGCAAAGGAACCAAAATAAAAAGAAAAAAATTCAACATTAGACTACTATTTTGCGGGCAAAGATAATCGAAGCATGGAACAGGAGGAGGTCTAGGAGGTCAGAACTCTTGCACCAAAAGCCCCAAATGAAAATACGAGCAAGTTACAGGTCACAAAGGAACTTAAGAAGGATTTTAAAAACCAAATAAGAGAAGTTGAGGGAAAAGTTGGGAAGAGAAATGAGAAGGATGAAGGTAAAGTATGAAATGAGAGTCAACAGCCTGACTGGGGAAAATAACACCTTAAAAATAGAGTAACTCAAATGGCAAAGGAGGCTCAAAAGGTCAATGAGGAGAAGAATGCCTTAAAAAGCCTAATTTGCCAGATGGAAAAAGAATCTCAAAAGCTCACTGAGGAGATTCATTCCTTCAGAATTAGACTGGAGCAAATGGAAGCTAGTGACTTTATGAGAAATCAAGATGCCGTTAAACAGATCCAAGCAATTGAAAGAATAGAAGACAATGTGAAACATCTCATGGGAAAAACCACTGACCTGGAAAATAAATGCAGGAGAGATAATTTAAAAATTATTGGACTACCTGAAAGCCATGATCAAAGAAAGAACCTAGAAATAATCCTTCAAGAAATTATCAAGGAAAATAGCCCTGATGTTTTAGACCCAGAGAGCAAAATAGAGGTTGAAAGAATCCACAGATCACCTACTGAAAAAGATCCCAAAAAGAAATTCTTAGGAATATTATAGCCAGGTTCCAGAATTCCCAGATCAAGGAGAAAATACTGCAAGCAGCCAGGAAGAAACAATTTCAATATTGTGGAAACACAATCAGAATAGCAGAGAACCTTGCAGCTTATACTTCATGAGACTGGTGGGATTGGAATATGCTATTTTGTAAGGCAATGAAGGAAAAACTACTCAGCAAAACTGAGCACAATCTTTCAGACCCAGAGATTCCAGATCTTCCTGATGAAAAGGAAAGAACTCAATGGAAAATAAAATGATCTTCAAATGCAAGACTCTAGATAGGCAGAAAAAGGTGAACAGGAAAGAAAAAACCACAAAAAGAAAAACAAGCAAACATCTTATTCAACAAGTGCAGAGTGTTTACATCCCTACAAGGGAGGATAATACTTGTAAAACCTTGAGATTTTTTCTTTATTATGACATTTAAAAGGGACATACATAAAGAGAATGTGTGGATATATATTAACTAATATGATGATAAACAACCTAATTAAGGGGTGCAAAGGGATTATAACAAGGGAAAAGGAAATGAGACAGAAAATGACACATTACATGACCTGAAGGGGCTCAAAATAAATTACAGAAGACAGATAGAAGGGAGGGCATTGAGTATTGTTTGAGTTTTACTCTCATCTGATTTAATTCAAAAGAGGAAATAACATAATCACTTAAGTATAGCAAACTAATTTGTCCTACAGGCAATAGGAGAGTAAAGGGGAAGGAAAAGGGATAGGGTACTTAGAAGAGAGGGAAGAAATAGTAAGGGAAAAGGGAAAGAAAATGGAGGGAGGCCTGACGGAAGGGAGGAAATATTGAGGGAGATGGCAGTAAAAAGCTAAGGTCTTTTGAGGAAGGAAAGGGAGATTGGAAAAATAAAAGCAAAATGTTAGGGGGAATAGGATGGAAAGATACAGATCATAATCAAAACTGTGAATGTGGAAGGGATTAACTCCCTTATAAAATCGAAATTGATGGCAAAATAGTTTAAAATCATAATACTATATTATACTGATTACAAGGAACATGGTTGAAACAGAGGAATATACACAGGGTAAAGGTAAAAGGCTGGAGTAGAATATAGTATGTTTCAGCTAAAGTAAAAAAAAAAGTTAAAGAAAACCAGGGGTAGCAATACCTATCTCACATAAAACAACAACAACAAAAAATAGATGCAATTAAAAGAGATAGGGAAGGAAATTGTATTCTGCTAAAAGTCACCATTGACAATGAAGCAATATCATCACTAAGCATATATACACCAAGTGTTATAGCATTCAAATTCCTACAGGAAGAGTTAAGGGAGTTGCAAGAAGAAATAGAGAGCAATATACTAGTGGGGAACAAATTGAAAATGCCCTATTAAATACCTAATTTAAAATACTGAAATCCAAAGGAGAGATTAATAAAATTTACATTAAGATAAATATTGAACTAATAAATTAAACTAAGAGCTGGTTATATGGAAAGAAACAATAAATTGATATAACTGTGGTTAATTTGATTAAATAAAAGACAGAAGAAAACCATAGTACCAATATCTAAAATGAACAAGGTGAATTGATCACCAATGAAGAGGAAACTGAAACAATAATTAGGAATGACTTTGTCCAATAGCATGCCCATGAATTTAACACTTAGGGAGATGGAAGAATATATACTAAACCTAAATTGCCCCCAATTAACTGAAGAAGAAGAAAATACTTAAATAACCTCATCTTAGAAAATGAAATTTTAAAAGCCATCAATTAACTTCCTAGGAAAAAAAAATATTTACTGCCAGAAGGATTTATAAGCAAATTCTATCAAACATTTAATGAACAATTAACTCCAATATTATGTAGACTATTTGGGAAAATTGGTTAAGGAGTCCTATCAAATTATTTTTATTATACAAATAGGGTACTGATATCTAAACTGGGAACAGTCAAAACACAGAAAGAAAATTATAGACCAATTTCTCTAATCATATAGAAGCAAAAATTTTGAGTAAAATCTTAGCAAAAAAAGTATAGCCACCTATCAAGAAAATAATAAAAATTTGATCATATAAGTTTTATACCAGGAATGCAGGATTGGTTCAATATCAGGAAAATTATCAGTGTAATTGATCATATCAGCAACAAAACTAACAGAAACCATATGGTTATTTCAATTGATGCAGAAAAAAAAAACTTTTGACAAAATACAGCAATATTTCTATTGATAACACAGAAGAGCATAGGAATAAATTTCTCCTTCCATAAAATGAGAAGGAGCATCTACTTAAAACCATCAGCAAGAACTATACATAATGGGGATAAGTTAGATGCATTTCCTATAAGATTAGGAGTGAAAGAAGGATGTCCATTATTACCACTATTATTCAATATGGTAGCAGAAATATTAGCTTTAGCAATAAGAGAAGAAAAAGCAATTGAAGGAATTACAATAGGCAAAGAAGAAAGTAAGTTATCACTTGTTGCAGATGATATGATAATGTACTAAGAGAATCCTAGAGAATCAAGTAAAAATATACTTGAAATAATAAACAACTTTAGCAAAGTTGTAGAATCTAAAATAAACCCATATAAATCATTGGAATTTCTCTATATTGCTAACAAAGTGCAATAGATAGAGAGATTCCATTTAAAGTTACAATGGACATTATAAAATATTTGGGAGTCTACCTGCTAAAATAAACCAATGAACTATATGAACACAATTTCAAAACACTTTTCACACAAATAAAATCAGATCTAAATAATTTGGAAACCATCAGTTGCTCATGGGTAGGCTGAGCTAAAATAATAATAATAATAACAATAAACAACTCTATATAAATTAACATTCATTTTGACACTAATAAAACTGCCATAAAATTATTTATTGATCAAAAAAAATCACCAAAATCAGAATTCATCTTGGAGAGTAAAAGGCTCAGGATGTCAAGAGGATTGATAAAAAGAAATGCTAGGGAAGTTTACCTAGTCATACCAGATCTTAAATTTAATTATAAATCAGCAATCAGCAAAGCTACTTGATTCTGCCTAAGAAATAAAGAGGTAGATAAGTGAAATAGGTTAGATATATAAGACACAGTAGTCAGTAATTATAGCAATGTACTGTTTGATAATCCAAAAGACAGCAGCTTCTGGGATAAGAACTCACTATTTGACAGAAACTGCTGTGAAAACTGGAAAATAGTATGGCATAAACTCGGCATAGACCAGCAAGGTTTTGCACAAACAGAGCCATTGCAACTAAGGTTAGGAGGGATGCAGAAAACTGGAAAATAATTTTTCCAACTAGTGTCTCTGATAAAGGCTTCATTAAAAAGAAAAAATATATATATATATATATATATATATATATATGAGAGAGAAAGAGAGAGAGAGAGAGAGAGAGAGAGAGAGAGAGAGAGAGAGAGAGAGAGAGAGAGAGAGAAAGAATTATGTAAAATTTGCAATTGATATATGGTCAAAGGCTATGAACAGGCAGTTTTCAGATGAAGAAATTAAACCTATCTATTTTCATAAGAAATATACTCTAAATAACTATTGATTAGAAAGATGGAAATCAAAACAACTCTGAGGCATCACATCACAACTATCACATTGCCTAACATGACAAAACAGGAATGATAAATGTTGGAGGAGATGTGGGAAAGTGGGAACACTGATTCATTCTTGGTGGAGCTGTGGGATGATCTAGCCATTCTGGAGAGCATTTGGAACTATGCCCAAAGGGCTACAATAAAAGTACATATCCTTTGGCCTAGGCATACCACTTCTAGGACCAAATCCCAAAGAGATCATAAAATAGGTAAGGGACCCCCATGTCCAAAAATATTTATTGCAATACTTTTTATATTGGCCAAGTGCTAGAAATTTTGGGGATGCTCTGAATTGGTGAATGGCTGAACAAGTTGGAGAAAGGAGTACTATTATGCTATAAGAAATGATGAACAGGAGGATGTAATGTTGATGTTATTTGAATTTGAAGATACCTTTGTGTTGGCAAAGGTAGTATGTACTTAGCACTTAGTAATTGATCAAGCCTCAGTTGGGGAAGCAGAAGGAGTTCATACTCCTGTCTCCTGTTGCTGACACAACAGGAAGGGGTTGGCTGAAACAGGAAGCTGATGCTGTATGTATATAAGAAAAGCCACAGAGGCACAGGTAGAATTTCTTGGTACCAGCATCTGGTTACAGAGCAACTACAAAAGAGCGAATGGAGAACTGAGCCAGAATTTCCTGAGAACTTGTTGTGGTGGAGGTTATTCTGAACAGGAGCCCAGAGCCCAGAGCCCAGAGCCAGGAGCCAGGAGCCAGGAGCCTGTGTGATTGAGAAAGCATGACCAGGATGCTGAGACTTTGTTTGTGGTTTGGTTGAACCTGTAATTCCCTGGAGCAGAAATTGTGAAGGATCTGACATGGACCAGACCCTGTGAACTTCAGTGTGGAGCAGGACCTACCCAGAGAGCTGGATAAGGCAATGGGAGCTGTCTGCCATTGAACCCAGGTGACAGTCTGGTGAATTCAGTTAGAATATAGGACCATGGAAGGGGGTACAGGGAATCTGAGAACTGGCCCCAAGTCAAGATGAAAAGACTTCTCCCTGGGTTCTGAGTAATGAAGAAATTGTGGTTTACTAGTGACCTAGGGGTGGAGGGTTTTGCGTATGATACTTAGTAATTGATTGCTGAATAAGTGACTGATTGAGTTAATCAAGTTTGCTGCATGAGTGAAAGACTTTGACTATTATACTTTGAGACTATATTGTGATCTTAGTACTGATTGTCGAATAAGTGACTGACTGATTTAACTTAAGATATTTCCCCATGAGTGGAAGAGTTTGACTATTGTACTTTGAGATGATTGTGCTTTGTGCTAAATATTGTGACCACTTTGGTGAAAATTCTGTGTCCATTTTAACAATAAGCTATTTGTGAATATAAGCTGTAATATTGTGAATGCTGTACCTTGATTTTCTGTGAAAGTTTTGCTTTGATTTTGTAATGGACAGTTGATTCAAATACAGGATGGCATAGCCAATTAATATTTTGGGGAGTGCTTTTATTAGCCGGCAGCTGTATCCCGAAAGGTAAGGCAGCCCTGAGCAATCTGTCCAGAAAGCTTTCATACAGTAAAAAGTACTTCCTGAAACAAATGGTGGTCAGGAAGGCAACTGTTTCTACACAGGGATGAAAACTAAGGGGGGCGCGGCTGCACTTCTTTGTTGTAGTTACATCTTGGTTACAAGGCAAGTAAAGGACGAGGTTTAACAATGGTCATACGTTTACACTAGGTTTCTGGGCCCCCTGAGGGGCCTTGTGAAAGGCCTTATGTAGGAGCTAGCACTATGGGAATCTAACTGCCACTTCAATTTGTTATGGAATAACTAGATTGTTCACTATACCGCATAATCAAAACCTTAAAAGTTGTTCATAGTAGCAGTCTTCTATAAAGCTTCTGTGCATGGCATTACAAAGGACTTCAGAAAAGTCTGAAAAGTCTTAGGTGAACTGATGCTGAGTAAAGTGAGCAGAACCAGGTTCAGAGCAGTGGACATAGGGGACAGTCTGGTGAATTCAGTTGGAATATAGGACCATGGAAGGGGGTCCAGGGAATCTGAGAACTGGCCCCAAGTCAAGCAATACGGGGACCTTAAACAGTTTGAAAGAACTCATGATGGAAAACTCCATCCTCATACAGAGAAAAATGTATGCAATTGGAATGCAGAGTAAAGCCTAGTATTTTATTTTGTTTTGTTTGGGTTTTCTTCCTCTTGTTTTCTCACATTTGCTATAATTCTTCTATGCAGCATGAGTAATGTGAAAATATGTCTAATAGCCATATTTGTGTAAATAGCTTTTCAGATTGCATGCTGCCCTGGCTAGAGAAAGAGGAGGGAGAGAGGAGAAAACTTAAAACTTGTGGAAGTTAATGTTGTAAAATAAAAATAAATATTAATTAACAATTTTTAAAAGCTCTAGTAATGGACTTCACCACCGATTGGTTATGATTTTCATTTTTTCTGTTTGGAAAACAATGTAATCACTATGGCTTTAACTCTGTTACACAGCAGATGAAATATGTATACATGTCTTTTTTTCAAAATTGTGTTTTTTTTCACCTCTTCCTTATTTTTATTCAACACTGCACAATTTAACCAGAGCCTACTCTTGGCCCCTGTGTGGATTCAGCACCCCCCAAGGGGGAGTACTTTCATTATTTATGCCTATAGAATCAGTTTTCGGGTCTTTCTATTAATTAATTCTTAAAGGAGAAACAACAAGTATTCATTGAGAACAACTAGGTCATCAAAGGGTACAAAATGAGAGTCTCTATGGCATTTTTAAATAATTGATGAATTTGGGGTTAAAAGTTTATGATTTTTATTCTGGTTCTAATACCTTTTGTGTGACTGGAGCAATTCTCACTAACTGATGCTTCAGTTTTTCCGTTGGAGAATGGGTCAAAGAAATAAAGTAGAAGTAGAGGAAGCTGCAAAGGCTAAAGACATGACAGAAACAAAGATCAGTCCTTTCAGCTGCCACTGGTCCTGAGGGACTTCCCTAGTGTCTGTCAAAAATTCCTGAATTCCTTTCTTTGGGAATAATTGCCATTTCTAGTGCCTGAGTTACTCTCCCAGATGGAGTGAACTACGATCCCCAAAGTTTGCTGCATTTTCTCCCTTTGAAAGATGACAGTCAATCTCCCCACTCAATCTTCTAGAAACACAGATACAGTGTTTAGAGCACTGGGTCTGAAGACAATAAGACCTGAGTACAAGTGGGGCCTTAGAAAGCTTACTAGCAGTGTTACCATAGATAAATCACTTAAAATTTGTCTTACTTCTGTTTCCTCAACTGTAAAATAGGCATAAGAGTAGAACCTAATTCCAAGGATTGTTGTGAAGATAAAGTGAGATGATATTTGCAAAATACTTAGCAAAATTTACAAAAAGCTATGTCAATGATAGCAATTACATGTATCTATAGTAATTTTTTTATGGTGGCAAAAATAAAATAAAACTGGAAGCTAAGGGAATGCTCATAAACTGGGAAATGACTAAACAAACTGTGATATCATGAATGTAATCAAATACTACTGTGCTGTAGAAAATAAGAAAAAGAAAGATGATTTCCAAGAGATTTTGTAAGAACTGGTACAGTGTGAAAGTGAGCACAACTGGAAGAATGATTTATGCTGCAACACAACTATCATAAAAGCAAAGAGTTTTAAAGACATTTCATAAATTGTTGAGGAAGGAAATGAGTAAAACTGGGAGAACAATTTATACAATAACAATTATGTAAAAGCAAACAAAACACTTTTTGAAAACTAAGAATTCTGATCAATGAAATAACCATTCATTATTTCAGTGAGTTGGTGATGAAGCATAATAAGGCCAGTGAGGGAAATTGTTTGGATTCAATATGCATATTTGCAATTTTTTTTTTACTTTTCTCTCTCTCTCTCTTTTATTCCCAATGTTGTAGTGACTGGGAAGGAGTACATATTTCTGTATTCTTAAGGGAAATCTAGGTGACTTAGACAATAGAGCACCAGGTTTGTAGTCAGGAAGATCTGAGTTCTAATTTAGCTTGAGACAGTTAATAACTGTATTACCTTGGACTAGTCCTTAACTCTTTTATCTAAGTTTCCTTATCTGTAAAGTGAGCTAGAGAAAAAAATGGCAAACTTCTCCAGTGTCTTTGCAAAGCAAAACAAAAACAAAAAAAGAAAAACAAATGGATTCACAAAGAGTTGGACATGAGTTAAATGATGAGCAACAACAAAAAAATTAACATGGAAATATAACTCAAAATAAATGAATAAATAAATAAATACATAAATGAATGAATGAATGAATAAATATCTAGCTTTTATTTATTGGTATTTTACTATCCCTAATTACATGTAAAAAATTTTAACATTCATTTTTAACAATTTGAGTTCGAGATGCTCTCGCTTCCTCCACAACCTGCTCTTTCAAAAGGCAAGCAATTTCATATAGGTAATATATGTGCAGTCACGCAAAACATATTTCTGTGTTAATTATGTTGTAAAAGAAAACAGAGACAAGGAAAGTAGAAAGGAAAACAGAGAAATGGAAAGAAGATTCTTGTTGTTAAAGAAAACAGAGGCATTAGTCAGGTTATAAAGAAGGATTATAACCCATGGAATGAAAAAATGGTAAAGAGGGAAAAAAAAGAATAAGAGAGCAGGTAGTTTCCTTCAATCTGCATTCAAACTCTGCAATTTTTTTCTCTAAATTATGAAATCTCTTTCCATCATGAGTTTTTTGGAGTTGACTTATAACCTTGGATTGCTGAAAAGAATCCAGTCTATCAAAGTTGGTCATCACACATACATTGTGTCTATAATTGTGTACAAATTTCTCATGGTTCTGTTCTTCTCACTTAAGAACAGTTTGTATAAGTCTCTCCAGGTAAATATGAAGTCCATCTACTCCTAATTTCTTATAGGATAATAGCATTCCATCCCATTCAATTTATATACCACAACTTGTTTAACCATTTCCCAATTGATGGAACTCCCCTTAATTTCCAATTCTTTGCCACCTCAAAAAGAGCTGCTATAAATATTTTTGTATATATGGGACTTCCTCCCACTTCTGTGATCTCTTTGGATTGCAATTGTGGAAGTGGTATTGCTGGGTAAAAGGGTATGCACTTTTCTATAGCCCTTTGGGCATAGTTCCAGATTGCTCTCCAGATTGGTTGTATTAGTTCACAACTCCACCAACAATGCATGAGTGTTCCAATTTTTGCACATCCTCTTCAGCATTTATCATTTTAATGTTTTGTCATCTTAGTCAATCTGACCAGTGAGATGTGGTACCTCAGAGTTGTTTTGATTTGCATTTTTCTAATTAACAGTGATTTAGAACATTTTTGACATGCTTATTGATATCTTAATTTCTCTGAAACCTGCCTGTTCATATTCTTTGATCATTTATCTATTGGCGAATGACTTGTATTCTTATAGATTTGACTCAATTCTCTTTATATTTTAGAAATGAAGCCTTTATCAAAGGCACTGGTTGTGATACTTTTCCCCCAATTTCCCACTTCTGTCTTAATCTTGGTTACATTGGCTTTGTTTGTACAGAAACTTTTCAATTTAACGTAATCAAAATTATCCATTTTGCATTTTATAATGCTCTCTAACTCATTTTTGGTCATAAAATTGTCCTTTCTTCATAAATCTGATAGGGAAACTATTCCTTGCTTTCCCAGATTGCTTACAATATCCGCCTTTATACCTAGACCATGCACCTATTTAGATATGATTTTGGTATACAGTATTAGATATTGGTTTATGTCTAGTTTCTGCCATACTATATTCCAGTTTTCCCATAAGTTTTTGTCAAATAATGAGTTTTTATTCCTAAAACTGGGGTCTTTGGGTTTATCAAACAGAAGATTGCTGTAGTCAATGACTGCTGAGTCTTGTGTATCCAATCAATTCCATTCATCCATTACTTTATTCCTCAGCCAGTACCAAGTAGTTTTGATGACTCCTGCTTTATAATACAGATTAAAATCTGGTATGGGTAGGCCACCTTCCCTAGTATTTTTTTCCTTAATTCCCTTAACATTCTGGACTTTTTGTTCTTCCAAATGATTTTTGTTGCTATTTTTTCTAACTCTGTAAAGTAATTTTTCATAGATTAATTTGTATGGCACTAAATATGTAATTTAAATTAGGTAAAATTGTCATTTTTATTGTGTTTGCTTGACCCAGCCACAAGCAACTGATTTTTTTCCCAATAAGTTAGATCTGACTTCATTTGTGTGAAAAGTGTTTTGTAGTTGTGTTCATATAGGTCCTCAATGTTCCATTCCTGGGTTTGTTTCGGCAGGTAGATTGTCAAATATTTTATAATGTATACAGTAAATTTAAATGGGATTTCTCTTTCTATCTCTTGCTATTGGATTTCACTAGGAATATATAGGAATGCTGAGGATTTCAGTGGGTTCATTTAATATCCTGCAACTTTGCCAAATTTATTTATTGTCTCAAGTAGTTTTTCACTTTATTCTCTAGGATTCTCCAAATATATCATCATATCATTTGCAGAGAGTGATAGCTTAGTCTCTTCTTTGCCTAATTTGATTCCTTCAATTTCTTTTTCTTCTCTAATGGCTACTGCTAACATTTCTCCTACCACATTGAATAAGAGGGGTGATAGTGGACATCCTTGTTTCACCCTCTGATCCTATTGGAAATGCTTGTAGTTTATACCCATTACATATAATACTTGATGATAGCTTTAAAGAGATGCTAGTTTTATTTTAAGGAAGACTCCATTTGTTCCTATACTTTCTAGTATCTTTAATAGGAAAGGATGTTGTATTTTGTCAAAAGCCTTTACTGCATTTATTGAGATAATCATATGGTTTCTGCTAGTTGTTTTTTGCTGATATGATCAATTACACTGTTGTTTTTCCTAATATTGAACCGTCCTTGCATTCCTGGAATAAATCCTATCAAAGTGTATTATTCTTGTGATAAATTCTTATAGTCTTTTTGCTAATATTTTATTTAAAATTTTTGCATCTATGCACATGAGGAAAATGGGTCTCTATATTTCCTCCTCCATTTGTCTCTTCCTGATTTAGGTATCAGTACCATATTTATGCCATAAAAAAGAATTTGGTAGGTCTACACCAATTTTACTAGATAGTTTGTAGAGTATTGGAATCAATTTTTCTTTAAATGACTCATACAGTGCTCCTCTCCCTCCCTACTTTCCCTCTGTTATGATGAGTTTTTGTGTCTTTTCACATTAGAATCCTAACCTTAATTGATTATGTTCATCCCTCTTTGAACCAGAATCAATGACAATAAAGTTCATATGATGTTCATCTCCCTCCCTTCTTCACCTCTACTGTAGTAGATTTTTATGCCTCTTTGTGTGGCATAATTTACATTTTTTGCCTCATCCTTTCTTTTTCTCCAATTACAGATCCTTTGTACCTATTAATAAGTTTTTTAATCATCATATTAGTTCATTTATACCCACACCCTCTATTTATTATATCCCTCTTGAATGTTGTGAAAATTATATAAATTTCAATATTGACAAGTATTAGCTTCACATATAGAGATGTAAACCATTTGCTCTTATTAAGTCAAAAATTATGTGCCTCTGTGTGCACGTCTGAATGTGTACATGTTTGCATGTGTGCATGTGTGTGCATGTGTGTGTGTGTGTGTGTGTGTGAGCTTTCCTTTTTAACCTTTTTATATCCCTCTTGAGTCTTGTATTTGGAAATCAAACTTTCCATTGAGCTCTGGCTTTTTAATCAGGAAAGTCTGAAAGTCCCTTATTTCATTAAATATCCATCTCCTTGCCTGAAAGATTATGCTCAGTTTTGCCAGGTAGTTTATCCTTGGGTGTAGTCCTAGTCCTTTTGCCTTACTAAATATCAAAATCCCTTCTAATTTTTTAATGTAGAAGCTTCTAGGTCCTTTGTAATCCTGATTGTAGATCCGTGATATTTGAATTGTTTCTTTTTGGCTGTTTGCAGTATTTTCTCCTTGACCTTGTAATTCTGCAATTTGGCTACTACTTTTCTTGAAGTTTTCAATTTGGGTTCTCTTTCAGGAGGACTCCAGTGAATTCTTTATCCTCTGATTCTCGGACCTCAGGATAGTTTTCTTTGACAGTCTCTTGGGGAATGTTTTCCAGGATGCTTTTTTCATCATGCTTTCCAGTAGAAATAATTCTAAGGTTATCTCTATTGGATCTCATCTCCCAGTCAATAGTTTTTCCAGTGAGATATTTTATACTTTCTTCTAATTTTTCAATCTTTATGTTTTGTTTGACTGACTCTTGATGCATCATAGCATCTTTTAGCTTTGATTTGACTGATTCTAATGTTTAATGAATTATTTTCCTTGGTTAGTTTTGGAAGTTCCTTTTCCATATGTTCAGATTTCATTTTTAGGGAGGTATTTTTCCAGTTAGATCTTGAAACACCCATACCAGTTCACAAATTTTGCTTTTTAAGGATTTGTTTTCTTCAGCGAGATTTTTTTTATTCCAATTTGGCCACTGTAGATTTAAATTTATCTTCTACCTCTTTAATTTGGCTTTTAAAAACTTTTTTGAGAACATCCAAAAATGCTTTTTGGGCTTGAGACCAGTTCATAATTCCTTCTGTGGATTCAGGTGTGAGTATAGATTCCATGTTGTCCTCTGTATTCTGTTGTTCTTGCTTGCTATAATAAGATTGTATCAATTTTCTTGCTTTTGATTTCCTATTTCCTAACTTTGCTTCTCAGGCTCAGAGCTAAGGGCATGGTTGTTGACTTTGTGTGCTGTAGTCTCTGGGTTTCTAGACTGAGGCCAAGGCCAGGACTCTCAATGTTTCCCCTGATTTACCCTGAGGCTCACAGAGTAACCTGTGGTGGAGGGATGGTCTGGCCACTTCAGGTGCCCCTGAGCTACAGCTCAGGCAGGCTCAGTAGCTGGTGGCTGGCAGTGTTTGTGTCTGCAGATTCCCCTGGTGGTGTTAAGGCATATCCAGGCTTATGTTGTTATGCTTGCTGCCTCCACTCCCCTGGGTTTGGGGAGCTCCTGCTGGTCAGCTGAGGTAGTACTTATCATTAGTTAACAATGAGGAAATGGCTCTTCTTTTTTTAATTTGACTCATTTTACTATATAATTGATAGAAGAGATCTTTAATGGAATAATATGCTTCAATGTTTTTTGCACTTATGACTACAAACTTCATTTCCCTCACTAGCATTACCCACTCTTTATTTTATTCTTTCTCTCTTCTTTCACCCTTTCTATCATCAAAAATATTTTGCTTCTTACCTAATCCACCTTCTCTAATCCACCCTCCTTTTTGTTGGTTCTGCCACTATAAAATTTATTTTAAGGCAATATTTTAAAATGTCCAGAGGGATTTGGAGAAAATCTCAGGTGAGTCCCGGACTTTCCTTTTCCATCTTTTCCATCTTTTCTCTTCCTTATATATATACACATACATATATGTGTATATATATATCAACATGGGAAAAAAAAAAACAGTCCTTTCCACAGTCCCAGGAAAGAGACTCCTGTAATATATATATATATATATATATATATATATATATATATATAAATGTGTGTGTGTGTGTGTGTATAAAAATGTTTATGTCTTTAAAAAGTTTGCAAAGCACTTTACCTACACATTTGTGTCTATCTATCTTTTATGTTTTTATGTATGTATGCATGCATGCATGTATAGGTGTATGCATGCATTCTCTCATAAAACATTTAAATAAGTAAGAAATTAGGAACTATTGAGGGGTTAACTTTCCCATTATCACACAGCTTATGAGGTCATAAAGACCTAAAACAATAATACATAATTTTATAGCTCTTTAGGTTTTGCAAAGCACTATTTTCACATATGTGTGTATGTTTGTATTGACACATGTATATATGTATTCATTCTATCGTACAGCACTGTGAGGTAGCTAATACAGTTCTCATCAGTGCTGTATTGTTTACTACAAATACACATTCACTCACACATGAAACACCAAGCAGTTTGTTTCATCATCATTTTATTTTTATGGGGATCCAATGACAGCGTTTCCTGAGAGGGAGACAGAAAAAACAACCTTTTTTTCTTATGATGATTTGAAAAGTGATATTTTCTCATAGTCTTCTCTACAACAAAGAGGAGAGTGAAGCCATAACTTTATGAGCAAAATGTGGGGCTATATATCCCTAAATGGGCTATATTGTAGGTTTATTAATGATCATTATGCTCCAGCTGGTTTGGATGATTTTTTTCATTCTTCTGCCTTTGATATGTAGACTTTCTTATCATCTGGGGTGGGTATTTGGACAGTTGACAGCTGCTGGTCATAGAGGGGAGCATCAGATGACTGTAAGAGTAATCTATTGGGTGTGCCAGGTGAGTGATGAGAGTAACTAGACGTACTTCTATAGTTTTTGCCATGATCCAAGGTTAAGTTGATTAGTGACTGAGAAGTATGGAGACCTGTGTTTTTGATCCCTTAGATAAATTCTGGATCTTGGTTAGTTGAGGATTGAATGAAATTACTTGGCATCATATGTTGCCAGTTAGTCTAGTGCAAACTAGTTGGAGTATATATAATAACAATAATAATAATAATAAACCCTAGGTCAGTCACTGAGCCCAAGGAGAGTGTCATTTGTTGGCCAACTCTGATATTGCATTCCTTGTCTAGATAATTAATATTGTGACATTCTTCCTTTCTCTAGGCTTAAGGAAGGCCATGCATGGACTGTTTGAAATATCTGCAATATAGAGTATGTCAACTATCAAATGTTACATCCATAATGCTCTAAGAAAATAGGATTCACATGTACACAGATACATACATGTATTATATGTATACGTAACAACACAAATACAAAAACACACCCATATATATCAAGGACGGAGTCTGTCTTTTGCTTCTTTTTTGTATCTCTAGCTATTAGCACCATGATTGGCAAATAATGAGAATTTAAATATTTATTGAATTGACTATTCACCTATGTATGTATATATAGTTAGTTCATTCTCTTTCATACCAGACTGCAAGTGAAATTTAATTTGCATAATTCTAAAGCATCACTACATTCAAGATCATTAGCCAATCCATATATTTGTCACTATGGATATACTCATAAGCAAGATGACTATTGTATGCATTATTCACTTTCCCCCTTTAGTTGTTTTGATGTCAAAGAAACATAGGATAAATGTTAATTAATTCTTTCCTACCTCACTGATTACTCCCTGCATGTGTGAGATAAGTAGCCAGAAATGAAACTGAGTGCCTGCACTTAGAAAGCTGATAGTTTTTGTCATTTACAACTTTGATGAATTTGATTGACTTAAGTTGTGTTATGTTTTACCTCATGAGTTAGAAACCAGACAAAGAAGAACTTATTACTTACAAATTATTGATTCATGGTGCAATCATTACTTTTTTAAAACTTCACAATAAAATCTCTATGATAGTCAAATCCAGAGGGCAAAAAAATATCGATTTATAAGTTTGGTGATGTAACATTATATCTTCATAATATTTTTTTCTATAGTCTTACTGGTATAAAGATGCCTCAAAGGAAAAAAAATGTAGTCCTATTTTTTTTTATCACAACAAGATCATAATTCAAATAGCATCAACAATACCACTACTTTGTCTGCCAGGTTCCTTAATTTATAAATCAGTTTCAATGATCCAGAAATGAAGATAGTATCCTTTTTTCCTTTCTTTTTGTTGTTTGCACAAGAGGGATGAATTACTATTTCCTTTATTCTTCTGCTGAAAGATATCTTAACAAACCAGATAAGAATTCTTTAGGAAGGAGATGTGGGCTTAAGTAAATACAAAACAAACTGAGTATTAACACATGGAGAGAAAGTAAGATTGATGATCTGACAAAACATTAATTAAAAGAAAGACCACTGCCAAGACTTTCTTTGTAATTCAATTCCACATAATTCAAAGACAAAATTAATTTACTGTTTCTTATTTGACAGAAAATAAACAGCTTTGTATTGATTACTCTTTTTGAAAATTTGTGCACATATGACAGGGCTAAGCTCTGCAATCGGAAATGGAGTTGTTTAACCTCAGCTTTGAGATTAGATTCACAGAATGGAACAGACTAAAGACACGTTTTTCTCACTACTATTTTGAGCTCATTTTTTACCATGTTTGTCCATATGATCATTGAAACATAGATGGCTTATTAATTAAAGTGAATAACCTTAAAACTTTTGGAAATGTTTGATTTTGAGCAGTTGCCAATTTGCAAAGTTGAGCATATGCTAACTATTTCACATAGGAATGATTTATTACAAACATTACCAATGATGGCCGAAAATATTTTTATGTTTATTTGCCTAGGTATAATTGGGTTTATAAACTGAATATTATTTTCTTTTCTCATTCCAAATACATGTACTCACTTATTCCCTAGATATCTTCAAACTATCTGACTTGTCTGACTTTCTGCAGGAACTCTCCCATACATTTTGAATTCTAGAATCCTAATAAAATCAACACTATCATTGATATTCCAAGGGGTCTGTAAATATTCTCCATTATGGATCCACTCAACTCCCTGTAAGTTTTGAAGCCAAAATATCACTCCAGATTCACACTGCTATATGTTCACCAGTTATATAGCCTTAGAATAAGCACAGATACTATTCTTTTTATATTCCCAGTGTTTAGCAAATAACATTTACTTTAATAAATGCATTTTATTTTATTAATACATTGATTTATTCCTAATAATTTAATGATTTCTTTTAAATTATTTATTTCATAAACAATGTATTAATACATTTTGACATAATTTTCATTATTCAACAAACCTCAGCCAAATTATTGCTGCCAATGAAATAAGTTCCTTCAAAGAGTTAAATGAAATCTAAAATAGTGCACTTGTGAATGATATTACAGGCTATTTTCTAGTTTTGCCATATACCAATGTTTAAGGGGAAGGATGTATCATGTTTTTTTTTTTTATAGTATTCCATTGCTTTTCAATTATATATAAATACAGACCTTGGCATTAACTTTTGGAAAAAGTTTGAATTCATAACCATTGCCATTCCCTCTGCCCTTCCCAAGGCAGAAAACAATCTAATATAGACTATATATGCACAACCATTTAGACATATTCCATATTAGCTATACAATGAAAGAAGAATGTGAAGAAAAAAGGAAAACCAGGAGAAGGAAAAAAAGTGAAAAAGGTATGGTTGGATATGCATTCATACGCCATAGTTATTTCTCTGGATGTGGTAAAGATTTTCCATCACAAATCTTTTGTAATTGTCTGGTATCATTGTATTACTGAGAAGAGCTAAGTCTATCATAATTAATAATTGTGTAAAATTAAAATTGCTATGTACAATTCTTTCCTGGTTCTCCTCACTTCACTTCACTTCACTTAACATTAATTGATATGTCTTTCTAGTTATTTTTTTCTGAAATCATCCTGCTTGTCATATCTTAAAGCACAATAATATCCAAATACAATTATATACCATAGTTTGTTTAACCATTCCTCAATTGATTGGCATACCTTTGATTTCCAATTCTTAGCCACCACACAAAACAAGCTGCTATAAATATATCTGTACAAACAATTCCTTTTCCCCCTTTATGGATGTCTTTGGAATATAGATCAATCAATGGTATTGCTGGATCAATATATATATATATATACAATTTTATATCTCTTGAGAATAATTTCAAATTACATTCCCAAATGGTTGAAAAAGTCCTCAACTCCACCAAAAATACACTATTGTGGCAATTTTATCACATCCTTTCCAACATTTATCATTTTCCTTCTTTTGTCATATTAACCAACCTGATAGATGTGAGATCATACATCAAACTTGTTTTAAAATTTGCATTTCTCTAATTAATAGTGATTTAGAACATTTTTCAAGTGATCACAAATAGCTTTAATTTCTTCATCTGAAATTTTTCTTTTCATACACTTGACCATTTATCAATTGGGGAATAACTTTTATTTTTATAAATTTTACTTATTTCTCTACATATTTGAGAAATGAGGCCCTTAACAGAGAAACTGGTTAAAAAAATGCTTTCCCAGTTTCCCACTTCCTTTTTTTTAAAACAAATGCTTTATTAACTTCTGTTTTACATCATTCATTTACACCAGATTTTGTGTTACAATCATTTTCCCCCCGTTATTCCCCTACCCAACCTCCCATTATAGCAGTCCCAGAAGATATCGCTTCCTCCAATCTGCTCTCTTCCATACCTTCTCCCATACCCCCTACGACTTTTCCATTAGAAGAAGGTGAATCTTTGTGTCCCAATGCCTTCACATCTTATCTCCCAATTATAAGCAAAAGAGTATTAATAATAGTATTTGTATATATTTGAAACATTTAATCTTAAGACCTTGAATTTCAGATCCATTTCCTTCCTCCCTTGTCACCCATTCCCTCTTGGGAGATAAGAAATTCATTATATGTTGTACATGTCTAGCTATGCAAAACATTATCATAGTAGATATATTGTACAAGGCTGCTTAGAATTCCCTCCCACTCATCCCACCCCCCACCTGGTCCATTCCCAACATGATCCTGTCCCTCTTCTATAGTGGGTACTTCCAATCTCCCCTCCCCCAAAGGATGCCCTCCCATCAATCATCCCTCCTCTCATCCCCCTTCCCCCTATTCTGCTGCAGGTTGAGATATCCCATTTAGTATGTACGTCATTCTCTCCCTGAACCAAATTCAATGAGAATGTGGATCTGCCTTTTTTTTCCCTTCCTATTCTCCCCCTCCCTTGCAACCACTTCCCCTTGCTTCTTCTACATGAGATAGTTTACCCTACCCTGTCTTTCCCCATCTCCTATTGCCACTTTCCTCTCTCACCTCATAATTTCATCCCTTGAGTATTCTCCCTTCCCAACAAATTCAACCTATGCCCTCTATCCATATACACACATTCACATATGTATTCACACACCCTTCTTCCATTATTTTCATAGTGAGAAAGATATCATCACTCACAGTTATTGTTTTTCCATATAGGAATGTAAATAGTTCAACTTTGATAAGTTCCTTTTGATTTCTTTTCCCTGATCACATTCTCAGGCATCTCTTGCTTCTTGTGTCTGGATGTGAAATTTTCTATTCAATTCTGGTTTTTTCCTCAAGAATGCTTGAAAGTCCTCTATTCCACTGAATGACCATATTTTCCCCTGAAACAAAATACTCAGTTTTGCTGGGTAGGTGACCCTTGGGTTCATTCCCAGTTCTTTTGCCCTCTGGAATATCATATTCCATGCCCTTCGATCCCTCAGTGTAGAAGCTGCCAGGTCCTGGGTTATTCTGATTGTGTTTCCACAATATTGAAATTGTTTCTTCCTGGCTGCTTGTAGTATTTTCTCCTTGATCTGGAGATTCTGGAACCTGGCTATAATATTCCTGGGAGTTTTCTTTTTGGGATCTTTTTCAGGAGGTGACCTGTGGATTCTTTCAACCTCTATTTTACCCTCTGGATCTAAAACATTAGGGCAATTTTCCTTGAGAATTTCTTGAAGGGTGATTTCTTTCTTTGATCATGACTTTCAGGTAGTCCAATAATTTTTAATTTGTCTCTCCTGGATCTATTTTCCAGGTCAGTGGTTTTTCCCATGAGATATTTCACATTGCCTTCTAATCTTTCATTTGTTTGGATCTGCTTAACAGCATCTTGATTTCTCATAAAGTCATTAGCTTCCATTTGCTCCAGTCTAACTCTGAAGGAATGAATCTCCTCAGTGAACTTTTGAGATTCTTTTTCCATCTGGCAAATTCGACTTTTTAAGGCATTCTTCTCCTCATTGCCCTTTTGGGCCTCCTTTGCCATTTGAGTTAGTCTATTTTTTAAGGTGTTGTTTTCCTCAGTCAGGCTGTTGACCCTCATTTCATACTTTTCCTGCATCCTTCTCATTTCTCTTTCCAATTTTTCCTTCACTTCTCTTATTTGATTTTTAAAGTCCTTCTTAAGGTCCTCTATGGCCTGCAACCCGCTCATGTTTTCCCCTGGGGCTTTTGGAGCAGGACTTCTGACCTCACAGTCCTTTTCCCTCTCTATGCCCCAAAAATAGGAGTCTAGGGTTACATTTTTCTGTTTCCTTTGCCTTGGCATGTTGCCACTTAATTACCTGACTTTTGGGCTTGTTGCCACACTATGGCTTTAAGGCCAGATAGAGGAATTTTCGTCCTGAACGTGTGGGGGGCAACTCCCGTTTCTGGCAAGCTGTAAACCCACCCATGACTTCCACCCTAGATCACAATCCAGATCCAGGGAGGTTAAAGCAAGAGCGATTACCCCTCAAGACTGATTGCTGGATCTCCCTACAATTAATTGCAGGCCAAGAGCTGGAGCTGCCTCTGGAAACTACAAAATGGCATGTCTCCTCAGTGGCTTCTAGCCCCCAGGGGAGGGAGTCAACGCATTCCCCCAAAAACAGGTCCCAAAATCCATAGGACACTAACCTCTTACTTTGTCCTAGGCATGTCTATGTTGATAATTCTGGAATCGCCACAGCTACTGGTGTTCTGGGGTTCCTCCAGCTGCTTGCTGGCCCTGCCGCCCTGGGGCTAAAACCTCGGCTTATGTGGACCTGGGCTCCGCTCGGCTCTGCTTCCTGCGCTCTGTGAGTTGCACGCTGCAGGTTCCCAGACCACTGCGCTGGTCCTTCCTGCAGGGCTGCTGGGCTGTCCTTAGTGGGAGGTTAGCTTCTCTTTGTCGTTCTGTGGGTGCTGGGGCTCCAGAAGTTGTTCAGAATCCCCTTTTACATAGTTTGGGGGGAATCTGGGGGCAGAGTGGCTTGGATGAGCTGTTTCTACTCTGCCATCTTGGCTTCGCCCCCCCACTTCCTTCTTAATCTTAGTTACACTGGCTTTGTTTGTACAGAAACTTTTCAATTTAATGTATTCAAAATTATCAATTTTCTATTTTATAATGCTCTCTAAGCATTATAAATCTCTCCAAACGAATTTTGTTACTATTTTTTCTAGCTCTATGTAATGGAAATTCAAACTTAAAGATCTTCCCTGCCCCTAGGTTAAGTGCACCTAGAGCCTGTGGTGGGATGCTTGTTTTTCAGGAAAGCCCACACCTTGATACTTTGTGATTGGGCAATGGGTCAAGAAGGTTATTACATTCTCTGATCCAAGAGAAGGCTATACAAACCCTAATGAGAGGCTTTGTTTGAGGCTCACTTTGAGAAGTACTGTGTGACTTGACCAGATGATACTCTGGGCAGCCTTTGAGAGCCCCCCAGCTTTGAAAACTCATTTGATACTAACCTCTCTGGTAACTGTGATTTGGTATTGATGTATCGGTTGGACAGTTTGAAAGCCTGTCTGATCTGTTTGTTTCTCTGTCTTGTAATTTCTGTCTGTATACTCTGAAGTTCAGGGTGCTAAACTTTTTCCCCTGAACTAGGTAAATGATATATATTTGTTTGATTAAAGTAAGATTGTTAACCCATTTTGAGTTGCTTTTCTTTAGAAAAGCAGATCTAAGAACCTGTGTTGGCAGCCACCCTGGGGATGTTAGGGTGCTTGCTGCTACAAAATGGCAAGGAGTGCTGGGAATCTGCTGAGTAAAAGGAAAGTATGGGGGCTGGGATAATTGTTTGTTTCTCAGTTGTGGTAGCTGTAACTTTGTGGAGCCATGGAGCAGGACTTCACTGAGCTGAGAGCAGGGATGGTGAGTTACCTGCACGGAGACCTGTGGAGAAGCCAGGAGCTGCTGCCTTTTGCTGGAGGAGAAGGAACCCAGGAGTTGGGAATTCAGCCACAGAAAAAGATAAGGACTGTGGGGCAAAGCAGGGGCACTGAATGTGTTTCCTTGCTGCGTCCCACAGTTTGGGACCCAGGGGGAGAATGGACTTCTGACTATGGTGGGTAGGGTGAAGTGGCATGGACCCCCAAGGACCCCACATTGTTGCCCAGCCCCCTGTCTGGACTTGGAAGCAGGGGCTGGAACAGTGTTATGGGAAAGACACCCCCCCTCCTCCCAAGAGAACTTTATTTGGACTCTTGTTTTGAATTGATGTGATAATGCAATGTACTTTGTTTAAGGCCCAGTGGCCACTTTGGTAACTTTATATGTACCTTGAAAATATGACCTAAGAGATGATTAGTGCTAATTGAAATGTAAATTATTTATGCTATGGGCATACTTAGTAAGACTTTGCTGAATAAGAGACTGATTGTACTTTGAGTACTTTGAGATATTGTTATGGATAAGTGACTAATTGAGTTAAGCAAGATTTTGTCCCATGAGTGGAAGACTTTGACCATGTATTTTGAAAATACTGATAAGTGACTGAGTTAATCAAGACTTTGCCCCATGAGTGGAAGACTTGGACTATTGTACTTTGAGATTATATTGTGATTTTCTTATGTACCTGGAAAATGAGACCTGAGAGATATTTAGTGCTAATTCATTATGGGCATGAAAGATTTTGGGGCCAAATGTAATGGAAATGCAAATTTAAAGATCTTCCCTGCCCCTAGGTTAAGTGCACCTGAAGCCTGTGATGGGAGGTTTCTATTTCAGGAAAGCCCACACCTTGATACTTTGTGATTGGGCAGTGGGTCAAGAAGGTTGTTACATTCTCTAAGCCAGGAGAAGGTATATAAACTCTGATGGGAGGCTTTGCTTTGGGGCTCACTTTGAGAAGTGTTGAGAGCCCCCAGGCTTTGAAAAACCAGATGTTAAAGCTTCCCTCTCTGGTAACTGTGATTTGGTATTGAAGTGATGGTTGGGCAGTTTGAAAGCCTGTATGATTGATCTGTTTGTGCTTCTGTCTTGTAAGTTCTGTCTGTATATTCTGAAGTTCAGGGTGCTGATCTTTTTCCCCTGAATTAGGTAAATGATATATATTTGTTTGATTAAAGTAAGATTGTTAACCCATTTTGAGTTGCTTTCCTTTAGAAAAGCAGATCTAAGAACATGTGTTGGCAGCCACCCTGGGGAGGTTGGGGTGCTTGTAGCTATACACCATAAAGTAATTTTTGGTAGATTGATTGGTATGGCACCAAAAATGTAATTTAATTTAGGTAAAATTGTCATTTTTATAATATTAGCCCAAATACCAAGCCACAAACAACTGATGTTTGTTTGTTTGTTTGTTATTTTCCAATTAGTTAGATCTGACTTCATTTGTATGAAAAGTGTTTTGTAGTTGTGTTCATATAAGTCTTGGGTTTGTTTTGGCAGGTAGACTCCCAAATATTTTATAATGTCTATAGTAACTTTAAATGATATTTCTCTTTCTATCTCTTGCTGTTGGATTTCCTTAGAAATATATAGGAATGCCAAGGATTTCAGTGGGTTTATTTAATATCCTGCAAATTTGCTGAATTTATTTATTGCTTCAAGTAGTTTTTTTTTTTGTTCTCTATGATTCTCTAAGTATATCATCATATCATCTTCAAAGAGTGATAGCTCAGTCTCTCCCTTGCTTAATTTTATTCCTTATTTTTTTTTTCTTTTCTATTTGCTACTGCTAACATTTCTAGTACCACATTGAATAAGAGAGTTGATAGTGGACATACATGTTTCACCCTTGATCCTATTGGAAATGCATCTAGTTTATCCCCATTACATATAATACATTCTGATAGCTTCAAAGGGATGCAACTTATTATTTTAAGGAAGTCTCCATTTATTCCTATACTTTCTAGTGTTTTTTAATAGAAATGGATGTTGCATTTTCTCAAAAGCCTTTTCTGCGTAGATTAAGATAATCATATATTTTTTCACTAGTTTCATTGTTGATATGATCATTTATAGTGATGTTTTTCCTAATATTGAACCATCCTTGCATTCCTGGAATAAATCCTACCTGATCAAAGTGTATTGTTCTTGTTATAAGTTGCTGTAGTCCTTTTGCTAATGTTTTGTTTAAAACTTTTACATCTATATTCATGTGGGAAATTGATCTATAATTTTCTTCATCCAATTTGTCTCTTTGTGGTTTAGATATCAGTACCATATTTGTATCATAAAAAATAATTTGGTAGGACTCCTTCTTCACCAATTTTCCCAAACAGTTTGTAGAATATTAGAATCAATTGTACTTTAAATGTTTGATAGAATGTGCTAGTAAATGCATTTGGCCCTAGAGATTTTTTCCTGGGGACTTCACTGATGGCTTGTTCAATTTCTTTTTCCTGAGATTGGGTTAAGTAATTTATTTCTTCTTAATTTGATCTGGGAAACTTTTATTTTCATAAATATCCATCCATTTTACTAAGATTGTCAAATTTATGTGCATACAATTGTGTAAAATAATTCCTAATTATTGTTTTAATTACCTCTTCATTGGAGGTAGATTCACACTTTTCATTTTTGATACTTGTAATTTGGTTTCCTTCTTTCATTTTTTTTTATCATATTGACTAAAGGTCTATCAGTTTTATTTTTTTTTTCATAAAACCAGCTCTTAGTTTTATTTCTTAATTCAATAGTTTTCTTAATTAAAATTTTATTAATCTCTCCTTTTGTTTTCATTATTTCTAATTTAGCATTTAATTGGGGATTTCCAATTTGTTCTTTCTCTAGCTTTTTCAATTCCATGTACAATTCATTGACCTCCATTTTCTAAAATTTATTCATATATGCATTCAGAGATATAAAACTTCCCCTAAGAACTGTCTTTGCTGTATCCCACAAGTTTTAGTATTTTGTCTCATTACTGTCATTCTCTTGATTGATGTTACTGATTTTTTTCTATAATTTCTTGTTTAACCCACTCATTCTTTAGCATTAAATTGTTCAATTTCCAATTAGTTTTTAGTCTATCTTTCCATGGCCCTTTAATGAATATGATTTTTATTGTATCATGATCTGCAAATGATGCATTTAATATTTCTGCCTTTCTGCACTAAATTGTGATGTTTTTATGCCTTAGTACATGGTCGATTTTTGTGTATGTACCATATACTGCTGAGAAGAACCTACTTTCTTTTTTATCCCCATTCAGTTTTCTCCAGAGATCTATCATATCAAGCCGCCCTAAAATTCTGTTCACCTCCTTAACTTCTTTCTTGTTTACTTTGAGTTTAAATTTATCAAGTTCAAAAAAGGGGAGGTTGAAATCAACCACTAATATATTTTTGCTATCTATTTCTTCCTCTAATTCCCTTAACTTCTCCTTTAGGAATTTGGATGCTTTACTGCTTGGTTCATATATGTTAAGTAATGGTATTGCTTCGTTCTAGATGGTGCCTTTTAGCAGGATATATTTTCCTTCCCTATCTCTTTTAAGTAGATCTATTTTTCTTTTGCTTTTGCTGAGATAAGGATTGCTATCCCTGCTTTTTTTTTTACTTTAGCTGAAGCATAATATATTCTACTCCAGCCTTTTACCTTTACCCTCTGTGTATCCCCTTGTTTCAGATGTGTCTCTTGGACACCATATTGAAAGATTATGGTTTTTAATCCATTCTGGTATCTGCCTCCATTTTATGGGAGAGTTCTTCCCATTCACACTCACAGTTATAATTACTATCTGTGTCTTTCCCTCCATTCTATTCCCTCTCCTCTTTATGCTTTTATTTCTCCTTTACTCTTCCCCTCCTTAAGAGTTTTCCTTTTGACCACCTCCTGCCTCACTATTCCCTCACTATGAACCCCTCCTTTTACTTACCCTTTCCCCTTACTACTACTTCCCTCCATTCTAACTCTCTCTACTTTTTACCTTCCCTTTACCCCTCCTATTGTCTGTAGGGCACAATGGATTTTTATACTTATTAGAGTACGATATTCCCTTTTTGACCCAAAACCAATGAGAGCAAATTTCATACAGTGCTCTTCTCCCTCCCTCCTTCCCCTCTAATATAATGAGGTTTTGTGTCTTTTCATGTTAGGATCTTAAACTTAACTGATTATGTTGATTCCTCTTTGAACCAAAACTAATGAGAATAAAGCTCATATGATGTTCATCTCCCTCCCTCCTTCCCCTGTACTATAGCATGTTTTTACATCTCTGTGTGGCATAATTGACCTTTTTTTGCCTCATCCTTTCCTTTTTTCCCATTACAGCCCCTTTGCTATAATAAGATTGGATCAGTTTTATTGCTTTTTCCTTCTCAGCTTCCATCTTGCCCATTGAGATTTTCTATTTCCTGATTTCTTAGGCTTGGGGCTAAGGGCTTGTTTGTTGACTTTGTGTGCTGTAGTCACTGGGTTTCTAGAGTGAGACCAAAACCAGGACTCTCAGTGTTTCCCCTGAGTTTACCATCAGGCTCCACCTGTGGTGGAGGGGTGGTCTGGCCACTTCAGCTTTCCACCTCTGTGCCCCTGGGCTACAGATTAGTTAGGCTCAGCAGCTGGTGGCTGGCAGTATTGGTGTCTGCAGATTCCCCTGGTGGTGTTAAGGCACATCCAGGCTTGTCTTGTTAGTGCTTGCCAGCTCCACCCCCTGGGCTTGGGGAGTTCCTGCTGGTCAGCTGAGGTGGTGCTTGTTGGCAGGCCTCCTGGCCTTCATTTCATACTCCTTACTGCCTCAATTACACCCTTCCTCAAGGTCTCCCAATCCTGAGGTTAATTCCACTATTTCACGAATTTACTTTTGGGTAGGGCATTTATCTCTTGTTTTTGTGGGTCAGGGAGGGGGATATGAAGAAGCTAGGGTTTACTCCACACTCTAGGATTCAGGAAATTCAGGTAGGTGATTTTTAAACTTCCGGGCTGATAGCCCCAGGAGAAACTGCTTTTTCTTCTGTGGGCCCTGTGCTTTCTCTTACCCATCTACAACTGCTCCTCCATGCTATGTTGAGATGCCCCTCAAATCACCCTTGGGGTGGGTGAGTCTGCTGGCTGGGTCTCCTTCTCACTCTGCTGTAGTTTGCTCTTAGGTCCATGTTGGTACAGCCCCTGAGTGCTCCATGCTCCCCTTGTTCAGAACTAAAAGGGCACTTTCCTGTTCTGGGAATTTGCCACCCTCTGTCTCCCAATAGATTTTGTCACTAGAAAATCTGCTCATATTCACTTTTTAAAGCTTAGTGATGGAATTTATGGGGGAATTTAGAAAATGCCCTGCTTCTGTTCCACCATTTTGGCCTCTAGCAACTATTAAATCTTTTTTTTTTTTTGAGGGGGAAAGGCAAGGCAATTGGGGTTAAGTGACTTGCCCAAGGTCACATGGCTTGCAAGTATTAAGTGTCTGAGGCTGGTTTTGAATTTATATCCTCCTGAGTCCAGGGCCAGTGCTTTATTCACTGAACCACCTAGCATCCCCCTATTAAATCTTAATACCAAATTCTGAAGACATATTTGTACACAAATTATATTGGAATAAGAAAACTTGAAAATATTGCCAGAGATTTTGAAGTTTTAGGCTAGGAACAGAACACAACAGGAGTTAAAAGGTTTGCTTCTGTATGTTTGTTTGTTTGTTTGTTTTCCTCACTGAAACCCAAGAAGTATAGAAGAGAAAATTGATTTGGGAAGTGACCAACTGACAAAAATGAGAATGTGATTTGGATTTGTACAAAAATAGTAGTAGATAGAGGGATTTATTCAAGCTTGTGGTTTTGCTTCATTTCTTTAATGATAAAATATCATAGACAATAAAGATCTACCTTATAGAGTAAATAACAAATATAATGCTTATGAAGTCATTTTGCTTAGTTTTGTTCAAATACTATTATGATTTATAGTAACCTAAATTTTATAACCCACTTGAAGGCTACTTTGAAGTCTGGGGACTAAAGATCTTTCAATTACAATTTTCTTTTATATAAATTACTTTGATTTTTTTCCCCAAAAATAACTATACTTTTGATTCAGTTGGAAACATTTTTATCATACTACTTCTATGAAACTATTAGCATTGTTAAGGACAGGGATTTAAAGATTCAAAAACTGAATTCACCAGCATATTTTCCTATCATATTTTGATTAACATTTTTAAAGAAAATATGATATCTGTCTTTAATTTTGAGCCTTTCCATCACTATGTGATACAATTCCTATTATATAAATATAATAAATAGCCAACAAATGCATATACAGCAATAGAAAAGTACAAGGCCTATTTTTGCCTTTATTTTATTCAATGAATTTAATAAATGTTTTTGAGTTGAATTGAGTCTAACTGTTCTTAAATATCAATATCCAGTTTATACTGATTGGCATACCTCTTTCAGTTCCTTTGTTCTGGATTTTTCCTGTTTAATAATTTCCATCCCTGATTTTTTTTTTTATTTGCTAAGTACTCTTTACTTTTTTCCCCTTTTCTAAAGTCTCTATTGAGTAATGCACCGATATTTGAGCCTTGGGGGAATGTCTTGCTTGTCCTCTACTCCAAATTAGCAAAAACTGACTCTAAGCCATGACTTTGAGTGGTTGCTACTTCCCCTCTATTTTTCCTGCAGTATTTTCTCAAAGCAAAAGCAATGGGAACTCTTACCCCCTAAATGCTTGAATAACAATATAGCTTCCAACACAGTGAGGAGTCTGTAGGGGTAGAGAGATAGTAGACTTCAATTCTAGAGAAAATTGAAGTTATAGCTATCATTTTCCTGAGGGAATAGAAGAATGGATGAAGTCAATAGTTGCCCAAGTCTCAAGAGCCCCAACTCCTATTGTTGGGTTTCCCTGAAAAATTTTCAAGCACTGAAAATTAATAAATTGATGTTCAAATTTAATTTAATTCAACTCTAATGTTCAAAAATGATTATACTAGCAATTGGAATTTCTGATAGGATTTCTGCCCCCCAAAACTTTCATTGGTCTGCTGGAGCTAACTTGTACTGAGAGTAAATTGTTGAGTTTTCTGGGTAAGTTTCAGAAATCAACAAACATTAGCAAACTTCAAATCAGAGTTTCACTATTTTGTTGATTTTTTAGGCCTAAGAAAATGATTATGATAGAGAAAAATGTTATTTATAAATAACATTTAAAAATTTTAAATAGTGTTTAAATTTTTAAATATAATTTTTATAGAATAAAATTTTAAATAAATTTTTAAAATTTTTAAAAAGAATAAATTTTTAAAAAGTGTTTTATTAGGAGAGCTGGTTGTTAAACATTTACCAGCAATCCCCTGCCTTATAATATTATGATGCTCTAGGCATTATGTGGCATGTCAAAAGAGAAAGAGAGAGAGAGAGAGAGAGAGAGAGAGCGATCCCATATAAATAGGTCTTTGATCACCCTAAAATTCCCAGAGTAACATCACATAATAGAAGCTATATTTGGTTATTGATACAAGATCTTTGTTCTTGATACAATTATGTAAATTTTATATATATGGTCATTAGGGCATTTAAAATCATTTAAGTCATCAACCTTTTCTGAGCAATTGAAACTTTATGTTTCTTTGTTAAAAAAAAAAAAACAAAACAAAACAAAGACAAAACAATAACAAAAACAAAAAAAATATCATCTTGCACTGTTTTATACAACCTAGGAAGACCTCACTTCACTCCAAACATTCATTGTGTAGGAGATGCTTAAGTCTTTGTCATTCTGTGAGCTGTTTTTAGTACCTGTTAGATGAGAGTGTAGATAACCTGAAACATATCCTTGGGAACACACTTGAAATATCAATAATCTGAAGTTAGTCCATGTCTATTACCAGTAGGAATTCTGTAGTTGCAATACACAAGCATCAGGGAGCTCTCATAGAAAATATTTTCAATCACCAACTGAGACCAATTTGTGGGTCCACATTATGTGGACTACTCAAAGCACTCATTAAGTATTCAATGTGTTATTTATAACTCTGTAGATTCCCTACATGGATAGAGCACGACTGTGGCATCAGTCATGAGGACTTGTGTTCACACAGAATTTTAGACACTTCCTAGCAATGTAATCTGGGGGAGTATTTTAACCCTGTTTACTTCAATTTTCACATCTGTAAAATGAGCTGCTGAAAGGAATGCCAAACCAGTATCTTTGCCAAGAAAACCCCCAAATGGAGTCATAGAGAGTCAGACATGACTGAAATGATTCAATAAATTTAAATCCATGAAAGGCCCATTGAATTCCTTCATTTACTAGAATTTTCTTGCTTAGTCAATTTTCTTTTACTCCTTTCTTGGCTCTTTCTGCCCAGTTTCTTGTTCTTGAATTGAGAGCCCCCTATTCATACTTGATGACTAATACTACAATCCATTCCTTCCTCCCTCTTGGCCTATCTCCTGTTTTCATCATCATTAACTGATTTCAAACTGTGACATTGACATAATGGAGTTAATTTCTCTTTTTAATTTCACCAATACAACTGCACTTTTTGGATTAAAAATAGCCTAAAACAATAAAAAGTCATTTGATTCTCCCCATTGAATTATTAATTATTTTCCTTGAAAGAAAATATTTCAATGGACCTTGAATGTAAATAGAGCAAGATTGCAAAAGGTGGGTGCCTATGTTTAAGTACTTCAAAATGTTTATGAATTTAGAATGCTGTCTGCATTATTTTCACATTTTTTCTGGTGGTTACCTCTGTAATTTTATGTTTGAAAAATGAAACATATTTGATTTATGTAACATATTAAAAGAAAACTTCTTAAATAAAATATTGGTGGTGGAATAGAAAAATCTGAATGCTAGAAAATAAATTACAAAGCTTCTCTCTCCCCAAGAACACAAACCATACTATCAGGTTTGATGACTTTAATATGAATGTTACTATTTGCCTCACATTGCTAACTACACTGAAATTGGATGACTTCCATTTCCAGTACACTTTTGTCCACCAATTCATGTGACTATACTTTAGTTTCTAAACACAACTTTCAAGCACCCAAACTGTGAAATTCTACCTTTTAATGTTATCTTATTTACAACACTCCCTATCCGACAATCACTCCCCTTTTGGATTCATATCTACCTACTCAGCAAGAACCCAACAGTCATTCATTTCAAGGATTTACTTGAATGCTCAGCATGATTCTGAACTTGTTTTCAAATATTCTTGTCCATAATTCTTAGCCCTCACTTGCATCTGCTGTACAATTCTCCTGTTTCTTTATGATATGGTTAAATATTGAGAGAAAACATTTTGGAATTTCAAATAGAAACTATCTTTGATTCAATTACACTGAGTTGTCTGTGCTGCGAGGTACTATGCACTCTTTACGTATAACCTCTTCTGTAACTCATATCAGAGGAAAAGATGGCTCTCTTCTTTGCCAGAGTTGATCCTTCAATTATGCCCTTAATTATATCTTTTTATGTTGTTCTATTATCCTCTCCGTTATATACAATTTATTTCTACCTTTTTATTAGCTCATTCTTTAGTCTCCTTTACTAACAAATGTAGGTTCATATTTAGAATTAGAAGAAACCTAAGATGTCATCTAGAAAGAAAAAAAATTATTTTAGCAGATAAAGAAAATGAAACTCAGAGAGATTATCAGTTTGCCCTTATATGCTACCTCAAATAGATAGTAAGTAGCAGAGCAGAGGCTTGAATTCAGATCCTTTGACTTCAGATAAAATATTTTCTTTCTTTGCATACCATGTATTTTTTTTTTCATATTTAAATCTCCATTCTTCAGCTTTTTACCATCCCTTTCAAGATTAAACTCCTTGAAAAAAATATCTATACTCAGTGCTCCCATTTCCTCTTCTCCCACTACCTTCTAATCCCTCTTTAATCTGGCTCCTGATCTCATCATTTAGTTGGTTCTGCTCTCTCAAAATTAGTAATGATATGTTAATAAAGAAATTTAATGGCACTTTTAAATCTTCCTCCATCTTGACTCCTTTTTTATCTTTGACGCTGATGATCATCATCTTTTAGATACACTATCTTCCCTAGTTCTTTTTTTTTTATGATAACTTCACACATAACTTTGTTGTCTTTATTAAATGCTTAAAATCCCTGGTTTATTCAATTGTGAATCATATTACATTATGCTGGGACTCTTCATATTTTTTATCACTCTCCTCTGGACAAAATGCAAATAAAAATATCCTTCTGAAAACTCAGAGGCATAAACTGAGCACTGCATTCAGACCAATGAAGAGTGTAGAAGAACCACAGCCTGTCTTTGACCATGCCTTTTTAGTGTGTTAGGGTTTTTGTTATTTGTTCATTTGTTATTTTATGAGTCATATCTTATTTGAATTGAGCTTAAGGTCCTAAACAGCTCAAGAAATGATATTAAAAATTACACATTGTAGTTTCAAATTTGATGATCATGTCTTATTACTTCCCTCAACTGCACAGTTAATTGTACTGTATGTTATGCTGATTCAAATATTACTTTCATTGATTCCCACAGTTGACAATCATCTTTCCCTTTTTGAAATTCTAATGACATTTTATGTACCAAATGCCCCTCACCATAGTCTATTTACATTATAGTTACTGGTGTTTGTATGTGTATGTGAGATTTAATTGTCAGCTCCTTAGGGTCAGGAACCATATGTTACTTATCTGTGCATTTCTCTTACTGTCTGACATTGTTCTTTTCAAATAGCAAATGTTTGACAAATTATTGTTGACAATTTATTGAATGAGTGAATAGAGTATTAAAATTGTAGGAGTATCATATATCTTGGGAAGTAAGGGTAAACTATGGATCTAGCACTGACACATTACATAATAGATTGAAGTCAAATATATGATATAAACAAAAAGTATATAAGAAAGGAAATATCTGATTTGAGGTCAAAAGAAGAAAGGTTTCATTTAGCTCCTACACAACTGTACACTTAGCATCAAACAGAGGATTCTTTACATAATATCAAATCTACCTGCATATAGAAGTAATTTCATCCGGAGAGTGGAAGAATTTTATGAATTGATAACAATATGTTCTGGCCACCAATCTATAAAAGACCAAATAGAAAGTCCAACAAAGTCTGTATGACAGAGTAATAGATTAATTATTCCACTAAGCTTAGCTCAGATCTCAGCTAATAAATGCATTTAAAATATCTATCAACATTAAAAAAAGTTTTTGTTTTTATTTTTACATCTACTTTGTTGTCCCTAGTATCCTTCCCCCTTCCAATAGCCATACTATATAGTAAATAGGATATTTAAAGAAAAAAAAAGATGAGGAAAAAAGCAGTACAGCCTATCAATATACATGAAAAAATAATACAAATCATGTGCAATATATGCCAACTGTATCCACATCCATGAATGGATGGATTGGAAAATGGCCTCTCATATCATTTCTTTTAAACAATACTTAATCTTTATTTTTAAAATTTTTATTTTATCCCCAAATGCTTTATTAAATTGTGGTTTACATCATTCATTTCTGCCTGATTTTGAGTTACAATTTTTTTCCTCATTTTTTCCTACCCCCCATCCCAGAATAGCAGTCCCACAGGATATCCCCTTAACAAAACTGCTTTCTCCCATATCTTCTTCCATACCCCCTTCAACTTTTTAAGTAGGGCAAGGTCAATCTCTGTGCCCCAATGCCTATATATCTTATTTCCCAATTATATGTAAAATAGTATTAATAATCATATTTATATATTTTCACACATTTGATTTTAAAACTTTGAACTGCAGATTCATTCCCTTCCTCCCTTGTCACCTACCCTTACTGGGAAGATAAGCACTTCAGTATATGTTGTGTATGCATAGCTATGCAAAACATTACCATAGTAGATATATTGTAAAAGACTAACTAAATTTCCCTCCCTTGTATCCCATCTCCCACTTAGTCTATTCCCTACTTTTATCCTGTTCCTTTTTTTTTTTTTAAAGCAATTGGGGTTAAGTAACTTGTTCAAGGTTACACGGCTAGTCATTAGTTATGCGTGGGTGCTCATTTTCGGAGGCCGGATCTGGTCATCCCAACTCCGAGGCCGGCACTCTTACTCACTGTGCCACCTAGCCGCCCCTTTAGGGCAATTGGGGTTAGGTAACTTGCCCAAGGTTACATGGCTAGGTTTTTGTTTGTTTGGATTGTGTCGGAGGCCGGATCCGAACTCAGGTCCTTCTGACTCCAGGGCTGGCACTCTATTCACTGCACCACCTAGCCTCCCAATCCTGTTCCTTTTCACAAGTGGGTGCTTCCACCTTCCCTTCCCCCTTTGCTCCTACCCTTCATTCCATCATCCCCCCTTTCATCTCCTTCCCCCTATTCTCCTGCAGGGTGAGATGTCCCTTTTAGTATGTATGTCATACTCTCCCTGAGCCAAATTCAATAAGAATAAGATTTTGCCTTTTTGCCTTCTAGTTCTTCCCCTCTCTTGTAACAATTTTCGCTTCCCTCTTCTCTATGAGAGAGTTTACCCCATTCTGTCTCTCCCCATCACTTCTTGTTTTATCCCTCTCTCAACTCTTAATTTCACCTTTTAAGTAGGATCCCTTCCTATTAAATTTGACCTGTGTCCTCTATGTATACCTCACACATGTATTCATATGCCCATATACCCTTCAACTATTTTCATACTGAGAAAAGTTTCATCAGTTACAGTTATTGTTTTTCCATGTAAGAATGTATATAGTTCAACTTTTATAAGTTCTTTATGATTTCTTTTCCCTGTTTAGCTTCTCAAGCATTTCTTGCTTCTTCTATCTGAATGCCAAATTTTCTATTCAATTCTGGTTTTTTCATCAAAAATACTTGAAAGTCCTCTATTCCACTGAATGACCAAATCTTCCCCTGAAACATGATACTCAGTTTTTCTGTGTAGGTGATTCTTGGTTTAATCCCAGGTTCTTTGCCCTCTGGAATATCATATTCCAAGCCCTTCGATCCCTCAGTGTAGAAGCTGCCAGATCCTATGCTATCCTGATTGTTTTTCCACAATAGTCAAATTGTTTCATCCTGGCTGCTTGTAATATTTTCTCCTTGATCTGGGAATTCTTGAACCTGGCTACAATATTCCTAGGAGTTTTCTTTTTTGGATCTTTTTTCAGGAGGTGATCAGTGGATTCTTTCAATCTCTATTTTACCCTCTGGATCTAAAACATCAGGGCAATTTTCCTTGAGAATTTCTTGAATTTCTAGGTTCTTTCTTTTATCATGGCTTTCAGGTAGTCTAATAATTTATAAATTATCTCTCCTGCATCTATTTTCCAGTTCAGTGGTTTTTTCCCATGAGATATTTCACATTTTCTTCTATTCTTTCATCTGTTTGGATGTGTTTAACAGCATCTTTATTAGTCACAAATTCACTAGCTTCCCTTTGGTCCATTCTAAATCTGAAGGAAAGATTCTACTCAATGAGACTTTGAGATTCTTTTTCCATCTGGCAAATTCAGCTTTTTAAGGCATTGCTCTCCTCATTGCCTTTTTGAGCCTCTTTTGCCATTTGAGTTAGTCTATATTTTAGTGCATTATTTTCCTCAGTAAGGCTGTTCATTCTCCTTTCATAATTTTCTTGCATCATTTTCATTTCTTTGTAGGATCCCCCATTAGTTAGCAGGTCAGGAACTGAAGCTGTTGAGTGTGTCCATGCCTGTGCTGAAGCTTCTCAGCCGCTTCTTGTCCCCAGGGAAAGAGGCCACTGGCTCTCCCAACTAAGGAGTCCCAAAGTCCCTACTGCACTAACCTCTCACTTTGTCTATGGCATCTATGTGTTGGTAATTCTGGAAACACCACAGCTGCTGGTGTTCTGGAGTCTCTCAGGTCAGTCCACCCTGAGGCTAAAACCTTTGAGTCACAGGGGCCTGGGATCAGCTCCCAGAGTGCTGTGCTGGCCACTCCCTGCCAGGTTGCTGGGCTGTCCTCAGTGGGAGGTTAGCTTCTCTGTGTAATTTTGTGAGTTCTGGAGCTCCAGAGGTTGTTTAGAATCCCATTTTACATGAATTTGGATATTGTGGGAGCCAGAGATGCATGGAAGACCTTTTTCTACTCCACCATCTTGATTCTGCCCCAATACTTAATCTTTGTAAGGTTACTATGTTCAATTTTAATTTTTTAGTATGTGATTGTTCTTTCCATTTACAATATTCTAACTTTTGTGTAGACTGCTTTCTGGGATCAAATTACTTCACTCTGAGTCAGTTCATGCTTTTCTGTATTTGTCACATTCATCATTTTTTTTTATAACGCAATAATATTCTATTACATTCACGTACCATAATTTGTTTAACAATTCCTCTGTTAGTCTTTGTAACAAAAAGTAAAAATGTAATCAATATTTTAGTATATGTGGATGCTTTCTTCTTATCAGTAGTTTCTTCAAGACCAGTAATGAAAAAATTAATTCATTTTATGTGCATAATTCAAAATTGCTTTCCCAAATGACTGTGTAATTACAGCTCTAACAACAGTGTATTAGTGTACCTACTATTCCACAACTCCTTAAACATTGACTATTGCCATTTTTTTGGTCATTTTTAATGAATTTACAGGGAGTGACATAAAATTTCTAGGATTTATTGACTTGTATTTTTTATCATTACTGATTTGGATTCATTGGATTCATTGGATTCATTCTCATGTGATTGAGAATACTTTACAATTCTTTTTGAGAATTTTGTTGTTCATATCTTTTGTTCCCTTACTTTGGGGAATGGTTATTAGTTTATGTACATTTATGTATACATATGTTAATTTTTTATATAGCCTACATATAAGCATTTAGAGAAATTTGATACAATTTTCACATTTGAACGTGTTCTTTTTTTATTCTAGGTACATTAAATTTGTTCATAAGTGCCATATAATCAAAACGACCTATTTCATCTTTTGTACTTGACTCTATCTCTTGTTTGGTCAAGAACACCTCTCCTATCCATAGCTAGGAGAAATAAATTTTCTGTTTATCTTCTAAGTTTTTAATGGTATAATTTTCAATAGTAACATCATATATCTACTTAGATTATATTGCAGAATATGTTGTAAGGGTTGGTCTAAGTATAATTTCTGCCAGACAGCTTTTCAGTTTTCTCAGCAGCTTTTTATCAAATGGGGTTTTCTTTCCTAGGCAATTTATGCTTTTATTTTTCTTTATTAAACTCTGTGTCCCATTGTTTCTGAGTCTCCCTAGTCTGCTCTGATGCATTATCTCTCCATTTGTAAACCAATACAAATAGTTTCAAGGATTGCTATTGTTTTTTTAAATATATTTGAGGTATTGAAGTGTTATTCCCCTTTTATCCCTCTCTTTTTATCATTCCCCTTGATATACTAAATCTTTTGTTTTTCCAAATGAATCTTATTATTTTTATCAATTTCTTTAAAATATTTCTTTGACAATTTGATTGGTATAACATTAAAAGTTTAAATTAACTTTGATGATGTCATTGCTTTTATTAAATTGTCAAAACCCAGTTATGAGCACTGAATATTCCTATAGTTACTTCAACCCATCAATCAATTAATAAACACTTAATAAGAAGCTACTTAATGTCAGGCACTGTGCTAAGCAATGAAAATACAAAAAGAGTTTAAAAAAAGTGTGTCTCAAAATTTCATGGAGGAGACAATACATAAACAGATATAAACAAAGCAAGCTATGGAAAGTATAGATAAAAAATAATTAATATATTGTAGGAAGTATAATTAAGATGGGTTTGGGAAGGGTTTCAAAGGTGTTTTTGTTGTGACTTAATAAAATTTGGGGAAGTCAGCCAATAAGATTAAGAGTGGAGAACAAGGGGTGGCTAGGTGGCGCAGTGAATAGAGCGCCAGCCCTGGATTCAGAAGGACCTGAGTTCGGAGCCGGCCTCAGACACTTAATCCGCACAAACAAAAACCTAGCCGTGTAACCTTGGGCAAGTTACTTAACCCCAATTGCCCTAAAGGGGCGGCTAGGTGGCACAGTGAGTAAGAGCGCCGGCCTCGGAGTTTGGATGACCCGAGATTAGATCCGGCCTCAGAAAATGAGCACCCACGCATAAATCAAATGACTAGCCGTGTAACCTTGAGCAAGTTACTTAACCCCAATTGCTTTAAAAAAAAAAAAAAAAGAGTGGAGAACATTCCAGGCATGAAAGACAACCAGTGAAAATACCAAGTGTCAAGAGACGTAGTATTTTGTTCATGAACAACCAAGAGACCTGTGCCACTAGATTGAAGAGTACATAGATGTGAGCAAGATACAAGAAAATTGGAAATTGGTGGATAAGCTAAGAAGGGATTTGAATGACAGAAGATATTATATTTAATCCTAGAGGTGATACAGAGCCCCTGGAATTTATTGAGTAGAAAAGTGGCATGGTTGGACCAATGATTTTGGAAAATTACTTTTCTAGATAAATGATGAATATATTAGAGTGGAGATAGACTTGTAGTTTGAAATTTTTTTTGTCTTTTTTTTTCCTCTAAGAGTACATTGTGATTCAATCTGTACAAGTCTTTTTTTTTTTTTGGCTTTAATAGATTGACCCCTGTATGTTTTATGTATTTTGGGGTTATTTGCAATGGAATTTCCTTTATGTTTTTGCTTTTTGGTTTTTTTTTAATGAAATACAGTTGATTTTGAGGGTTTATTTTGTACCCTTCGGCTTGAACTAAAGCCTCATTTAATATCTGTTGTCATTCTAGCATATTTCCAAGGATATTAACATATCATCAGCAAAATAGTTTATCTCCTCTTTACTTATATTTATTCCTTTATTCTTTTATCTTGTCTTATTGCTAATAGCATTTGTAGAGGAATATCAAATAATAATCAAAAGACATCCTTGTTTTACTCCAACTTTTCTTATAAAAGTCTCTACCATATTGTACCTTTATTGCATATTATGCTAGCTCTTGGCAATATACCTAGTATATTTTGGTACCTATTAGATATTTCCAATATTTAATATTGAAAAAAATTATACATACATATGTGTGTGTGTGTGTGGTGTGTGTGTTAACATAAATTGTTAAGATAAAAATCCATGGTCTTGGAAAAAATGTGTCAGATTTCTATTGAAACTTTAATGAACACAGGACTATATTTTTTCAGAACTCAGTTTTATTTATTTATATCTTCATTCATTCATCCATTCATTCACCAAACAGTATCATAAGACTACTGTTCCTGACTTACTCTTCTAGAAAAGTGATAAATAATTGTGAGCTCTTTATTTTACAATCTACTATTTGTGGATTTTACTAGTATGCATATAATCTATGATAAAGGGTCCAAAATTCTTTGAGATAAAATGAGAGAAAGTTCTTTTCTTCTTGGATGACTAGAAAAAGCTTAAATAGGATCTCTAAGCACACTAAAAATACATTGTTTCATAATCCTTCATGTGTTGCATAGCCTGAATAAATAAAATCTAGGTGATTATATGTATGTTTCCAAACATTAGGAATCTACTATTTTTGTGGGCTTAAAAATTGTCAGTGAAAAACATTAGTGTTTGAAAGAAATTTGCTAAATCATTTAACATAGAAATTTGAGCCAAAGAACTCCTGTTACATTAGAAAAAAATCGTATCATGCTGTGTCAGAGAGCTCCTCAATGCTTACTTTAGGAAATACTGAAGGAAAAGGCAGGGCCCACTGACAAAAGTCTAAGTGAATCATGCTATATTTTGTTTTGTTTTGTTTTGTTTTTATTTTCTGGAACCACAGCATTTTAACCCCCAAATAGTGTATTTGGGCTAGACTTGCTTGATAGAGAAAGACAACTTAAAAAACAAAAACAAATAAATCCCAACATATTCACTGATAACAGAAGTGCTTGTTTTGATGACAAATTGTCTAAATAAGATAATGCTGTTTAAGGACCACAGGCTTATTTGTTTTCATGAAAATGGATATAAACAAGACAGAAATGTATTTTTGAAGCTGTTGAATTTGTGAAATTGCAAGCATTCAGAATATGTTAAGTAGTTTGAATTAGAATTCATCTTATAAAGCCTGAACACCTTAAATGAGGGGGAGGGAGGAATATACCTGGATTCAGAGCTAAAATGAGATTTGCAATACAAAATAGGTTAACAAGGAAAACAATGCCATAAGCCCTTAGGTGATACTCCTTGCTGGAACAAACTAACATTCCTAACAGCTCCTTTTTCAATTGCATGGAAAGTAGATTTATTTAAATGTACCTGATCACTTAAAGGGATGTGGTTTCTTTATGCAGTCATATCTTACAAGACTTGGCCTGAATTACTTGTCTTCTTAATACATGAGATACATGGCATTTTATCACTGAAATCATTACCGTTAATCATATTCATAATAGTTCACACATATAATAAGTAGATGGAGTTTATATTATAGCACATTAAAGTTTGCAAGCATTTTTAGATTCATTTAATATTCCTAAACAACTTGCAAGGACAGGTATTATTATGTCCATTTTACAGATGAAGCCCCTAGAGCTGATAGCCACAAATAATTAGATTTTTGAGTCCAGGTGCCCTACCTCTGAGTACCTACAGCCCATACTTGACTGTTCCTATGTTTGAATTTTAAAATCACAGTTCTTTCTACCAGCTCTCCGATTTTTCACACCTGCAATATAACTCCTGGGCATTTGTTTCTAATGAGTAGTTCTCTCACAATCACATTTCTCATTAGTTGGGAAATGAATCCCATCACATCAGTATCAGTCAGTGATATTTATTCCTTGGTTCAGAAGGTGAATCTAAGGATTTATTTTCCAACAATCATGTCCTTCCTGAAGAGACACTAAAATTTGTATTTGCACTAGTTTTATGACATACTATTTTGTACTTCATATACAGCCTTACACTGTGTTGCTTAATTAAAGATTTTGTTGCACACTAAAAGATACAATGCCAGGGAAACAACAATGCACAAAAGTGAAACAATGCATAAAAACCCTGCCTGCCATTCCTGCCACTTCCTCATAACCACTGAAAAAATACATTTTGTAAATATTATCTTCTCTGTTCTCTCTGACTGAACAATTACCTTGGTCAGTACTTTTGAGGGTAATGCTTCATGATATGGTGATTTTATGAATTGATGTATGTGACTCACAACACATATTAGTTGGTCACAAACTTTTTATTAATTTCTGACACCAAATAACCTCTTTGGAGTATAATATTTCTTGATAGTAAAGGTAGAAACTGACATATTAGATTGATGGGTTTTGTTAGTTCTGAGGAGTAAAACTTGTCACTAATTTCTAAGGTAGCACTTATGTTGCTAAATATTTTGTATACAACACTGATCCCATATAACTTTAAATTAGGCAATGCTAACACATCAAGTAGTTTTTATTTTCCTGAATGTATCAAACGTATTTAGAAGTAAAATATCAGCTTCTTGTTTTGAGGGGGGAAATGAACGTGTACTCCTTCAAAGTGCAAATATTTCTACAAGGTCAAATCCCAAAATTTCCATTCTGCATTCCTGTCCTCCGTCTTCATCCTGAGAATTGGTATGCTTGATGATTTTATTGAAGCACCAAGAGATCATAGGTAGGTTTATAGTATTTAGAACCAGAAGAAAATCTTAGAAATCATCTGATCCCACCTTAATTTTAGGTATAGAAAAATCTCTGGCCCAGAGAAGGGATGTCACAGTTGTAAGAAATATTCAATTGTATTCAGCATCATTTTGCATGATTATAGTCCATTATTTAGAAAATGGTTATCTATTTCTGCTATGTTCTGGGAATCTTTTTTTTTTTTTTTAACCTGGATGACTCACTGACTAGAATATTGCATTCTTTGGCCATGCTGGTGTACAGAGGAATAATTGCATTTCTTTTCCTTTTCTTCTCCTTTCTTTCTCTTTTTTCTGTTCCTTCCTTTCTTTTCTCTTTCTTTTCTCTTTCTTCACTTACTCTCTCCCTTCCTTCTTTCATTTCTATTTGTATCTCCTCCTCTACTTTTTGGCATCAATAAGCTTGGACTCCACTTTTAAATGTCTTATAAATGCAACAAAGAATTCATATATTTTAGAGGAGCTTGGAGTGGTAGATATAGTCCTGGTCTTAGAATCAGTTAAGTCTTGGGGTCAAAGTCATGCCTGTGACACATAATAATTCTGTGTCTGTGGAAAAAGTTAACCATTCAATACCTCTAAGGCAACAAAGGAGTTGTCAATACCCATAGGTGGAAAGAACAGGTCTAACCTCCTAGCCCCTTAAAATCCTTATATTAAAAAGACCCATTCCTGATTTTCATGTTAGTAGATATAAGCTAAATATAAATAGTGGGATATACCAAAATCATTCCTGTTAGACTTTTTCATCATACTTTGGATTTTATAATAAAAGTCTCATATAAAGGACTCATCTTCTTATGAGCAGAACATCAAAGTTATACAATGGGCCAAATAATCTCTTCTTGAAACTTGAAAAGTCTGGGGAGCAGATGTTGTTCTTTTTGCTTGCTGCATCCATATTGAACATTGATAAGCAAGTAATTACTTTCTGATGAAGAATTTACTTCTTAATTTATAACAGAACCCAGGAAAACCAAGCCTGAGATACTTACTTAAAAGTACTATAATCCATCTATTGTCTTTTATATAATATTTCTGATAAGCTCTGAATTTTGATATCATCTTAGGTGTGGCCATTTTTTCTACACAAAAATCAGCGCTTTGATTATTCCTGTAATAGGTTGGTAATATTTCTCATTGTATGCTAAAAGTTCCCTGATGTCATCTTAGGAACATAGTCAATACTTGCTCAGCAAGTGAAGGGAATTATTTTGTCAAAAATGTAATACAGCAGATCATTATAAAAAGCATTTCTGCTTTGTTTGAAATGCATTGTGTGATTGTTTTTTGTCAGACTTTTACCATACTAATTAACCTCTTTTTTGGACAAAGCCAAAAATAATGTACATTTGAGAGCAAGGACTGATTTTTGACTTTCTTAAAATCTCCAACTTTAGCACAGTGCCTGGCACATAAATATGTTTAATAAATGTTTATTTTCTGGTTAGAATGCTTGTTATTTCCAAAGGAAATAAATGTTATCAGCTGTGGAAACATGGAGACTCATGCTGGCTACCAGAAACTAGCAGTGTAGGGCCTAACACTTCATATGGATAACATATATATATGGTTAATCTATCTGCACTTATGAGAGATTTGACTGTAGGCTTAAAAATTATTTTTTTAATTAAACAAATGCTTTATTAACTTCTGGTTTACATCATTCATTTCTACCATATTATGAGTTACATTCTTCCCCCATTTTTCCCTACAAACACCAGCACAGAATAGCAGTCCCACTAGAAATCCCCTCATCCAATCTGCTCTTTCCCATATCTTCTCCCATACCCCCTTCGACTTTGCCATTAGGGCAAGGTGAATCTCTGAGCCCCACTGCCTGGACATCTTATGAAACATTTAATTTTAAAACTTCGATTTTCAGATCCATTCCCTTCCTCCCTTGTCACACACTCCCTCTGAGAAGATAAGCAATTCAGTATGTATTGTACATGTATAGCTATGCAAAATATTACCATGGTAGATATATTGTAATAGACTGCTTATATTTCCCTCCCACCCATCTCACCTCCCACCTGGTCCACTCCCTACTTTGATCCTGTCCCTCTTTGATAGTGGGTAATTCCAACCTCCCCTCCCCCCAGAATGCCCTCCCCTCCATCATCCCCCCTCTCATCCCCCTTTCCCCCACTCAGGAGAGTGTGTGAGGGTAAGATATTCCATTTAGTATGTATGTGATTCTCTCCTTGAGCCAAATTCAATGAGAATATGCTTTTACCTTTTTGCCTTCCTGTTCTTCCCCTCCCCTGCAACTACTTCCCCTTGCCTCTTTTACATGATATAGTTTACCCTACCCTGTCTCTCTCCATCTCCTCTAGCCACTTTCCTCTCTCACCTCTTGTCTTCACCCCTTAAGAATCATCCCTTCCTTGGGGCAGCTAGGTGGTGCAGCGAGCAGAGAACTGGCCCTGGAGCCAGAAGGACCCAAGCTTGGATCCAGCCCCAGACACCCAACACACAAACAAAAACCCAGCCACATGACCTTGGGCGAGTCACCCAACCCCAACTGCCCTCCAAAAAAAAAAAAAAGAATCATCCTTTCTCATCAAATTCAACCTGTGCCCTCTATCCATGTATACCTATGAACATATGCCATGTACCCTTCTTCAATTATTTTCATAATGATAAAAGTTTCATCAAACACAGTCATTGTTTTTCCATGTAGGAATGTAAATAATCCAACTTTGATAATTTCCTTTTGATTTCTTTTCCTTGATTACCTTCTCAGCATCTCTTGCTTCTTGTGTCTGAATGTCAGATTTTCTATTCAACAATGTTTTTTTCATCAAGAATGCTTGGAAGTCCTCTATTGCACTGAATGACCATATTTTCCCTTGAAACAAGATACTCAGTTTTGCTGGATAGGTGACCCTTGGCTTCAATCCCAACTCTTTTGCTCTCTAGGATATCATATTCCATGCTCTTCAATCCCTCAGAGTAGAAGCTGCCAGGTCCTGGGCTATTCTGATTGTGTTTCCACAGTATTGAAATTGTTTCTTCCTGGCTGCTTGTAGTATTTTCTCCTTGATCTGGCAGTTCTGGAGCCTGGCTATAATATTCCTGGGAGTTTTCTTTTTGGGATCTTTTTCGGGAGGTGATGGGTGGATTCTTTCAACCTCTATTTCCCCCACTGGGTCGAAAACATCAGGGCAATTTTCCTTGAGATTTCTTTAAAGATGATTTCTAGGTTTTTTCTTTGATCATGGCTGTCAGGTAGTCCAATGATTTTTAAATTATCTCTCCTGGATCTATTAAAAATTATTAATGGTAGCCAATTTATTTGTCCCAAATTTCCCACTAAGTCATTGAATGTCATCTGAACTACTCTTTTTTATTTCTAAATGTTTCTTCTTTTTCTAGTTTCCTGACATGAAAATAATAGATAGCGATGAGCCAATATGGCATTTCGTAACAGCTTTGAAAAAAGTAATTATTTTATACAGATGAGGTACAAAAGGAAGAATTGATACAGAGGAATTAGATGGCAAAAGGAAGTTTGGTAGTTCTGGTGATCTAATTTCATTGAGAATTGATTTAAGAGGAAACAATATATACATAATTAGAAGAGTATAAAAGTCTTCTAAATTCAGAAGAAGTAAAATGGTAGAGGGATATGGAGGAAGGAGAGTACAAGGGAGGGATCTTTAGAGGGAAGGGTCAACAAATAGGTAAATAGAGAAGAGTGTTTAGATTTATGGGATTAGTAGGATAAGGGAGGGATCTTTTGAGGAGGGTAGGCAAGTAATAGGATGATAAGGTACTGGGTAGAAGTAAAGTAGAAGAGGCAGGAAAGGATAGAAACAAGAGATAGGTACAAACATAAAAACAAAGATCAGGAGAAGAATATGTTTGAGGAAGTATATGTCTATATATTTATGTATATAGTTGTATGTCTTTGTATGTTTCTATAGCTGTAGAGAAACATACAAAATTAATTTCATCATTCAAGGCAGAGAGGGAGAGGGAAAAGTGTAAAATAAATTAAGTAAAAACTTTCCCAGGGAGAACAAAAGAAAACTCACAGGGAAGCAAAGAAAAGATTGACAGTTCTCAACACAATGTATGTTATTTATCATATAGATTTTCTTGAAATGCAAATTTTTCATTACATATTTTGAATATAAAGAGTTTCCTGGTGAAAATCCAGGACTGAATGGAAAACTTGACTTTCAAAAACAAAATTCACAGGGGCAGCTAGGTGGTTCAGTGAATAGAGGATAGGCCCTGGAGTCAGGAGACCTGAGTTCAAATCTGGCCTCAGACACTTAACACTTACTAGCCATGTGACCTTGGGCAAGTCACTTAATTGCCCTCCAAAAAGAAAAAAAAAAACCTCATGAGAAAGATAAAAAGGAAAGCATGGAAGAGAAACCATAAGTGATTCAGTAAGGTTAAACTGTTTACCTTTCTATATACAATAAAATTTTATGAATTTTCTAATATTTTCATTAGTATTAGGGCAATTAGAAGGATTCTCCAGAGAAAGATATGGTCGGAGTGGTTCAATTATGTTGGGATTATTAAAAATGAAAATCATTGTTAAGTGAGAAAGAAGGATGTGTAGTAAAAAAGTTAGATGACCACAAAGGATGGGGGAAGGTTCATTAGAGTTTAGCCCTCATTCAATCTAAATTCTTTCAAAAAGGAAAAATATACATCTGCTCAAATGGTAGTAGAAATCTATTGTACCCAACTGGGAATTAGGAGAGAAAGGAGATAAAAAGTGGGGATAATAAAGAGAGGTAACATAAAAGAAAGCAATGGTCAGAAGCAACACAGTAGGAAAAGGAAGAAAAGAAAGAGAAGATTAAACATAAGAAAACAGTTTGGAAGGAAATGCATAATTACTAATTATAATTGTGAATGTAAATGGTATGAACTCACCCATAAAATAGAAGTTCATAGAAAAATGGATTAGTAACCAGAATCTGCCAATACAGTGTTGATAAGAAATGCTTTTGGAATACAGAGACAGACACAGATGAAAAATTACGGGCTGAAGTATAAACTGTTTTGCTTTAGCTGAAGGGGGGGAAGGCAAGGCAAACAATCATCTCTGACAAAACCAAAGGGGGAAAAATAACAACAACATATTAAAAGGAATAATCAGAGGAACTGCATCTTTGTAAACAGCACCATAGACAATAAATTAATATAAATACTGGAAAGATATTTAACAAAGGTGTGACTATCAAATTTTTAAAGAAAAAAAGTAAATGAATTATAGGAGGAAATAAGCAACATGGGACATCCCCTCTCAGAGCTAGATAAACATAATGAAATTACATAAGAAATGTTTAGGATATTAATGAAATCTTAGAAAAAATTTGATTTTTACCCCCCCGTAGAAAACTGAAGGGGAATAGAATGAAATATCCCTTTCTCTTGGCTGTACAGACACTTTCACGAATGTTGTTCATGTATTAAGGCACAAAAATTTTACAACCAAATTCAGAAAAGTAGAAATGTAAAATTAACACTTTTCAAAACATAATGCAATAAAAATTACATTCCAAAAAAGTCTCTTGGAAACATAAATAAAAAGCCAATTGGAAACTAAATTATTTAATCCTAAATAATGATTGGATCAAAGAACAAATTATAGAAGCTATCAATAATCCCATGAAAGAAAATGAAAACAAGACAGCATTCCAAAATTCATGGGATGCAGTCAAAGGAATACTAAGAGTAATACTTACATTTCTAAATGCTTATGTCAATAAAACACAGAAGGGACAGATCAATGAAATGCACATGCAACTAAAAAAATACAAAAAGGACCAATTAAGAATCTCTATTTTTTAAACACTGAAATGCAAATGCAAAAAATTAAAAGAGATTAATAAAATTGAAAGTATAAAAACCTTTCAACAAATAAATAAATTAGGACTTGGTTTTATGAAAAATAATAAACTACATAAATTTAACCAAAAAAATCATATTATCAAAAATCAAAGGTGACTGTGACACCAAATAAGATGGGTTTTTTTCTTCTCTGTTTTAAAATAAATTCATGTTAGCTAGATATTTATTGTATTTGACTTTAAAAAAAGTTTTCTTTCCCATTTCTTATTCACCTTAAATAGGTATGTGAGTCATAGTTATCATAAATTGCTAAACTTCAACCTAAAAAGAACTATAATGCTGACATATGGCTCAAAAAAATTAAATTTAAGTTTTAGATTCAAGAAAACTCAACTTCCACATTCAAATTGTTTAGATCACAAATTTAAACTGTGCTTGATATTACATATCTCACTCCAAATATCAGTATGTGCAAATTCTTATGAATGAAAATATTTGGTAGTTGATACTCTCAATTCTTATTTAGCTTTAAACAGCAAAGATTTTCCAACCTTTAAAGTAACCAAAACAAAAGTGTATGAGAAAAAAGTGGTCACTTGTCACTTGGATATATAAGTTTCTAAAGAAGTGACATCCATTTGCCAAATTAGGTTTTAAACTTGTAGGATTAATAGAGGTAGAAGAGGGAGAAGGTATGTGAGGAAGGCATTTTGTGCATGATTTCCTGGCCTGTTCTACAATAAATGTGAAATTAATTATTAACATCCCTGTATTTTGAATGCAGAGATAAAGGACAAAGTGTTGGATAAATTTATTTTGTTAATTTATCAGCTAAAGCATTGCCTTGTTAAATGGGCTCAGGAAAAGATGAGAGTAAACATGAGAAATCTAAAAAAGATCTTCTCCACCTCTAACCACTTGTTGCAACTGAAAAAAAAATAATTGATATAATTTTTGATTATTGAAATCTGTCTCAATCTTCCTTACAGTATCAAAATAATATTTACTATCCATAAAAACGTTACGAGGTGGAAATTGTTCCTTAAAAAGACATATAGTAAACATTTCATTCTTTTGGGTAAGAGTAGAAGGAATAGAAATAACTTAATCTATCTGTTTGTTTTAGGCCTCAGTAAAAAAGCCTTATTCTCTTGTAAGAGAGGAGAAAAAGATATTTCAGAAATGACTCATTGTTGATTGGAATGTAAAGTTGTATTATCCCCTAGTTCCTCCATAGGCTGTCAATAGGATCTGGCCTTGAAGGGTCTGCCTTAATAAGCATTTCAATTTGTAGTTTAACATAAGGTTATTGAATATGTACTGGGAGGGAGCCTGAAGGTTGTTATACATTGACATAACTACTAATTGAGGGTAGACAACAATGGACTTTTTAGCTTTGATAAAGGAGATAAGTACACTCTTAAGATGTTTTGTTGCCTATGTAAGGCACCAAAGGAATTCCGGTGTCATCAGTACACTGATTTCTATAGGGCTATTACTACTATCTATCCTATAAACTTGGAACTGCTGAATGGTATTTTCAATAATTTTAAGCTGTTCTTCTGCTTATTTTGTTAAGGTTCAAGGAGAATGGAGGTTGGGTTCTCCCCTTAGGGTATTAAATAAGTGAGTATTCTTTATATTTATATCTCTTGATAATTTTTGAAAATCATTTAAGGTTTTCACATTATCTCTTTGAATTTCTATATTTTTGAGGCTCAATAATTTTTCTCTTATTTTATATCCTAAATAGCTATATGGGATGACAACTAAATTTTATGACTAACCCATATTAAGATAAACTAACCCGAGTGGCTTGAAGTATTTATTGCTAGATTTACTACTTGTATCTGAAGTTCAGGACTAGAGTCCTGACTGAGGAACAAAAACACAAGAGAGCTTAAGCACATCCTAAGAACATTCCAATTAGGGGTGGCTGGGTTACACAAATTTAGGATTCCCATAACTGTCTAATTATTGTATGAGAAAGGGGATAAATGGTAAATACAATAAAACAAGAAAGATGACAAAGTGTCAATTGAAATTGTGATGCAGAATATCTGTATTTTATTTGTCATTAAAAATCCATAACAAGGTATATGCCCAGAAAATCATAAGATAAGAAAAATTCTCATTACTTAAGTTAGTACCTCAAATTGAGGGTCTTGTCTGTAAGGGATATAAAGTAGGCTTTGTTAACCTGAGGACAGTCATTCTCAGAGACAAAGCTGGGTCTCTTTGGAAATTATAATCTCTAGATGCCTGTTTTAAATCCTACTCCTAGCCTCATCTGGGCTCTGGAGTGGCTGACATAGAGCTTTTTTTTTTTTTGGAAAATGAGGCAGAGTAACCTGTTTGATTAATTCAGGTTTTAGGCAAAATAAGATATTAAATGATTACCAGAGGTCAGCGAGCATTCTCTATTTTCCTGACTTATTACTTAACAAAAACTAATTTAGGTATCACAAAGTGTTTTAGCCAAAGGAGAGAAGAAAAAAATATATTAATTGAATCCCAAACAATTAAAAGCTGATCACCTTATTTTTTAAAAAGCTATTAGTCCCAAAATCCCTTTAGTCAATGGGAATATCTTAAGGTGGATTTTAAGTGGTTTTTATAAACTTCTGTACACTTTCTAATTTTAGGTAAAAATATTAAAATTTCCAATAAGCTAACATAAAAAGGGTTCATATCCTTTACTTATTACTTAGTCTGATCTTAGGAATCACGCCTAAGCAGAAAAAAAGTAGTAATATATGAATATGATCTTAAATGCTTTTTAACTTAAACAGCAATTTTTACCAATCCCAACTTAGAGCTAATTACAGTTAATTTTATTCTCATGTAGCTGTAATAAACAATAAAGATCTACTAGGTCTTTTAATACATAAGGGATATTATTTAACATTTTTCTTTCTCAAATTTAAACATCCTGGTGTAACTTTTTCCAGGTAAGGTTCATTATTTAAGAATTGCATTACTAAGACAATTTTGTAACCTAGTCTGATAATTTTTCCTATTGATATAGTTTCCAGGGGTCTTGACATTATTAAAAAATAAGAATTGATATAGACCAGGGGCTTTAAATGGTGCTCCTGCTTTGCTAAATCTCATACATGCATGAGGAATGTAATAAAGTTTTTACCTAGTTTCCTCTTTTCTGCATACAATAATCAATTAACAATTCTAGATTTTAACATTGACACTAAAATGATCAAATTTACAAGTTCTATAAGTGACAGACAAATTATTTTAGCTGTAGCAAAAACATTAAACTGCAAATGAAGTCAGTTGTATTTCTAGATCATATGAAATCATTGATAAAAAGAATGGATTGTCTTATCCAGTACAGAGAACTATTGGTTTATTATCAGTGACAGGGCTCAGAACCTTTAACAGCCCCCACTGTACCTGAGTTATCCCAAGGTAACTGAGGTCCCTTTCCCTTTTTCCTTTGCCCAGTGGGGGAAGGTGAAGTTTGCAAGTGTGGGGGAAAGGTGGAACTTTCTTTTCCTAATCTGATCTAGGATGAAAGAAGTTAATACAATTGTATTGAGGCACCCTCTATACTTGAGGGGGGAGGAACTAACCCCCTTTCATAATTACAGGTAAAATTGTAACTACCTGGTTTTCTATATGGCAAATAAAAACATTATAAGACAGGGTTTTAGCAAAACTGATAAAGTGACTTGACTGTTTTTACACAAATTTCTTTCCTCTGTGTTTTTAGTTTCAACAAAAATCAGATAAAATTTTTGTTTTATATAACACTATTTCTGGTTAACAATGATTATCTAATCTTTACTACATAATAGAATTGTACCACAACTCAGGAAGACCACAATAACTCGATGACATTATATTAGTTGAATTTTCAAATCATCACATGAAATATCATTGATAGAGAATTTAGGATTTTTACTCCTCTATTAAGAGTTGCAGAGGTTTTGTCTCCTCTTTTCAGAGTTGAGAAGTCTAAATTGTGGATTCAGGTTGCCTAATAAGTGTGGGGCAGCATGCTCTTCCCCAGTATGTTGAGCCCTTTATCATGCATCCTCCCTTTATCTAGATTGAGGAGGGTGATTTAAAATCCTTCAGCACTATCTCCTATAGTGGCAAGAGACTTTTAAAGAAAGTTTTCAATTAATTTAACCTATGCTGTGAACTTCAGTGATGTCTATTTTTTTTTTTTTTGAAAGCAAAAGGCTTTTAAACATCCAAGAACAGTATGGAAAAGCTGGACAAAGTCCAGTGGCACCAATGTTCCAGATTATATTAGAATTAAAACCCTTTACTCCTAAAGTTTTTCACATCTTTATATGTTCTAATTTTGCCTTAGTGCCAAATGCAATTAACCTTTGGTTGCATCCTAATATACACAACGCTTTTCTCTTTGGAGATGAGGCAGGAGAATGGTTAAATGCTTGCTAGTCTTATCTCTTTAATCTCAGGGAAAAATTCCCTTTTTACTTTTTATTATTTTGATTAATATTATTTTTAACAGCCTTTCCCACAATCAAACTTGGCCAGAGTTAGATTGGAGGAAAGGAGGCCCATAAACCTTAAAACTTCTGTTCACATTTTTCATGCAGACTTATTTTTCCTAATTTTTATCCTGATATTTTTTGTATACTTTTTTTGACTTGCTATAAATACTGTATAAAGACAGCTGCATTACACTTAATTGTTTGTGCCACCTTTGGCACTTTCATTCCTGAAGGTAAACATATCTTTAATATATTCCATAGGAAAAAAAGCAGAAATTGGGAAATGCTGGGTTGGTTTCCTTCTTTTTCTAGTTTCTCAGTTTTCCTTCTCTATCTTCATTTTATTACACCACCCTTTGGAAAGCCAGGGCTACACTGTTCTAAACACACTAAATAAAATTCCTCTAACTGTCCCTTCATAATAACAAACCCTCTTTCTTTCACTACTTTCTTTAATACTTGAAAATATTCTTCCTGACCTTTGAACTGTACCCTATGCATTTGACCTATGGTGATAGAAAGCTTAAAAATCTCTATATCAGCCTGGTGGTATAGAATGACTAAAAATTAATTGAAAAAATTTCCCTTATCCTGTGACTTGTGATTTTTGGAGCTCCTTCTTCTTGTAAGGGCCATCTCCATTGTGGACCTTCCTTTCAGGTTCCTATGAGTCCCACGTGGGCTCCATTTGCTGTGGGCTGCTCAGTGTCAGACACTTAGCATGATTTGGAGACGTGAATAAGAAATGACCAGGCCATGTGGGTAGTTCAAGGAAGAACCATGAACTCTGTTTATTGATTCCCAGGACAAGGTTTTTATAGATCAATGAGACAAAGGAAGGGAAGGAAGGGAAGGAAGGGATCTCAAGTATTCATATCATTATCTTAGTCTGTTATATCCTGGAAGTAGCATGGCAGTAAGGCCTTTTGTTCTCTAGGTGCCAGAAAGTCTCAGGAAAAGTCAGTTAGTTCCTTTCATATGCAGTCACATCACAAAGGATGCTCTTGAGAGCTGGCTTCAAGGCCTGAAACCAAAGCAGCAGCATCAAGTATATCTGCATGGGAACTGACCACCTAAGAATTCAAATATTTGGGTTTTGAACAATTAAAGTTTTGGGGCAGAGCCTTAGATCTAAATCTCAGGTACCTCTTAATGCAGCTGCAGTCATAAACGGATACAATTGAGAGCAGACTTCAAAGCTGAAGTGCAGTCCTCAAAAGACATCATGTTTAGAGCTGGCCACCCAAAGATAGCAGAGTGCAGAATCAGATAAAAGTCCTGGCTCAGGCCTATTTAGCTCCCAACAACACATGTTCTATAATGTTACATTTTTAAGTCAATTAAATGGCAATATTTTTGCCAATTGACCTTTAATGATTTACAATTTATTTTGTTGTGCTCAATGAAGATTTATTTAGTATTTTTGCTTTTTAAATATTTATCAATTATTTTATGCTCTAGCACATGGTAAAACATGTTATTTGAAAGTGATTGATATGTCTACTTCTTTTAGTTAGAAATAGATAATCGTCAGATATGCACCATATCTAACTTTTCTAAGGTTTCATTCAGAATCTTCTTCCTTGTTAATATTTTGTTAGATTTGCCTGGGTCTAAGGGATATATTGAAATCTTTAACATTTATACTTTTGCTATCTATTTCTCTTATATTTCTATTAAATTTTCCTTTAAGTACTGTACAAAATAACTTGGAGTTTTGTGCATATGTATTAATTATTTATATTGTTTTATTATACCACTTACACTTATTTTAGATTCACATGAAGTATAATAAATTATTGTTTAGCTCTTCATCTCAATTGTATGTGGAACATTTATGTTTCAATTCTTTTTTCTTATAAACAAGTTATAATTGAAGTAAGCATTCAAATTCATTTTTTTTACTTTCTGTTGCATGAATAAATTAATCTCATTAACATTTATTGTTAAAATTATTGTCTTTTGTCCTCAATCATATTCTCTCATACATTTTCCTGTCATTTCCCTATGCTACCTCATTTTGTAAAGAATATACAAGATACAAGAAAAAAATGGAATAAGATAATCTCTATAAATATATAATTAAATGGTGTAACCTCAGTCTTCTATCTTCTCTTTTCTTCATACAACTAGAATGCTGATCATTGCATTTTAAATTTTCTTTAACTTCTTTAACTCAATACTTTTTTACGTACTGTCTTAAGCTAGAATTTGTATTATTTATGCATATTTCCAATCTAACTCTACTCTTTTTCTTTATAATTTACCTCTGTTTCCTCTACTTGTCCACATCTATTTCTCCATCAAATTCTGTACGTTCAACCCTCTTTGGCTGGTTGATATTAGATTGTGATGTAATAAAATATAATAGGATCCACTTTCACCTAGCTTGTCTTATAAAATTTGCATAATCTTTCACAGTTTCCTGCTTTCCTTTTCTGGCCACTACTAATTAATTATTCTACAACTCACACCCTTTTAAATCTTTGCTTGGGAATTGCTTACAGGAGTCACTTTTGGATATTTTTAAATATAATTTTACTAGAAGTCTGCTTACTAGATTTTTTGGGGCAGCATTACTTGTGCTCATATGAAGGACCCATAGTGAATACTAGTCTTCTAGCTTGAGAGGTATGACAAGTTTTTCTTTTGTATACACTCCCTGAGAACATAATAGACCAAAATTGTTTTCACAACTATCAATAAATATTTGTTAGACATGTCTCCATAAAATGCCTTCTTCCTTATTTTTTATGTCATATATATTTAATACTATACTTAAACTCATGTACATTCAAGACACACAAAAGTTGACAGTAAAATGCATGAAACATTTTATTTGTTAATGGTGAAAATAATGCTCTCATTAAATGTATTAATAATGAAATTTTAGTGAGAATAAGGTGGTTGAATAAGTTTCATTTAAAGTTTTCTTCATTTAACTCTTTGTAACATAGTGATTTGAAGACCTGCTTCTAATTTAAGTTTATTTCAATACCTGGTTTTAATGACTGTCACACATGAAGAGACTGTCACCTTTCTTATTAAATTATGACACTAGAATTTTCATTCCCATACACCAATTACGGAGAGGGTAATTATTCCAATAGTAAATATCTGTCTCTCCTGATATCAGCCAATTGTTCCTATAAACTAAGTGAAAATATTGAATTTTTATATTTATCATGTCTTTAAAAAGCACCCAAAATCTTTATTTGAAAGATTTATTTAAATATTTCTAAATCTTTGAAGTTTTCAAATATGAGTTTTTATACCAATCATATTCAGCAATACAGAGAGGAGATGGAGTATCTTAGATATGATGGTGGTCAATAGTATTATATCCTTTAGAAAGCTCAAGAAAATGAGGACTAAGAAAAAAAAGATGCTAGATTTAGTTACAGATATGTTTGATAATCTTGGAGAGAGTGCCTTCATTCAAGTTAGGAGTCATGGAAAATGATGAAGATAATGATAATCTGGAGAGTGAAAGAGTGTTGGTAAACATTACAGAAATAGGGAAATTCTGGAAGAGAGATGGGTTTGGGGGTGGGGTGGGGTATATCACCAGACACTACTCTAGAACATAGAATTTTTCTTTTGAGAGATTCTTGTGACAAAGATGACTTCATCTATGGTTCTTGGTATGGGCATGTTTATCAAGTTGGCAGGTATAGTGTTTTGCTTTTGCAGCTCTTTTGAATTCCTGTTGATTGTCCTTCATTTTCAAAGAGGACTAATAACATCATGGGGTGATCATCTCACTTTTGCATGACTTGAATTAAAGTGAGGCAGAGTTGCCCAAAATCATCAATCTCATTCTTTCTTTCTGAATCACTAAAGTCCAGTGACAGTAAAAAAAAGTCAAGACAACTGGCAAAGGCCCAGGCTGCTTTGCATGCCCTTGCATCTGCTTTGCATATCAGCATGGTCTGTTTGAAGAAATTGTGCTCATTCATTTATTCCTCCATAGAAAGTCTTCAAATGCTTATGGTAGATGTGCCTTTAACTCACCAAGCCACTGAGGAGACACGCCATTTTGTAGTTTTTGGTTGGCAGCTCCAGCTCCTGGCCTGAGAACTGTAGGGAGATCCAGTGATCAGTCTTGGGGGGTAATCACTCTTGCTTTAACCTCCCTGTATCTGGATTGTGGTCTGGGGTGGAGGTTGTGGGTGGGTTTACAGCTTGCCAGAAATGGAAGTTGTCCCCCCACACTTTTTGGACAGAAGCTCCCCTGTGTGGTGGCGGAGTCCTACTGTGGCAACAAGCCCAAAAGACAAGTAATTAAGTGGCAACATGCCAAGGCAAAGGAAACAAAATAAACAGAAAAATGCTACATTAGACTCCTATTTTGGGGGCAAAGAGGATTGAAGGAACAGGAAGAGGACTGTGAGGTCAGAAATCCTGCTCCAAAAGCCCCAAAGGAAAATATGAGCAGGTTACAGGCCATAGAGGACATTAAGAAGGACTTTAAAATCAAATAAGAGAAGTGGAGGAAAAATTGGGAATATAAATGAGAAGGATGCAGGAAAAGTATGAAATGAGCATCAACAGCCTGACTGAGGAAAACAAGGCCTTAAAAAATAGAATAACTCAAATGGCAAAGGAGGTCCAAAAGGGCAATGAGGAGAAGAATGCCTTAAAAAGCCAAACTTGCCAGATGGAAAAAGAATCTCAAAAGCTCATTGAAGAGATTCATTCCTTCAGAGTTAGACTGGAGCAAATGGAAGCTAATGACTTTATGAGAAATCAAGATGCTGTTAAGCAGATCCAAACAAATGAAAGAATAGAAGGCAATGGGAAATATCTCATGGAAAAAACCACTAACCTGGAAAATAGATCTAGGAGAGACAATTTAAAAATTATTGGACTACCCAAAAGCTGTGACCAAAGAAAGAACCTAGAAATCACCCTTCAAGAAATACTCAAGGAAAATTGCCCTGATGTTTTAGACCCACAGGGCAAAATAGAGGTTGAAAGAATCCTCCAATCACTTCCTGAAAAAGATCTTAAAAATAAAACTCCCAAGAATCTTATAGCCAGGTTCCAGAATCTGCAGATCAAGGAGAAAATACTACAAGCAGTCAGGAAGAATAAGTTTCAATATTGTGGAAACACAATCAGAATAGCACAGGACCCGGCAGCTACTACACTGAGGGATCGAAGGGCATGGAATATGATATTCCAGAGGGCAAAAGAGCTGGGACCGAACCCAAGGGTCACCTACCCAGAAAAACTGAGTATTTTGTTTTAGGGGAAAATATGGTCATTCAGTGGAATAGAGGTCTTTCAAGCATTCTTGAGGAAAAAAACAGAGTTGAATAAAATATTTGACATCCAGACAAAAGAAGCAAGAGATGCCTGAGAAGGTAATCAGAGAGAAGAAATCAAAAGGAACTTATCAAAGTTGAACTATTTACATTCCTATAAGGAAAAGCAATAACTGTGACTGATGAAACCTCTCTCTGTATGAAAATAATGGAAGAAGGGTGTATGGTCATTTGAATACATATGTGAATGTGTGTATATATGTTTACAGTTATAAATGGATAGAGGGCATAGCTTGAATTTGTTGGGAAAGGATGATACTCAAGGGGTGAAATTATGAAGTGAGAGAGGAAAGTGGCAAGAGGAGATGGGGAAAGACAGGGTAGGGTAAACTATCTCATGTAGAAGAAGCAAGGGGAAGTAGCTGCAAGGGAGGGGAAGAATAGGAAGGCAAAAAGGCAAAACCACATTCTCATTGAATTTGGTTCAGGGAGAGAATGACATACATACTAAATGGGATATCTCAACCTGCAGCAGAATAGGGGGAAAGGGGATGAGAGGAAGGATGATGGATGGGAGGGCATCCTTGGGGGGAGGGGAGGTTGGAAGTACCCACTATAGAAGAGGGATAGGATCAAGTAGGGAATGGACCAGGTGGGGGGTGGGATGGGTGGGAGGCAAGTATAAGCAACCTTGTACAACATATCTTCTATGGTAATGTTTTGCATAGCTAGACATGTACAATACATACTGAATTACTTATCTTCCCAGAGGGAATGGGTGCCAAGGGAGGAAGGGAATGGATCTGAAATTCAAGGTCTTAAAATTAAATCTTTCAAATATATATATATAAATACTATTATCAATACTCTTTTTTACTCTTTTGCATGTAATTGGGAGATAAGATGTCCATGGATTTGGGCACAGAGTTTCACCTTGCTGTAATGGAAAAGTTGAAGGGGTTATGGGAGAAGATATGGGAGAGAGCAGATTGGAGGAAGCGACATCTTGTGGGACTGCTATTCTGGGATGGGGGGTAGGGGGAAAAAAGGCGGGGGATTGTAACTCAAAATCTGGTGGAAATGAATGATGTAAAGCAGAAGTTAATAAAGCATTTGTTTAAAAAAAAAGAAAATTATGGGGAGGAAAATATTGAATCTAACTCTCCACTCTCAAATTGACTGATCATAGGCCTCTCAGAGTAAGACTAAGAGTTCTACTTTGGAGAGTAATAAAACAGATAAAAAAGGTACATAAGTAGGCCACAGTAAATAGTCATCCACTAATATTTATTGATTTATTTTTCTTATTTCCCTTTCTTTCTTATCTGTCATAACCTATAGATGCATATCATCATTCCTTTGTGTATCCACATATGATTTATTTGGTCTATACATTTTGTTTTGTCTTCATCATTTGAATTATCTTTTCAGAAGGAGTTTCATACTTGCTCCACATCTCCAAATATTCAGTTGTACTTCATTCATTTCTCCTATGTATGACTTTGTTCATAATCCAACCTTTTCTCACAAGAAGAGTCTGCAAACTATGGGTCATCAAGTTTGACTGTGATTATCAGAAGAATTCTAGAAAATTTCATAAAAATCGTTAGCAAACACATGGCAAAGGAAGTGGTGACTATAAATAGCTTATGTGAATTCATCAATAATGAATCATGACAAAGGAACTATATTTAATTTTTTTAGCATTACTAAAGTAGCAGCTGAAAGGAATGCATTTTACCTATATTTTATTTTGTTAATTCTTTATTCAGTATTTTAATTTTTCCCCAGTCACATGGAAAAAACCCTATTTTAGACTCATTTTTTTTTAATTTTGAGTTCCAAATTATCTCTCCTGTCCCATTGAGAAGGTAAGCAATTTGATATAGGTTATACATGTGTAATCATGCAAAGCATATTTCTATACTAGTCATATTGTTTATTCAGATTTTAGTGAAACTTGTATCAAAGTATCTTATACTATTCAAGGGAAACTATGAAGGAACATAAGTTAGGCAATAATATAATCTTGTCTGTGAAGAATTATTTGCATGACCAGTCTCAAAAAATAGTTATTAATTATTCAATGTCCAGATGGCAAGAGGTCTGCAGTAGAATATGCCATAGTATTTTTTTTTTATTTTTATCAGTGAATCAGATAAAGACATAGTGTGGCCACAACATTTGTACAGAACATAAAGCTGGTAGGGAGGAATAAATATCATAGAAGATAGCTCTTACTTGGAGAGACCATTGAACTAAATGTAACAAAATTTAATCAAAATTCAAGTTATAAAGAGAATGGATTGAACTTAAGTTAAAAAAATAAAACACTTCAAGAAGCATAAGATGGATGAGGTAAAGCTAGAAGTTTTTTGTTTGTTTTGCTTCTCAGAGGGGGCAAAGGCAGGGTAATTGTTTTATTTTTTTCTTTTTGGAGGGCAATTGGGGTTAAGTGATTTACCCAAGGTGACATGGCTAGTAAGTGTTAAGTGTCTGAGGCCAGATTTGAACTCAGGTCTTCCCAACTCCAGGGCCAGTGCTCTATTCACTGCACCAAATAGCCCCCATAGAGCTGTTTTGAAAAAAAAAATTTAAAAAAGATGCATGTGTTTTGGTAGACTACAGTCTCAATTAGTTATCAGTGTAATGGGGAAAACAAAAATGTTAATGTTTTATTTACTGTATTGCATTAGGATGTAATATAGATTTAGGACTAGTATAATTACAGTATTTTGCCTTTTTTATCCCTAAGGCTTTGCACCATGTTTGGTACATAGTAGGCTGTTAAATGTTTATTTATTTATTTATTTATTTATTTTTACTACAGGAGGCTGGTGCCCTCTTCTAGATATCACAGCTTAAAGGTATTATTAAGATGGGGTGTATTTAGGAAAAAAAAAAGTTTTCATGATGTGGAAAGACCTTAAGTCTATGTAATTTAAATAATAATTGAAGAAACTGAGAATGTTAATCCTGGAGAAGAGAAGACTCAGGGAGGACATGACAATTGTTTCATACCTATAGTGAGGAAGGTGGGGGGGGGGGTTAAGGTTGTTCTATTTTAAGCCTAGGACACAGAAATTTCAAAGAGGAAAGTTTAGGTTTGATATTAAGATAAATTTCCTCATATTTTGAGCAATCTAAAAGTGTATTGGACTGCCTGAGTACATAGTTCCCACTCTTTGGAGGTCTTCAAACAGAGATAGGATAATCACATTTTGGATATATGATAGTAATCTATTTCTTTTGTGTGAGGTTTGGACTATATCCACTAAGGAACCTTCCATTTCTCGAATGCTTTTCTTTTCTTTCTTTGCTTTCATATTAAAATACTTCTTCCACATTTGTTAAAGAATCTCTGAGTTATCCTTTATAACATAAATTATGGGAAGGCCCTCCCTGAGCTCTTAGATCTTCCTTTCTTGGAAGGCAATGAGCTTGTTTGTTGTTGATGTTGCTGTGTTTGTGTGTGTTAATTAGTAGACAAACATAACACACTGCAGGTCACTACACACTTCTTTCTGTATTCTGCAATTACTAGAAGTATTTTTAGTTCTCTCTTTTAATTTTTCAATTTTTATCCCAAGAAATTCTCATTAAAGAAAATTTAAATTGTCCAAAAGTGAAATGTCCCTTTTTGTGACATGTTTCCTACTCCTTAGAAGTCTATAGGCAGAGATTAGAGGATCATTTATTGAGATTATCAAGGTACCTCCTTCCTGCCCAGAGTACTGTGCTAAACTCTATTCATCTTTCCTTACTCCAAATCTTCCTCTGTAAAGCCAAGCATGAGCAGCTTTCCAGAGGACTGCTGCTGTGAACAGCTTTCAAGGTTCTGATTATTCAGTATAGTAACAAATCAGAGCAAAACATTCACAGAGAATCAAAATACAGCATTCACCATGTTACAACTTATCACTAAAAAAGCCACATAGTTTTCACCAAAGTGGTCCCATAGTTTCGTTTTTTGTTTTGTTTTTGTTTTTTTTTTCCCCCGAATGCTTTATTAACTTCTGGTATACATCATTCATTTCCCTCAGATTTTGAGTTTCAATTTTTTCCCCATTTTCCCCTACCCACCACCCCAGAATAGCAGTCCCACAGGATATCCCCTCATCTAGTCTTCTCTCTCCCATCTCTTCTCCCATACCCCCTTCGACTTTTCCAGTAGGGCAATGTGAATCCTCATGCCCCAATGCCTGCACATATCTCCCAATTATATGCAAAATAGTATTGATTATAGTATTTATATATTTTTAAAAATTTGTCTTTAAAAGGAAGATAAGCAACTCAGTATATAATGTACATGTGTAGCTATGCAAAGCATTGCCATAGTGGATATATTGTAAAAGACTGACTATATTTCCCTCCCTCCTATTATTAATAATAGTATTTATATATTTTTAAACATTTGATTTTAAAACTTTGAATTCCAGATTCATTCCCTTCCTCCCTTGTCAACCACTCTTACTGGGAAGATAAGCAATTCATTATATGTTGTACATGTGTAGCTATGCAAAATATTACCATAGTAGATATACTGTAAAAGACTGATTATATTTCCCTCCCTCCTATCCAACCTTCCCCTTGGTCTATTCCCTACTTTGATCCTGTCCCTTTTCAAAAGTGGGTTTTTCCAACTTCCCTCCCCCCTCAGCCTGTCCTCCCTTCCATAATCCTCCCTCCCTACTCCCCTGTAGGGTGAGATATCCTATTTAATATGTATGTACTCCCCTTCCCCCCTACTCTCCTGTAGGGTGAGATATCCTATTTAATATGTATGTCATTCTCTCCCTGATCCAAATTCAATGAGAATAACGTTTTGCCTTTTTGACTTCCTGTTCTTCCCCTCCCTTGTAACCATTTTCACTTGTCTCTTCTTTATGAGATAGTTTACCCCATTCTGTCTCCCCTCATCTCCTCTCATTATATTCCTCTCTCACCTCTTAATTTCACCTTTTAAGTATCATCCCTTCCTATTAAATTCAACCTGTGTTCTCTATGTATAGTTGTAGACATATATACACACATTCACATATGTATTCATATGCCCATATACCTTTCTTCAGCTATTTTCATACTGAGAAGTTTCATCAGTTACAGTTATCATTTTTCCCTGTAGTGATATAAATAGTTCAACTTTGATAAGTTCATGATGATTTCTTTTCCCTGTTTACCTTCTCAAGCATCTCCTGCTTCTTGTACCTGAATGTCAACTTTTCTATTCAACTATTGCTTTTTCCTCAAGGCTGCTTGAAAGTCCTCTTTTCCACTGAATGACCATATTATTCCCTGAAACATGATAATCAACTTTGCTGGGTAAGTGATTTTTGGTTTTAATCCCAGGTTCTTTGCCCTCTGGAATATCATATCCCATGCCCTTCGATCACTCAGTGTAGAAGCTGCCAGATCCTGTGCTATCCTGATTGTGATTCTACAATATTGAAATTGTTTCTTCTTGGACGCCTGTAATATTCTCTTCTTGATCTGAGAATTCTGGAACCTGGCTACAATATTCCTAGGAGTATTCTTTTTGGGATCTTTTTCAGGAGGTGATCAGTTGATTCTTTCAACCTCTATTTTGCCCTCAGTCCCATAGTTTTAAACAAAGTAAAATCATTTAGTAACTCAATCATTTATTAACTCAATAATTCATTGATTCTTAAAGAGGCTTGCTTCCTTAAGGGACACAAAGTACAAAAGTCACTGTCCTCCACCCATCGGGTGCAGTCAAATTACAATATCATCAGTTACTACTCAGTACCCTCTCAAGGAGTAGTTGAAAATACGAAGGCTATCCGCCCCTAGGTCACAAGTAAGTTACAATTTCATCAGTCACTAGTCAGTACCCACAGAAAGATTTTTTTTCATCTTGACCCCAGGAAGGCTATCAGCTTCCATGGTTCCTCTTCTTCAGTCCCAGCTCCTGCCCAAATCTAACCAACTGCCACCTAAAGTCAAAGGCAGACAGCTCCCATGTCCAGCTTGTCTAGATCTCCATGAAGTTCATGCTCCATATTGAAGCTCAAAGTGTCCAGTCCACCTCAAATCTCTTGCAGTATCTGTTTCTGGGAAGACAAGGCTTAACAAAGTCTCAACAACATTCATACAAAATACTGACCCCACAGTCATGCTTCCTCAGTCTCTGGAAGCTGTGGCTGGTTCTAGGAAGCTCTCATCAGGAGTTTGGCTGGCTCTAATAAGAAGCTCCCACATCACAAGTTCTGTTGTCCAAATCAAAATCACTTTCTCCAATTTCCACAGTTTGCTCCAAGAAATTCTGGCTCAGTTCTCAATTCTCTTTTCTCTTCTCATCTCTGCTCAATTCTCAGTCCAGCAGTAACAGCCCAGCTTCCAGATGCTCACTGAAAGAAATTTCTCTCTCTCTCTCTCTCTCTCTCTCTCTCTCTCTCTCTCTCTCTCTCTCTAGCAGTAGCTGCTCTGCCTCCACAATGCTTACCACAAGAAGTTTTTTCTCATCCAGCTGGGGCTTTTCCTTATATACTATATTAGCTACTCCCCATTCAGCCCCTTCCTGTTATGTCAGCAAAAGGGGTTCATACCTTCTGTTTCTTAAAAGACACTTGATATAATTAATTTGAAACTAAGAGCTAAGTACCTGTTAGATTGCCAATACAAAGAGATCGACAAAATTCATTACTATTACATCCTCCCAAACTTGAAAAAAAAATCACAATTTCCTATACTGGGAAGAATGCTGGATTTGAAGTCAGAGGGCATGTAATCAATTGTTGTCTCAAGTATTTACTAATTAAATGGCTGCTTAAGCTAACTTACTTTTTGGAACCTTGCTTTCCTTATCTGTAAAATGAAAGGTGTGGACTGAATGTTTTTAAATCTCTAAAGTCCTTTCTAACTCTAAGTCTGATAGATGTTCTATGATCTGTTTTCTATCTGACCATATCTTTCTCAAAAAAATTTAGTTACTTCTTATGTTCTATAAAGTAACATGCAGATTATTGTGGTTCAGTCATTTTGCAGTCATTCTGACTTTTTATGACTCCATTTGGGGCTTTCTTGGCAAAGATACTAGAATGATTTGCCATTTTCTTCTCCAGTTTATTTTATAGATGAGGAAACTGAGTAAAACAGGATAAAATTATTTCCCAAGGGTCACATAGCTAATTGGTTTCTGAGGTCAGATTTGAACTGAGGGATATGAGTTTTCTTTACTCCAGGTCCAACATTCTATCAACTGCACTACTTAGCTTCCTAAAATTCAAATTATACCCTTTGACAATTCTATATTCCAGCTAAATTACCTATTTGTGTGCGTGCGTGCGTGTGTGTGTGTGTGTTTGAGAAAGTAGAAAGATAAACAGAGACAAAGGCAGAGCGACAGAGCCATAGAAAGACAGAGGTATAATCAGAGACTGAAAAAAGACAGAAATGGAGAAAGAGAGAGGGAGCACATGTAGGCTTTTATGAAAGAAAATTAAGAGTATCTGTGCTCCACTCATATCCATGAAATGCTAAGTCAAGCAGAGTAAAATACCCATTGTATTTTGTGCATATAGTAAATACATGTTTGGTAGATATGTAAAGATAGTCAGAAAGGATGGGAAAGCATAAAGGGACTGGGATCTTCATTGGCATGAGCAAGTACACATAATGATAAAATAGCAGATTCTTTTTCCATTGATGTGTCACCTAAGCTATGGAAGCTACTGGAAAAGTATCAAGATATATATAAAAAAACAAAACTTTTTTTGTTCCAGTGACTATATGAACTATTGACCCTATTAAAAGAAATAAAACAACAACTATGCTTCTAATTGTGCAAAATTTGAGAGTATCAATATGTCTAAAAGTATCTACTACATGGGATGACAAAATATATTTATAGCTTAGTAGATAAAATAGCATGTTACTTTTCTAAGTAGTTTAAAAATATAAAAAGTGCTGACTACTTTATCATTGCCTATTTTTAATTATTACTTTATCAATCTGTTCCTATGAATGAATATTTTAACATGAATTTGAGAAAATGAGATGCCAGAAGTAATATATTATTTTTCATAATTTAATACCTCCTACAATCATAATGTTGATTTATTATTGTGATCGACTATTTAAAGTATGAATAAGAACTATTTAATTCACATACCAGAAGGGAAACTTTTATTATTAACAGATGCATTCCAACTGGGGAGTCTCTCAGTGCCATGAAATATGAGTCTCATTTCACAATTCATTTATTCATTGTGTGTCTATGTGGACTAAAAGGTGGGTTAACTGTCCCACCAGGCCTTGCTCTTGTCTCCTGATATCATCATATCCCTATGTATTTCTGTTCCCTTTATCCCCAGTGACCTACCCATTGTTATGTCTCTTCCTTTGTAAACAGTAATCATTCTCTTTTTCCTGGTGTAGATGAGCTCTCTTTTCTCTTCTTTGATTTAACCAAAACCTGATTTTTCACAAGCAGGGACACATCCATTTTTTTCCTGCCTCATTTTTCAAGGAACAAATCATGACATCTCAAATTTTTAAGTGTACAAAAATTTCTATTTTTCAAAGTGACAGCAAGAACTTTGATATACAAATTTGAAACCCAAAATGACTTATTCCTGATTATATTGGAAGCAGACTCATATATTTTTGGGACAAATCAAAATGATTTGTTTTGGTGTTGCACTCTAGACCTTGTTTATTTAAGCTGTTAAAAAGGCTGTGTTTCATTATCTGCATTGTAGGTCCTTGGTTATGAATTAAAGTCCATCTGCTGAAATTGCCTCATTATAGTTTCATAGAACAGACAGCACAATTCATGCCCTGCTTTTATAGGCCTCACAAGGTCTGGTTGCTTGACTTACATGCACCTTGTAAAATGTGGCAATAATGACAAAAATGAAACTTCTTTGCTTTTACCACTTTTAGAGCCCATCACTGTTCAAATGTGTCTGAATGTTCTCTTACGCTGAGAGCAACCTGCTTCTTCACTGAATACTCTGAGAAGGAAAATGAATGTCACAGCAAATGTCTTTTCTCATCTTTAGTTAAAAAATTCCTTGAATATATTTTAAAATGAAAGTGCATGCAGTTCTCAACATCATACCATGCAATATACACTCATTACACTGCAGTGCACTGAGTAGACAGTGATGAATAGGAAGACCTAGGAATAATAAGTGTCCACTTTAGGATGGGGGTTTCTACCTTTCTTGATTGATTTGTGGGGAAATCATGAATCTCTGGGACCTCTGAAGCTTATATTGTCACTTTTGCCCATTATTAAAGTTTTTCAGGATATTCTCTGAATTGAGTTTTAAAAATTTAAACAGTTTCAATAAGAGAGAAATGAGAAAGTGCTATTTGCTTAGCCCTTTTAAGGACCTGATGATATTTTGATTCTTATCTCTTTTATTTTCTTTGATTTGTCAAGAAGAAAAGAGGGGAAAAATAGACACAAAAGAACTGGTGTAATTTTATGCATGAGTAGATGCTGAAATGATGTGATCATTCTCTGTTTAGATTAATTTCCTACAAAAATTCCATTAGAGATCTCCTTCCATAAAAAACCTCCTGTTAAGGTTTAGACCTGTGCTTTCACTGATGTAGGGAAGTGCTGGATTAAGAAGGCTGGGACACTTATAACCCTAGGTTGGGACCTTTTTTAAGCATAAAGTTGTCTAAAGAACTGAAGTTGAGTGATTTTCTTAACACGTTCCATATATGTGTGACTCTAGTCGCAAAGCTGATTGATATTGGATTCTCTCCTCAATAGTAGGGATCAATGCCCTGAACTCACATGAGTGACTAGCAGATTTGGAAAAATAGCAGGTGAAAGAGAACTTTTCAGATATTTTTGAGACAGTTTTGGATGTTTCTTCAGTCTTCTTTGAGCTTATTTTCAATCATTGAGTCTCTTTGTGCTTTAAGCACTTCTGGCTTCTACCTTCAAGAAGGAAGATGGAGGAGGACAATACCATTTCAGACAGATGAAGGAAAATACTCTGGGAAGAAATGAGAGTAGCTGAAAAATCTCCATCACACCCCTATCCCCAAATTGCTACACTAGAAACATTAGGGAACTTCCTTTGGTTGATTGCTAGAACTCTTTCAAGTTTGAGTTGCATTACCCTGTGCACAGGGAACAAGCTCTTTTACTCCCTATTGTCTGAAATATAGTATCCTATATATCCATTCTCTGATTTCTGTTTGGCTACCATTTGGATATTATTTTCTTTTTAAAAATAATTTATTTAATATCTTATTTTCCCTGAATTACATGTCAAAACAATTTTTAGCCTTTTTGAATGAGTTCCAAATTCTATCCCTCTGTCTTCTCGCCTTTCATTGAGAAGGCAATCAATTTGACATACTTTATACATGTGTAGTCATGAAAAACATAATTCCATATTAGGACTGTTGTGAAAGAAAACATAGACAAAAACACAAGGGAAAAAAAGAAAAAATGTATTCTTCAACCTATATTCAGATTCCATCATTTCATTCTGGGGATGGATAAAATTTTTTATCATAAGTGTTGTAGGCTTTTCTTAGATCATTGTATTATTCAAAAAAGCTAAGTCATTCACAGTTTGTCATTGTATAATATTGCTCTTTTTACGAACAATGCTCTCCTGGTTGTGATCATTTCACTTTGCATCGGTTCATGTTAATATTTCCAGGTTTTTCAAAGAGTGTACTGCTCATCATTTCTCTTTTTTTTTTTTGCTCATCATTTCTTATAGCACAATAGTATTCCATTGTAATCATATACCACAACTTGTTCAGCCATTCCCCAACTGATGAACTTCTCCTCAATTTCCAATTCTTTAAATCCAGAAAAAGGGATATTATAAATATTTTTGTATGCATAGGTCTTTTTCATTTTTGAAAAAATATCTCTTTGGCATTCAGGCCTAATATTGGTATTGCTGGGTGAAAGAATATACAGTTTTAGACTCCTTGGGTCATAGTTACAAATTGCTATAGAGAATGGTTGGATCAGTTCACAACTCTATCAACAATGCATTAATGTCTTAATTTTCCCCGATCCAACAGTTGTCATTTTACAATTTTGTCATTTTAGCCAATCTGATAAGTGTGAAGTACCTCAACATTTTTAATTTGCATTTCTTCAATCTATAATAATATGCACCATTTTTTTAACCTAACTATAGATTGCTTTGATGACTCCATTTCAAAAATTGCTTGTTCATATATTTCGTTTATTTTTCAATTTGGGAATAGTCAGGCATTAAGACAAGTGGAAGAGGGGTTAGTATTGTTTTATATCATTCTTTTTTTTTAAGTTAACAACCATGATTTCATTGATTTGGAAAATTTCCAATGTGTTAATTCCCTTGATTAATTCAGATTAAAGATTAATCTATAACTTATTCCAGAACTATACTTAATAATGTTACTTTGATTAGTAAATTAAAGCATTTATTAAGGAATAATAAAGAGTTCTACAATAATAGTTTCTAGCCTTGTTCTGTACAAATATAGATTAATCAGAGTGTGGTTCTTTGAAATAAATGAGAAGTGCTCATCCTGTATTTTCTTTAGATGCACAGACAGCAATATAATGTCAGTTATAATAATAATTAAAACATAACCTGTGCATATAAGAGTATTATATCACAGTTTTCCCGGACAATGGACTCATAGTGCATTGCTTGACCAACCATATAGAAAAGTGGTGAAAATGAATAACCAAATGCTTTCAAAAAGCTTAGAGCTCTAGCATAAGTACATAAGTGTTAAACACAGCTTGTCCACAGAAGAAGTGATTCTTAAGGCAGAAATAAATTTATGTTATACCTGTCACATAATATTATTGTCTTTCAGTATAAAATAGCTGTTACCTAGTATATCAGACTTGTAAAAAGTGTTATTTTTTAAGGTTATAATTCAGGAAAAAAAGCTCCATAGACATAGTTTTTCAGACAAGGTAACAATTGGTAAGGTCTCTTTGCTTCCCCCTTTCAAGTTGCTGTCTCCACTTCTCAGAATGTGTGGGTCTCAGCAGACAATGGAAGCCAGGCAATTAAAAATAAAGACTCAGGCCATAGAATTTTATCTCGCCGCCATGAAAGGAGGAAGACCAGAAGAATGACCTAGCATAGACTCACTCTATGTCAGATGATTCTGGCCCAGTTATCCAATGCAAGTGTCACAGATACCTAGGCTCCTTAAGAATCTACCCAATATGGGGGGCAGAGCCAAGATGGCAGAGTAGAAACAGCTCATCCAAGACACTCTGCCCCCAGATTCCCCCCAAACTATGTAAAAGGGGACTCTGAACAACTTCTGGAGCCCAGCACCCACAGAATGACACAGAGAAGCTAACCTCCCGCTGAGGACAGCCCAGCAGCCCTGCAGGAAGGACTGGTACAGCGGTCTGGGAGCCAGCAGCGGGCAGAGCACGGGGAGCCGAGCTGAGCCGAGCCCAGATCTGCGTGAACCGAGGTTTTAGCCCCAGGGTGGCAGGGCCAGCAGCTGGCTGGAAAGACCCCAGAACACCAGCAGCTGTGGCTATTCCAGAATTATCAACATAGACATGCCTAGGACAAAGTAAGAGGTTAGGGTCCTATGGACTTTGGGACCAGTATTTGGGGAATGCGTCGGCTCCCTCCCCTGGGGGCTAGAAGCTGCTGAGGACACACGCCATTTTGTAGTTTGCAGAGGGAACTCCAGCTCCTGGCCTACAAATTGTAGGGAGATCCAGCGATCAGTCTTGGGGGATAATCGCTATTGCTTTAACCTCCCTGGATCTGGATTGTGATCTAGGGTGGAAGTTGTGGGTGGGTTTACAGCTTGCCAGAAACGGAAGTTGCTCCCCACACGTTCGGGACTAAAATTCCTCTATCTGGCCTTAAAGCCATAGTGTGGCAACAAGCCCAAAAGTCAAATAATTAAGTGGCAACATGCCAAGGCAAAGGAAACAGAAAAATGCAACCCTAGACTCCTATTTTGGGGGCATAGAGCAGGAAAAGGACTGTGAGGTCAGAAGTCCTGCTCCAAAAGCCCCAGGGGAAAACATGAGCGGGTTGCAGGCCATAGAGGACCTTAAGAAGGACTTTAAAAATCAAATAAGAGAAGTGGAGGAAAAATTAGGAAGAGAAATGAGAAGGATGCAGGAAAAGTATGAAATGAGGGTCAACAGCCTGCCTGAGGAAAACAACACCTTAAAAAATAGACTAAGTCAAATGGCAAAGGAGGCCCAAAAGGGCAATGAGGAGAAGAATGCCTTAAAAAGTCGAATTTTCCAGATGGAAAAAGAATCTCAAAAGTTCACTGAGGAGATTCATTCCTTCAGAGTTAGACTTGAGCAAATGGAAGCTAAAGATTTTATGAGAAATCATGATGCTGTTAAGCAGATCCAAACAAGTGAAAGATTAGAAGCCAATGTGAAATACCTCATGGGAAAAACCACTGACCTGGAAAATAGATCCAGGAGAGACAATTTAAAAATTATTGGACTATCTGAAAGCCATGATCAAAGAAAGAACCTAGAAATCACCCTTCAAGAAATTCTCAAGGAAAATTGCCATGATGTTTTAGATCCAGAGGGCAAAATAGAGGTTGAAAGAATCTACCGATCACCGCCTGAAAAAGATCCCAAAAAGAAAACTCCTAGGAATATTGTAGCCAGGTTCCAGAATTCTCAGATCAAGAAGAGAATATTACAGGCATCCAAGAAGAAACAATTTCAATATTGTGGAAACACAATCAGAATAGCCCAGGACCTGGCAGCTTCTACACTGAGGGATCGAAGGGCATCGAATATGATATTCCAGAGGGCAAAAGAACTGAGAATGAACCCAAGGGTCACCTACCCAGCAAAACTGAGTATTTTGTTTCAGGGGAAAATATGGCCAGTCAGTGGAATAGAGGACTTTCCAGCATTCTTGAGGAAAAAACCAGAATTGAATAGAAAATTTGACATCCAGACCCAAGAAGTAAGAGATGCCTGAGAAGGTAATCAGGGAAAAGAAATCAAAAGGAACTTATCAAAGTTGACCTATTTACATTCCTATATGGAAAAGCAATAAAGGTGACTTATGATATCTTTCTCACTATGAAAATAATGGAAGAAGGGTGTGTGGTCATAAGAATACATATGTGAATATGTGTGTATAAGGTTACAGTTATATATGGATAGAGGGCATAGTTTGAATCTGTTGGGAAGGGAGAATATTCAAGGGATGAAATTATGAGGTGAGAGAGGAAAGTGGCAAGAGGAGATGGGGAGAGACAGGGTAGGGTAAACTATCTCATGTAGAAGAAGCAAGGGGAAGTGGTTGCAAGGGAGGTCGGAGATTAGGAAGGCAAAAAAGGCAAAACCACATCCTCATTGAATTTGGTTCAGGGAGAGAATGACATACATACTAAATGGGATATCTCAACCTGCAGCAGAATAGGGGGAAGGGGGATGAGGGAGGGATGATGTATGGGAGGGCATCCTTGGGGTGAGGGGAGGTTGGAAGTACCCACTATAGAAGAGGGACAGGATCATGTAGGGAATGGACCAGGTGGGGGGTGGGATGAGTGGGAGGCAACTATAAGCAGCCTTGTACAATATATCTACTATGATAATGTTTTGCATAACTAGACATGTACAACATATACTGAATTACTTATCTCCCCAGAGGGAATGGGTGACAAGGGGGGAAGGAAATGGATCTGAAATTCGAAGTCTTAACATTCAATGTTTCATATATATATATATATATATATATATATATATATATATATATATATATATATATACTATTATTAAAAAAAAGAATCTACCCAATATGGCAAACTTTTAATAAACTTTGCTTTTCTTTGGCTGATAAAAAGAAAAATAAACACTCAGAGGCTTCCAGTTTCACAGTGGCAAATGGCAGTCCCTGCTGGTGGAAGTGTACTTTTTTTTATGGTGTAACAAAAGTTTGTTCACCAGGAGGAATGCATGTATGCATAGATGGTTAATTGTACGATGATTTGGCATGCTCGTAAAGTAGGAGCAAGTAACAACTCTGGGGCTCCATAGGCATAAACCAGAGAAAGTAAAAGAATAAAATCCAGATGTCTTAATATATCTAGAGAGTAATGATAGCAGGAAGATGTTTTCATGTGACTGACATAGAATAATAGGAATGACAAAAAAGTGATAAAATAGAAAGGTCGTCTTTTGTGATTGAGTGAAGAATTAAAAAAAAGGTTTGTTTTCTTAACAATTTGTATTTGTTTAAATAGCAGAGGATTAGCTTTCTTGCAAATTAACATTGTTTAAGTTTTTTTTTAATGTGGTTGTACGAAATGTGTATCATTGCATGTTTGTAGTTATACATTCCTAAGTTAGAAAATTTTATTTTGAAAATAGTAAAATAAATGAAGATAAAAATATGCTTTCCAAGAAGGTATTAATCATAGTCAATTTTTGACTTATATAGTAATAGGACGTTTCAGGAAATTAAGTTAAAAGATTTGGGGTAGTAGAGGATATGGGTAATCCTATGCTATATTATAGATTCAAATGAAGAAATATAGTCAAATGAAGATTTCAGATCATTAATATTTGGTTTTCAGTTCAATTTTTTAAGTTGAAAAAAATTTCTAAAAGATCCTCTTACTTGGATGAAAGGCAATGGAAGAGAATAATAGAATGACGTTTACTGAAGTAGGAAGCTATTATGAGGTTTAAATTTTGCTCGTTCCCTTTCTTTGGATTGAGAGTTCAAAAAAAACAAAGGGTCAGGTTTTGCACTCGGTTATTAATAGGAAACCTCCTGGCCAGATTCTGCCCTTAGAAGTTCATGAGCAGGTTCCATTGAAGTCACTCTAAAAGTGAGTGGGTGTTGTATTTAAGAATCTAAGGTCAAAATTTCATTTCAGAAATAACAGCAAGAAGATTTTTTTTGCTCCCTGGAGAAAGGAAAATAGAAAAAGTGTGAGAGCTGGGCCAAGGTAAAGGACATTAATCAGTGTTAATGATAAATTTTAGGGAAAAGAGAAATAAAGGACCCTTTGTTCTGAACTGTCCCTTAAGTATTTTCTAAATAAAAACCAGGCAGTCATCCTGAGTTGAGACTGAATCAATATTTTTCAAATAAAAACAAGATTATTTTGTTGTATTCTATATTTACCATGCAATCTCCCAAGAAGGAGGGAAAAGAGGATATTATGCTATCAAATTTATTTAGTTTTCCCTTTGGAGCAAAAAAAAATCATGCATCTATTTACACTTTTTTTTTTCCTGAGGCCTATTCCAGTTCTAAGAGTTTATGATTATGTGACTGATTCAGTAGAATGTTGTTGTAATAATAGATCAATGATGGATCAGGGAGTTAGGGCCATGTTTTCCCTTAGCTCTGGGCTCATGCAGGCACTGAGTGCAGTTTGGGGGAGCCTGGCCTCTAAAGGTCAGGTCCTTTCTTATTGTCTCTTTTTCTTTCCACTTCTACCTCAGAACCATAGGGAAAATAATCTGAAGCTTACGTTTAGCTCAGATTTTGCTAACCTATTTCTTGTTTTGGACAAATAAGTTAAAAACAACAAGAAGCAGAGATTCATATTTTATATTCAGTTTTAAATAGAAAACGTCTAAGTCAGATTTTTCCCTTAGTGATTCATGTGCAGGTTCCACTAAAGTAACTTTATAGATTACCAGGTATTATTTGAAGATTTTAAGCAAGTGGTGCCAGATGGCATAGATGCTAGAGTTAGAAAGTATGTTCTGTAATTTTTCAGGCATGTCCAATTCTTTGTCACACCTTTTGAGATTTTCTTGGCAAAGATACTGGAATCATTTGCCTTTTTTTTTTCAATAGCTCATTTTATAGATGAGGAAACTGAGGCAAACAGAGTGAAGTGATTTGCCCATGGTCACGCAGCTAATAACTGATGTCAGATTTGAACTCAGGAATATGAATCTTCCTGACTGCAGACCAAGAGTCAGTCATCAGAAAAACCTGAGTTTAAATCCAATCTTAGACACTTGCTAACTATGTGACCCTGGACAAATCACTTAAGCTCTTTTTGCCTTAGTTTCCTTAACTGTAAAATAGGTAGCTGAGGTTCACACATAATAGGTGCTTTACAAATTCTTATTCCCTTTCCCCTAGAGAAATAACTGAAAGGTTTTCTTTCTAAGGCCTCACCAAAAAGAAATCAGGCAGCCATAGCTCTAAACTGACTCAGACTGGATTAACTAACGCATGCTTTTGCTTCCATTTGCAAGGTATTGCCCCATGTACGAGAGCAGAGGTTATCCCCCTCCACTTCCCCAAATAAGAAAGAGAAAATGTATGATGGAAATCACTCCTTTTAATGTCTAGCAAGTTATCTACGCTACCTGGATTAGTGACAAATTTTCTATTGCATCTATCACTTCTCTGCAGTCAGTTACTAGGACAAAATTTTGGTACATGATCCAAAGACAAAAAAAAAATTCTGAATTGAGCACATGCTGGAAATGCCCAGGAAAACTCAGTTCACCATCACACATGAACCATGGGAAAGACATTTGGATTCTTGGGGCAAGGAGAGTTCTCCTAACAACCTTTGTTATATTTGAATAACATTAAGTATTTTAAATCAATCTGGACACCTGTAAAGAGGTAGAGTTACTTACTTTTTTGTTGTTGCTGATAGATGATTTTTTAAAATTATTTTTTTAATGCTTTATTAACTTCTGGTTTACATCATTCATTTCCTTTAGATTTTGAATTACAGTTTTTCCCCATTTTTTCCCTCCCCTCCCCTCACTCCAGAATAGCATTCCCACAGGATATACCCTCAACCTATCTGCTCTCTCCCATATCTTCTCCCATACCCCCTTTGACTTTTTCAATAGGGCAAGGTGAATCTCTGTGACCCAATGCCTGTATATCTTATTTCCCAATTATATGTAAAATAGTATTAATAATAGTATTTATATATTTTTTAACATTTGATTTTAAATCTTTGCATTACAGATTCATTCCCTTCCTTGTCACCCACCCTTGCTCGGGAGATAATTCAGTATGTGTTGTACATGTGTAGCTATGCAAAACATTACCATAGTAGATATATTATAAAAGATTGACTATATTTCCCTCCCTCCTATCCCACCTCTCACTTGGTCTATTCCCTACTTTGTTCCTGTCCCTTTTCAAAAGTGGGTGCTCACAACTTCCCTCCCCCCAAGCCTGCCATCCCTTCCATCATCCCCCCTCTCATCCCTTTCTCCCCTACTCTCCTGTAGGGTGAGGTATACTATTTAGTATATATTTCATTCTCTCCCTGATCCAAATTCAATGAGAATATGGTTTTGCCTTTATGCCTTCCTGTTCTTCCTCTCCCTTATAACCATTTTCCCTTGCCTCTTCTATATGAGATTGTTTAACCTATTTTGTCTCTCCCCATCTCCTTTCGTTATATTCCTCTCTCACCTATTAATTTCACCTTTTAAGTATCATCCCTTCCTATTAAGTTTGACCTTTGCCCTCTATCCATGTATACCTGTAAACACACATATAAACATTCACATATGTATTCGTATGCCAATATACCTTTCTTCAACTATTGTTATACTGAGAAAAGTTTCATCCATTACACTTATCATTCTTCCCTGTAGGAATGTAAATAGTTCAACTTTGACAAGTTCATAATGATTTCTTTTCCCTGTTAACCTTCTCAAGCATCTCTTTCTTCTTGTGTCTGAATGTCAAATTTTCTATTCAACTCTGTTTTTTTTTTTTTTTATCAATGCTTGAAAGTTCTCTATTCCACTGAATGACAATATTTTCCCCTGAAAGATGATACTCAGTTTTGCTGGGTAGGTGATTCTTGGTTTTAATCCCAGGTCCTTTGCCCTCTGGAATATCATATCACATGCCCTTCGATCCCTCAATGTAGAAGCTGCTAGATCCTGTGCTACCCTGATTGTGTTTCCACAGTATTGAAATTGTTTTTTCCTGGCCGCTTGTAATATTCTCTCCTTGATCTGGAAATTGAGAAGCTGGTTATAATATTCCTAGGGGTTTTCTTTTTGGGATCTTTTTTAGGGAGAGATCAGTGGATTCTTTCAACCTCTAATTTGCCCTTTGGTTCTGAAACATCAGGGTAATTTTCCTTGAGAATTTCTTGAAGGATGTTTACTAGCTTTGGTTTTTTTGCTTTGTTTTGTTTTGTTTTGTTTTGTTTTTTTCTTTGATCATGGTTTTCAGGTAGTCCAATAATTTTTAAAGTATCTCTCCTGGATCTATTTTCCAGGTCAGTGGTTTTTCCCATGAGATATTTCACATTGCCTTCTATTCTTTCATTTGTTTGTATCTGCTTAACAGCATCTTGATTTCTCCTAAAGTCACTAGCTTACATTTGCTCCAGTCTAATTCTGAAGGAATGATTCTCCTCAGTGAGCTTTTGACATTCTTTTTCTTTCTGGCAAATTTGGCTTTTTAAGGCATTCTTCTCCTCATTGCCTCTTTGAGCCTCTTTTGCCATTTGAGTTAGTCTATTTTTTAAGGTGTTATTTTCCTCAGTTAGGCTGTTGACTCTCATTTCATACTTTTCTTGCATCTTTCTCATTTTTAAAGCAATTGGGGTTACGTAACTTGATCAAGGTTACATGACTAGTCATTATTTATGTGTGAGTGCTCATTTTCTTAGGCCGGTTTTGATCTCAGGTCATCCCAACTCTGAGGCCGGCGCTCTTACTCACTGCGCCACCTAGCCGCCCCATCTTTCTCATTTCTCTTCCCAATTTTCCCCCTTCTCTTATCTGCTTCTAAACGTCCTCTATGGCCTGGAACTAGCTTGTATTTTCATTAGGGGCTTTTGGTGCAGGAGTTCTCACCTCCCAATCCTCCTCCTATTCCATGCTTTGATCCTCTTTGCCCCCAAAATAGGAGTCTAATTCTGAATTTTTCTGTTTATGTTGTTTCCTTTGTTTAGGCATGTTGACACTCAATTACTTGCCTTTTGGGATTGTTCCCACAGTAGACTCTGCAAGCCAGGGGAGCTTCTGTCCCAGATGCTGGGGTTTTCTCAGCTGCTGGAGGTATTAGTTGGGTGCTCTCTCTGAAGCCTCCACACTCTGGCAAGGTGGTCACACACCCCAAGATCTCCATCCCAGAACACAATCCAGATCCAGGAAGGTTAAAGCAAGAGCAATTACCACCCCACCCCCAAGACTGTTTGCTGGATCCCCTTACAATTTTCAGGCCAGGAGCTGAAGCTGCAACATGGCAGGCTGTGCCTTGGCTAGTCAGTGGCTTCTGGCCCCTAGGGAAAGACGCCAAAGCACTCTCTCAACTAGTCCCAAAGTCCAAAGGGCACTGACCTCTCACTTTGTTCTAGGCATCCATGTGTTGATAGTCCTGGAAACAACACACCTGCTGGTGTTCTGGAGTTGTTCCAGCTGGTTGCTGGTCTGGCCACCCTGGGCCTAAAACCTCAGACTCATGAGGTCCTGGGCTCGGCTCCCAGAGCACTGTGTTGGCCACTCCCTTGCAGGCTGCCGGGCTGTCTTCAGTGGGAGGCTAGCTTCCCTGTGTTGATTTGTGGGTTCTGTAGCTCCAGAGGTTGTTCAAAATCTCCTTTTACATAAATTAGATTTACTTACTTTCAAAAGAGTTGATCCATTATCAATGTTATTTTTTTCCAGAATCAGAGATATCAATTAAAACATTCTCTAGAAATAATAATAATTATAATTTCTAATATTCATATAGTTATTGCTATGTAGCAGGTTCTGTCCTAAGTACTTTTTTGTATACTATGTCATACTTTCTTTTTTTTCTGGGCAATAGGTGCTATTATATTCATATAAAAGAAAAAAATGGAGGGAAACAAAGGTAAAGTGACTTTCCTTGGATTACACAGCTAATATATTTGAGCTAGTGTCTAAGGTTGGGTTTGAACTCAGTACTTTCTTACATTAGGATCTGTGCTTTAGACACTGTGCAACTTCAAATAATATCACAACTGAACTATTTCCTAAATTATTTATAATACATCTGTATACACACATATACAAAACATATACATTTTCCCATATAATCACACATAATTATGTGAATATTATCTATTTTCCTATTTCTCTATCATCTTGCTCGATTTCTAGTTTGCAATTTCTGTCACTGATTGGCAAAGTTTCTACCTGGTACTGTTAAGTTATGAGCATGACAGTCAGAAACTCCATAAGAGCTGATGTTTGGTTTTGCATATTCCTCTTCTCACTTCCAGTCCTCACCTCTAACCTGGAATAGTTTCTATCATGGAATAATACTAATAATAATTACAGCTACCTTTTGGAAACATCCAAAAGAAAGGGCAGTATAGCCTGAGATTATTTAATATACAGATGAGAACACAATGGAGAGATTTATTACTGTATTAGAAAGAGGTATAGAACAGAAATTTAACTATATGAATATTTGGCAATAGTGAACTCTTGACTTTTCAATCCTGTTACTGTACCACTTCACTCTTGCTCTTCTGCTTTGTATGTTTCTCTGCAACATTTCACAATAAATCTCTTTTAAATAGTATAATTCAAAGAATATTGTTCTTTGGGAATAAGACATTTAAAACCTATCTTGGATACACAGTATTATTGTTACCTTGAACAAGTGATTTAATTTCCTTGAGGGTGATATTACATCTATAAAATGATGAGGTAGGAGTAGGAGGCCTTCTAGACCAAAAGGGAATAGAGAAGAATCAAGAATTGAACCTAGAGTCCAAATCTTTGGTAACCATCTTTCTTTTCCCACTTTCAACCCACCTTTTTTTTTCCTGAAACTGAGCAAGGCAATAAAAGACAATGGCTGCACATTTCAGAAGGTGAGTTAAGACCAAAGATTTGGTGCTAAAACTGGTTCTTTTATAATATTTGAAAGCTTAAGGAAAAAGTTCACTTCTCCATGCTTTTTCAATTGAAGGTCAAAAAAGATAAAATGATGACCAAATTTTCAGCTCTAAGGGAAAGCAAAAGTTAATTGAGCCTAAAACTGTCACTTTATGAGTGAAGAACTGATGTACAGTGAGGTAAATTTATTTTGCAAGGTGAATTTATACCATCAGCTAAGAATTGAGGGACAGCTAATAGGAACAAATATGTGATGGTAAAAATATGACATTATTTAATGTACAAGTATAGTCTTTGGTCACTACAGGTATATCTGTAAGTATTTTAGAAACAGAAGACCCTAGTTTCTATACATATGAATTTGCACTTACAAGGAACAGAATAGGTGGGAAAAGATGAAATTATTGTATTACTCTCTCAAATAAATCCCTTTTCAAAACTTGACATGATCTCATATTTTCTATCTAACACACCCCAGAAGCCCCAATTTTAATAATTCTAAAACAATTAGGCTAAAAATTCATACAATTGCCCAGATAATTTATTTTGACATAGCTTGGTTTAGAAATAAATTCAAGTACTTTGAGTAAAAAATATAATTTGTATAATTCATACCAATTTTGTATATATATGTAATTATACAATTCCAATAGAAGTTACATGATCAATATGATGGCAAAATAGTTATAAGTATAAGGCCAATGCGATATTCACAGCACACACAGTTCCTATGAATATGCTGGTGTAGTTGTGAACCACAAAATGTAACAGACCCTCCATATGGAGGACAAAACCAAAGCATTTATTCAAATACTAGAAAGCTGAATATCAAAACCAGAAAGTCACATTCATCATAGTAACCACAAAGCTGGCACACATAACCAAGGCAGCTAACACCAACATTCCAAAGCCTTACCAAACTTTTCCTCTGTCAGGCTTTCAAAGCAAAACTGTCTCACTTAAGCAAGAATGCCCCTCTCTTACTCATATTAGCTACTCACCCTCCACACTGCTTACTCCCAGCAGCTCTGGATCTCTCTCAGTTTGTGCTCAGTTTTTTAATCTGGTAATTAGCTCCTCCTTATTCCACCCACCTATTAAACCCTTCCTTTCCCTATCTTTGGCAATTCCCTCCCATTGTGGATTTCACAAGTTCTATTTCAATTTTTTCTTTTTTTTTTGGAGGGGGGAAGGCAGGGAAATTGGAGTGAAGTGACTTGCTCAAAATCACACGGATAGGAAGTGTTAAATGCCTGAGGATGGATTTGAACTCAGGTCCACCTGACTCCAGGGACAGTGCTCTATTCACTTGGCCACCTAGAGGCCCCCAAAAGTTCTATTTCTTTCTTTCTTTTTTTTTTAAAGCAATTGGGGTTAAGTAACTTGCTCAAGGTTACAGGGCTAGTCATTATTTATGCGTGGGTGCTCATTTTCTGAGGCTGGATCTGATCTCCGGTCATCCAAACTCCAAGGCCAGAGCTCTTACTCACTGCTCCACCTAGTCATCCCTTTAGGGCAATTGGGGTTAAGTAACTTGCCCAAGGTTACAGGGCTAGGTTTTTCTTTGTGCGGATTAAGTGTCGGAGGCCGCACCGACCTCAGGTACTTCTGATTCCAGAGCTGGCGCTCTATTCACTGCGCCACCTAGCCTCCCCAAAAGTTCTATTTCTTAACAAAGGCGATATAATCAAGGGAAAGGCTCAACTGAAAGAAAGTGCTAAGAATTTGCTTTCCATTCGAAGGGGCAGAGAAGATCTTCAAATCCCCATTACCATTACAACAAGGTCAAGATAATGAATAAATCAAAAAATATCACAATTAAAATTGCATCAGGAAAAGGAGAAGATAAAATAATTTTACTTAAGGTAAAACTTTTTTTCAAAATTACAGCAGAAAATTGATATCAAAAGTTCCAAAAACCACTTCTAGTCTTCCATTTTCACTCAATGAGAATTTATTAAGAACTTAAAGAGAGGCAGAATTTGCTTCTCCTCCCTCAAAACAAGACAAAACATAAAATGGGAAGGGGAAGATTAACATTCCTGAAAATAATTTATTTGGCTTTGTTTATGTCTCAAACTACAGATGTGGTCCCTTTGTAGCAGGGACTGCACACTCCATAAGAAACAAAAAAAATACTTTAATCTATAGGACAGTGGACAAGGTATGTGTGTTAGAAGAGAGAGGTTCCTATAGGGAGAATGCCATTGTTTGTGGGGGTGGGGGGTAGAAGAGTTCCAGTGGTATAGTACTGCCTATAGGTTAAGGAAATACATGAGGAGAGGAGACCTAAAAACTTAGACATGGTCATTTCTTTGCAGTGGAAATGGGAGATTTACATAGAATAGAGACCTAGATATGTCACCAAATTTATACCCTTCAAAACAAGTAGGTTGAAGCTACTCAGTATTGGGGTTTTCTTCAGGATAAGTGTGTATGGTATGATACTGAAAAGGAGAGGGGGCTAAACAATGAAGAAGAAAGCATGATTACACTACATATAATAGAAGGCATATGGCAAAAGGTTGTAAGGACCCAGTATTGGGTTGTGGCCTCAGAGAATTAGCACCCACACATAAAAATAACTAGCCTTGTAACCTTGAGCAAGTTACTTAACTCCAATTGCTTAAAAAAAAGTCAAAAGGATTGGGAGAATATACATGGGAATAATGCTAGCTCCCAAGCATATAAATCAAGAGCAATATTCAAGACAGAAGGAAAATATTATACACACAAACACAAATTTGGAATTTAAAACTTAAAAAAAAATGTTGAAAAAGGAACTCTTAAAACATCACAAAATGATGAATAAGTATATTCAAAGGGAAGCAAACCTATGGCCTCCAGAAAAATAAAATGTACACTCTCCCCCCAGAGATCATGGAGCAACATAAAGAGATTACAATGAGATTCCCGAAGATAAATACAAATTTTAAAGAAATGTTAGGGGGATAAAAAGGTGAGAAATAAGAATTCTCAAAAAATAAATAGACAAAAGGTAAAATAGATAATTACAGCACAAGATATAGGATGTTTCTAAAACAGAGAAGGCTTTTTCAAAAGACAATGGAAATTTTGGAATTCAAAAATATAGAAGTGGAAGAAATTTTAACAAAATAATTAATCTCATTTGAAAACACAAAATCTATAGAAGCTGTGGTGAGCCAAAGAGGCCTGTCCCAGGACTCTGATAATTACCCTGATATCAGTGGACCTTCATGTCAAAGATCTCTTTGAGATGCGATTTTTCACTAAGTCTGCTCTGGAGTTCTTTTGATATAGGTTGCATTTAAAAGGATGGTATTTGGTTCTGAGGCTAACAGGCTCTGCCCCAAGACATATCTGATTCTGCACTCAGGTATCTTTGGGTGGCCAGCTCTAAACGTGATGACTTTTGAGGATTGCACTTCAGCCTTGAAGTCTGCTCTCAATTGTATCCGTTTATGACTGCGGCTGCATTAGCAGGTACCTGAGGCCTAGATCAAAGGGCTTACCCTAAGACTTTAGTCTCCTAGATAAGAAATCCTTATCAAATTATCTATTCCATGCTACTTCCAGGATACAACAGACTAAAGTAATGATTAGAAAACTTGAGTCCCCTTTCTTTGTCTCTTTGCTCTCTAAAAACCTTTCCCTGAGTATCAATAAATGGAGTTCATGGTTCTTCCTTGAGCTACCCACATGGCCTGGTCGTTTCTTATTCACGTCTCCGAATCATGCTAAGTGCTGGACACTGAGCAGCCCACGGCAAGAAGCTAAAAGAAATGTCTTTGATACAGGAAGCATGGATGTAATTAAAGATCAGAATAGCCTATATACATGGTAAATAAAACAACAACAACAACAACAACTGATCAATATCATGGTAGAAATAATGGAAAATAACAAAGAAAAGGTTTGAACAGAGAAGGCAAAATACATATTAATAGAACCAAACATTTCCAGTTAGCAATCATCAACCAATAGAATCATACATGTTAAAAAACAAACAGAACACAAATCATGTGATCATATCAGTGGGTGAAGACTAAAGTGAATGTTTTTTGTATGATTATATAGGTATAAGCTATATCCAATTGCTTGTCTTCTCAGTGAGGGGTTGGGAAGGGGAAGGAAAGTTAGAATTTGAACTCAAAATTTTTAAAAAGCATTTTTTGAAAAAGATTTTTACAGGTAATTGGGGGAAAATAAATTACTAAATATAAAATAAAGAATTACAGCAAATGGGAGAAAAATAGGAATGAGGGGAATTGGTATTTCTATACTTGAAACAATGTTATAAATTAATAAGCATGAAAAAAGTGCATGGTCTAAAAAATTCCAAAGCAGATAGCGTGAGAATCTAGATAAGCAATACCATCTATAATAGTAATGAAATTTGAAGATGTACTTAGCACTTAGTGTCAAACTAATTATATCAAGCTTCTGTTAAAGAAACAGAAAGTATGAACCCCTGTTGCTGACAAAACAGGAAAGGGGCAGAATAGGGAGGAGCTAATACCATATATAAGGGAAAGCCCCAGCTGGGAGGGTGAGAATTTCTTGGGGAAAGCATTGTGGAGGTAGAGCTGCTGCTGCTCTGAGGAGGGAGCAAAGAAGGGGAGAGAGAGAGCTCAGTGAGCATCTGGAAGCTGGGCTGCTACTGCTGGAATGAAGGCAACTGAGAATTGATAAGAACTGAGAAAAGAAATGAGAATTGAGAACTAACACAGAACTCATACTTGTGGTGGCAAAACTTGAACTTATAGTGGCAGAACTACTTCTGATGGAACTACCAAAGATGTCCAAGGGCCAGTTGGAGCTGCCAGAGCAAGCATGACTGTGATGTCAGTACTTTGTTTTGGGTCGATATTGATTTCACAGGCAGAAAGTAAATTGAGATGATAGTGTAAACCATGTGTGTGAATACTGAAATTCTGCTAAGCTCGATGTGTGTAGATATTGTTGTGGTCCTGTTAAGTTTTCTCTTCTGAGCAACAGAAACTGTGAAGGACTTGAGGTGGAGTGGATACTGTGAGCTCCAATGTGAACCAGGAATTGCATGGAGAGCTGGACAAGGAACTGGGAGCTGTCTGTCTTTGAACTCAGGTGGCAGTTGGTTAGATTTGGACAGGACCTGGGACCATGGAAAAGGAACCATGAGGTTTGGATACTAGTTTGAGTCAAGATCGAAAAGACTTCTTCCTGGGTATGGAGTAGTGCCTGATGAAATTGTCTCAGTAGTGACTGATTAAATAGGGTACTTAGTAGTGACTGATGAAATTGTAACTTACTTGTGACCTAGGTATGGATTGTTTTTTTGTGGTTTCCACTATTCCTTAAGAGAGTACTGAGTAGTAACTGATGAAATTGTAACTTAATTGCACCCCATGGGTAGAGGATTTTTACTTTTGCTCTTTGTGACCCTTAAGGATGATTGAATGATTGAGTTACTAAGGGATTGACTTACTAAATGATTATACTTAGTTTAAAACTATGTGACCACTTTGGTGAAAACTATGGGGCCATTTTAGTAATAAGTTATTGAGTGGTGACATGATGAACGCTGTATTTTGATTTTCTGTGAATGTTTTGCTCTGATTTGTTATTTCATAAATAGAGAGTTTGCTATACTATATAATAAGAGACTTGAAAGTTGCTCATAGCAGCAGTCCTCTATAAATCAGTTCATGCTTGGCTTTACACCATCAGAGATCAAAGACCAGCCTTTGATAAATAAAAGATCATAAGATATTTTTGAAGGAAATGCAATTTGATAAAAACTTCTGACAAAGATAAAAAAATTAACAAATGAAACAAACAGCATCTCATATAGTTGTTAGTTACTAACCATTTATCAACACCTACTATGTGTCAATCAGGGGTATATATGTGTGTTCAGGGAAGGCCAGTACCTCTATTGTGAGGACTGCCAGATCCTTTTCAGGTCTGCTTTCCCCCTTGGTGTCTATTTGCTACCTAGCTCTCACCTATGGCTTCAAGAAGTTGTAGAATTGCAGCAGGAAAACCAACTTGACATTGAGGATAACCTACAAGCTTCATGCCTGTCAGTGAGTTAGGGGGTATATAGCCCAAGAAGGCCTCCAGGTACAATAGAAGAATATAAACAAATTTTCCAATGGGCCATTAAGGTAGTGAAAGCAGGTACTGTGGAGTGTTTAAGCTTGGTTAAACATCAAAGACACCAAAATCATCCACTGCATTCCAAGCCATCACCAGTCATCTTGACTTTTGTCTTCACACTGGAGTCTAATGACTCTGGAAGAGAAAGTGTGGCTGAGAACATTATATAAATCTGGATCACAAATGCAATTTATGTGTGATTCTAAAAGATATTTTCTATGTGCTAAGCAATATGTTAAGCACTTTAACTCAAAGGCAAAAAGACAGTCTCTATCTTAAAGAAGCTCATAATCTAATTGAACACAAAATTTCAAATAGATTATTAGGTTATAGATTTTAAGCTGGGGAAAAAAAAAGCAACCGTGGAGGTCATTTAGTCTAACTCCTTCATTTTCTAATTAAGACCCAGAGAGATTCAATCATTTTCCTAAAGTCACATAGCTAGTAGTTGATAAGAGGTGGGATTTGCACATAATTCCTTTTGACTTTAAATCTATCACTCCAGCATAGTGCCATGTTGCCTCTCTATAGATGACTGTAAATTCAAGCACACACAACTTCCAGGTTCGGATTGTTGCTGTGAATAGCTTTCAAAGTTCTGATTACATAGTATAGTGAACATTCTATTTATTCAATAAGGAATCAGAGCAAAACATTCACAGAAAATCCAAGGTACAGCATTCACAATGTTACAACTTATCACAAAAAATCAAAATACAGCATTCAGCAGGTCACAACACAAAAACTTATCACTAAAGTGGTCACATAGATTTCACCAAAGTAGTTTCAGAATGTTCAACAAAGTACAATCATTTAGTAACTCAATCATTCAATCATCTTTAAGGAAGCTTGCCTCCTTAAGGGACACAAAGTAAAACAGTCAAAGTACTCCACCCCAGGTAGTACATGAATTTAGTCAATCACAAAAGTCTTAAATCCTAAATTCAATCATAAAACACAAAAGTCAAAGTACTCCACCCCTGGGTAGTCTTCAATTGGAGATTAGCTTCCAATCATAAACAAAGTACATTCTTTTGGTCAGTCACAAAACACAAAAACCATCCACCCCTAGGTCACAAGTAAATTACAATTTCATCAGTCAATACTCAGCATCCACAGAGAGGTCTTTTCATCTTGACTCAAGGCAGGTAGCTCCTACCTGAATCCACCAAACTTGCACCTGGGTTCAAAGGCAGACAGCTCCCAGTTCCTTGCCCATATCTCCATGCAATTCCTTCTCCACATTGAAGCTCACAGTGTCCAGTCCATCTCAAATCCTTCATGGTCTCTATTTATAAGAAGACAAAGCTTAACAAAGCCACAAGAACATCCATGCACATCAATAGTTATAACAACATTTGTACAAAGTACCGGTACCACAATCATGCTTTCTCAATCTTTTGTCAGCTTCAGCTGGCCCTTGGAAGGCATCAGGAGCTTAGGCTGGCACTTGAAAATCCTCAGAAGCTCTGGCTGGCCCTCAGAAATCCTCAGCATCATTAGCTCTTTTCTCAAAATCAAAATCACTTTATCCAGCCTCCATGTGGCTTGCTCCAAGAAATTCTGTCTCAGTTCTCAATTCTCATTCCTCTTCTCGGTAATTCTCAATTCTCAGTTCAGACTTAAGTCCAGCAGACTTAATGCCCTGCCTCCATGATACTCACCCCAGGAAATTATGACTGTCCCGCTTGTGCGCTTCCTTAAATATGGTATAGCTCCTCCCTCTTCAGCCCCTTCCTATTAAGTCAGCAATAGGGGTTCCCTGTTCAGCCCCCTCCTGTTACGTCAACTATAAGTGATCATAATTTCTGTTTCTTTAACAGAGGTTTAATTTGAAACTAGGTACTAAGTACCTCTTAGCTTGGCAATACAAAGGTATCTTCAAATTTCATTATTATTACAATGACTAAAATATCAAATAAGTTGAAGAAAATAAAAAAAAATCATAATTTACTATGGCCTGGATTCTTAACCAAAAAAGTATTAGAGTAGGGCTCATAAAAGAAAATAGTTCAACTATAGAAAATTTATATATATATATATATATATATATATATATATTTTAAAGCAATTGGGGTTAAGTAACTTGCTCAGGGTTACACGGCTAGTCATTATTTATGCATGGGTGCTCATTTTCTGAGGCCAGATCTGATCTCGGATCATCCCAACTCCTAGGCCAGTGCTCTTACTCACTGCGCCACCTAGCTGCCCCTTTAGGGAAACTGGGGCTAAGTAACTTGCCCAAGGTTACATGGCTAGGTATTTTTTTTTTTTTTGTTTGTGTGGATTAAGTGTTGGAGGCCAGCTCCGAACTCAGGTCCTTCTGACTCCAGGGCCAGGGCTCTACTCACTGCGCCACCTAGCCACCCCTAATTAAAATATTTTGACAAAAAAAAAAAAACAAAAACAAAACTCAATTTAGCTAGGATCAAAAAGGAATTTGTGAACAGGGAGAAGATCTTTGTGAAAACAATCTGTGACAAAAACTGATACACAAGATATTTTTAGAGTATTAGAATCAATTGTTCTTTATAATGTTTGATAGAATTTGCTAGAAAACACTTCTGGCCCTGGAGATTTTTTCTTAGGGTGTTAACTGATGGCTTATTTAATTTATTTTACTGAGAAGGGATTATATAGTAATTTACTTCCTCTTCAGTTAATCTGGGCAGCTTATATTTTTGTAAGTATTCATCTATTTCACTAAGATTGTCAAATTTATATGCATATAATTTGGCAAAATAATTACTAGTCATTGTTTTAATTTGAGGTAGATTCACACTCTTCATTTTTGATACTAGAATTTGGTTTTCTTCTTTCTATTTTTATTATATTGGCTAAGGGTCTATCAATTTTATTTTTTTAAAATAAAACCAGATCTTAGTTTATTTATTCAATAGTTTTCTTAATTTCAATTTTATTAATCTCTCCTTTGCTTTTTAATATTTCTAATTTAGTACTAAATTGGGGATTTTCAATTTGTTCTTTTTCTAGCTTTTTCAATTGCATGCCCAATTCATTGATGTCCTTTTCTCTAATTTATTCATGTATGCATTCAGGAATATAAAACTTCCCCAAAGATCTGCCTTTGCTGCATCCCACAAATTTTGGTAATTTGTCTCATTATTGTCATTCTCTTGAATGAAGTTACTGATTGTTTGTATAATTTCTTGTTTAACCCACTCATCCTTTAGGACTAAATTATTTAGTTTACAATTAGATTTTAGTCTATCTTTCCACGGCCCTTTATTACATATGATTTTTATTGCATCATGATCTGAGAATGATGCATTCAATATTTTTGCATTTCTGCACTGAATTATGAGTTTTATGCCCTAGTACATGGTCAATTTTTGTGTATGTGCCATGTACCACTAAGAACAAAGTGTATTCCTTTTTATCCTCTTTCAGTTTTCTCCAGAGATCTATCATACCTACACTCTCTAAAATTCAATTCACCCCCTTAACTTCTTTCTTTTTTATTTTGATGTTGGATTTGTTAAGTTTAGAGAGGGGAAGATTAACATCCCCCACTAGTATAGTTTTACTATCTATTTCTTCCACTTTTTCCCTTCTCCTGTAGGAATTTGGATGCTATACTACTTGGTGCATATATGTTAAGTAATGATATTACTTCATTCTCTGTGATGCCTTTTGACAAGATATAGTTTCCTTCCTTATCTCTTTTAATTAGATCAATTTTTGTGAGGTAAGGGTGGTTAGCCCTGTTTTTTTGTTTGTTTTTTACTTTAGCTGTGGCATGATACATTTTACTCTAGCCTTTTACCTTTACCTTGTGTGTATCCCTCTGTTCTTACATGTGTTTCTTATAAACAGAATATTATAGGATTATGTTTTTTAATCCCTGCTGCTATCCACCTCTATTTTAGGGGAGAGTTCATCCCATTCACATTCACAATTATGATTACTGTCTGTCTCTTTCTCTTCATCCTATTCCCTCCCCTGTTTATGCTTTTTTTCTCCCCTTCTCCTTTCCCCACCTTAAGAATTTTCCTTTTGACCACTGTCTCCCTCAGTATTCCCTTCTTATCAGTCCCTCTTCCTTTTCCTCCCCTTCCCACTTACTTCTTCAATCACTTCTAACAACCCTTCCTCTTTCTTAGCCCTTCCCCCTTTTACTGCCTGTAGCAAATAATAGGATTTATACTTAATTTAGTATGTTATATCTTCTTTGAACCAAGATTGGCAAGAACAGATCTCATGCAAAGCTCATTTCCCTCTATTACAATACATTTTGTGTCTCTTCCCAATAGAGACCAATGCTTAGCTGGTTGTATTATTCCCCCCTTGCACCAGAACCAATGAGGGAAATGATCATATAATTCTCATCTCCCTCCCTTTTTTCCCCACTACTATATTGTTTTTATGTCTCTTTGTATGGCATAATTTACCCTTTCCCACTTCATTCTTTCCTCTTCTTCCATTGCAATCCCTTTGTAGGCCTTAATAAGTTTTTTTTTATCCTCATTTCGTGTAATTTATACTCATACCATCTACTTTTCTATAAACAGTTTGCTCTTATTAAATGACAGTGTGTGTGTGTGTGTGTGTGTGTGTGTGTGTGTGTGTGTTTCCCATTTACCTTTCTATGTCTCTCTTGTGTCTCATAATTGGAGGATGAATTTTCCATTGAGGTCTGGCTTTTTCATCAGGAATGACTCAGAATCCATTATACTGTTGAATGACCATCTCTTTGCCTGGAAGAATATGTTCAGTTTCGCTTGGTAGGTGATTGTTGGTTGTAACCAGAGATCTTTCCGCTTGTGAAAATTGTATTCCACTTCCTCTGATCTTTCAGTGTAGAAGCTGCCAGATCCCATGTGATCCTCACTGAAGTTCTGAGATATTTGATTTTTTTCTTTCTGGCTGCTTGTATAATTTTCTCCCTTAACTGGCAGTTCTGGAGTTTGGTCACAACATTTCAAGGACTTTTCAATTTAGGATCTCTTTCAGAAGGTTATAGGTGGATTCTCTCAATTTCTATTTTACCCTCTGGTTCTAGTATCTCAGGGAAGTTTTTCTTGATGAGCTCTTGGAAGATGTTATCCAGGTTCATTTTTTCATCATTATTTTCTGGTAGACCTATGATTCTCAGATTATCTCTCCTGGGTCTGTTATCCAGGTCAGTTATTTTTTCCATTGAGATATTTTACTTCCTTTTCTAATTTTTCATTCTTGATGTTTTGTTTGATTCTTTTTTCCTCATAGAGTTATTCCCTTCAGTTTGGTTGATTCTAGTTTTTAGGGGATTATTTTTCTTGGTTAGTTTTTGAAGATCCTTTTCTGTATCACACATTTTTCTTTTTAAGCAGCCATTTTCTTCATTGTAATATTTTTCTATTTTTGCAATTTTGATTTTAAAGCAATTTTATCTTTTATCTCTCTATTTTGGTTTTCAAAGTTCCTTTTGAGAGTATCAAAGAATGCTTTCTCTGTTTGAGACCAGTTCACTGTTAAGATTTCAGCTATGGATGTGGAATCCACACTGTCTCCCTCTGAATTTGGTTCCTCCCTCTCAGGATTGTAGGATTCCAGAGTCTTTGTCTTTGCAGTCTGCTTTCTATCCATTTTGAGGTAGGGCCCTAGCCACACCTTACCTGTAGGATTCCCAAGCCTTTATTGTTTATGATTTTGCCCTGCAGCAATCATTACTATGTTTTAAGGTCGGGGGGGAATTGGAGCACCTGGGGTTTACTCTGCCATCCTGGTCCATGGAGGTCCAGATACGGGGGCTTTTGAATTTTCTAGGCTGTGGATTGATAGTCCTAGGAGTAGCTGCTACCCCTGCTAGGGACCCTGTATTTGACTGTTACCCTGCTCTGTCCAGTCCCAGCCCTACAGTGATAAGCCTGGCAGTGGCCCTTGTAGTTGGTAGGTCAACTTGCTGCCACTTTGATCAGGCCTAGTCCAGACCTCTGTGTGATTAAGGGTCTGGGCCTCTGCATCATGCAGGGTTGTCTTCAGGGCCTCTGCACAAAAGATTTTTAATCACACATGAAAGATTGCTTCAAATAGCTAACAATAAGAGAAATGCAAATGAAAACAACTAAAGATAACAAAATAAATGGAAAAAAAAGTAGTAAAGTAAAGGTAAACATTGTATAAGTGCCTTCAACAATTTTGGTTCCAGGGAAGAGATAAGGGCATGCACTTTCCTCCTTTTTTCTGGAGAGGTGAGGGACTATGAGACTGGAATGACACATGTAGCCTAAACTGCCCCCCACATACCTTCTAAAACTCTATTTTGATGTCTCTATAAATCTTGATTCTGTTTAACTCTTTTTTTTTTTTTTTTTGGTACACAGAGAGAGGCAGTATACCTAGAATCACTCCAATATAAATGTCAAAGTTATGAATATTAATTATCGAAGAAATTAATTAAATTTTAAAAATATATTCTGATATTTGACTATTTTTTTGTTTTATTTTTATATTGTGAAAAGGAGCAGCATGATATAGAATATATGGAGTTATCCTTGAGATCACAAAAACTAAGGTTCATGACCCATATCCGAAACAAACTGGCTAGGTGATTCTGAAGAGTTCACTGTCTGAAACAACACAATTATTTATTTATTTTTGGTATCTATTTATTTAGTTTTGGTTTTCAACATTCATTTGCACAAGATTCTGGGTTCCAAATTTTCTCCCTATTTCTCCCCTACCTTAAGATGACAATCATACTGATTACCCCTTGACTCAGTCTGCCCTCTCTTCTATATCCCTCTTACCACTATATTCCATCTTCCTCTTACTTTATTTTATTCTTTTGCTTTTGGGGAGGGAAATTGGGGTTAAGTGACTTGCTCAAAGTCACACAGCTAGTTTTTGTGTTAAGTATCTGGGGCCGGATTTAAACTCAGGTCCTCCTGACTCTATTCACTGCATCACCTCGCCACCCTTTCTCTTACTTTGTTGTAAAACAAGATGGATCTATATATACCATTACCTGTGTAGCTCATTTGCTGGTTGCATGTAAAAACAATTTTTAATACTTATTTTTAAAATTTTGCATTCCAGATTCTCTCCATTCTTCTGTCCCCACCCACACTAATTAAGAAAACAAACAAGTCAATATATATGTGTATATATATATATATATATATACATATGTAGTTATGCACAACATTTTCATAATAGTTACATTTTGAAAGGCTAATTATATTTACCTCAATCTTATCCTAATCCCACATTGATTCTATTTTCTCCTTTGACCCTATCCTTTTGCAAAAGTTTTTGCTTTTATGTCCTCCTCCAATCTGCCCTCCTTTATATGATCCACCCCCTTTTTCTTGCCACCCCACTTTCCCATAGGGTAAGATACACAATTAAGGGTAAGATATACAATTAAGATATGCAAGTAAGTATGCTATTCCCACCTTAAGCCAAATCCAGTGAGATCAAGGTTGACTTATTCCATTTAACTTCCCTGCTCTTCCCTTCCATTGTAACAATTTTCTCTTGCCTCTTTTATGTGAGATAACTTACTCTATTCTATCTCTCCTTTTCCCCTTCTCTCAAATATATACCTTTCTCACCTCTTATTTTAATTTTTAGATATCCCTTCATATTCAACTCACCCTTTGCCCTCTGTCTATGCATACAAATACACACAAATACACACACATAAAAACACGCACACACACATATATACACATATATGTATACATATATAATATGTATTCCCTTCAACTACCATAGTACTGAGAAAAGTCTCACAAGTTACAAATATAGTCTTTGCATGTAGAAGTATGAATAGTTCAACTTCACTAAGTTCCTTATGATTTTTCTCTCCTTTTTAGCTTTTCATGTTTCTATTAATTCCTGAATTTGAAAGTCAAATTTTCTGTTCAACTCTCGTTGTTTCATCAAGGATGCTTGAAAGTCCTCTTTTTCACTGAATGTCCACATTTCCCCCCAGAGTACTATTTTCAGTTTTGCCAGGTAGGTTATTTTTGATTTTATTCCTGGCTCCTTTGGCCCTAAAAATACCATATTCCAAGCATTTCTATCCTTTAATATAGAAAATCTAGATCATTTATTATTCTGATTTTGTTTCCACAACACTAGAATTGTTTCTTCCTGACTGCTTGTAATATGTTCTTCTTGACCTGGGAATTCTGGAATCTGGCTATAATATTCTTAGAAGTTTTCATTTTGGGATCTTTTTCAAGAGGTGATCAGTAAATTTTTCAATTTCTATTTTACACTCTGGTTCTAGAATATCAGAGCAGATTTCCTGGATAATTTCTTGAAAGATGATGTCTGGGATCCATTTTTGATCACGGCTTTCAGGATGTCCAATAATTTGTAAATTTTCTCTCTTGCTTCTGTTTTCCAGGACAATTGTTTTCTCAATGAAATAGTTTACATTAATTTTTTAAATATTATTTTGGATTTTTTTATAATATCTGGATTTCTCATGAAGTCATTAACAACTATTTGTTCAATTCTAATTCTGAAGGAATTATTTTCTTCAGTGAGATTTGGGACTTCCTTTTCCATTTGCCCAGGTCTATTTTTGAAGTTATTCTTATCCTCATTGGCTTTTTAGACTTGCCATTTGAATTAGTCTATTATTTAAGATGTACTTCTTCAGTATTTTATCGGTCTCCTGTAGCAAAGTGTTGACCCATTTTTCATGATTTTATTACATCACTATAAGTTCTCTTCCTAATTTTTCCTCTACTTATCTAACTTGATTTTCAGAATCATTCTTGAGCTCCTCCATAGCCTGTGAAAATTAATATTTTTCTTGGAGACTTCTGATGCAAGAGTTTTGACTTTGTTTTCTTCTGGTTCTATGTTTTAATCTTCTTTGTCAGCAGAGAAAAATTATTTTTCTTTTAGGATTTTATTAAAAACATTTTTTTTCTTTTTTTCCCCCAAATTCTTTATTAACTTCTGGTTTACATCATTCATTTCCACCAGATTTTGAGTTGCATTTTTCCCCTTTTTTCCCCTACCCACAACCCCAAAATAGTGGTCCCATAGGATATCACCTCCTCCAATCTGTTTTCTCCCATATCCCATTCTATTTTTCCAGTAGGGCATGGTGGATCTCTATGCCCCAGTGCCTGTATATCTTATTTCCAAAGTACATGTAAAATAGTATTGATAATAGTACATATATTTAAATATTTGATTTTAAATCTTTGAGTTTCAGATTCATTTCCTCCCTCCCTTGTCACCCACCCTTACTGGGAAGATAAGCATTTCAGTATAGGTTGTACATGTGTAGCTATGCAAAACATTACCATAGTAGATATATTGTAAAAGACTATGTTTCCCTCCCTCCTCCCCCCCCTCCCTCTTGTTCTATTCTCTAATTTGATTCTGTCCCTTTTCAAAAGTGGGTTCTTCCAACTTCCCTCCCCCCCAACCTACCCTACCTTCCATCACCCTCAGTTATCCCCTTGCACCCCACTCTCTTGTAGGGTGAGATACCCTATTTATTGTGTATGTATTCAGTGAGAATAAGGTTTTGCCTTTTGCCTTCCTTATCTTCTCCTTCATTGTAACCATATCCCTTGCCTATTCTATATGAGATAGTTTACCCCACTCTGTCTTTCCCCATCCTCTCTAGTTATATTCCTCTTACCTCTTAATTTCACCTTTTAAATATCATCCCTTTCTATTAAATTGGTCCTGTGACCTTTATCTATGTATACCTGTAAATATATATATATATATATATACACACATATGTATTTATATGCTTATATACCCTCCTATATCTATCTATCTATCTATATATATCTATATATATCTATATCTATATCTATCTATCTATCTATCTATCTATCTATCTATCTATCTATCTATCTATATATATATCCCCTTCAATTATTTTCATACTGAGAAAAGTTTCATCAGTTACAATTATTTTTCCATGTAGGAGTGTAAATAGTTCAACTTTGATAAGTTAGTTATGATTTCCTTTCCCTGTTTAACTTCTCAAACTTCTCTTGCTTCTTGTATCTGAATATCATATTTTCTATTCAACTCTTGTTTTTTCATCAAGAATGCTTGAAAGTCCTTTATTCCAGTGAATGAACATATTTTCCCCTGACAGATGATACTCAGTTTTGCTGGGTAGGTGATTCTTGGTTTTAATCCCAGTTCCTTTGACCCCTAGAATATCATATTCCAAGCCTTTCAATCCCTCAATGTAGAAGCTACCAGATCCAGTGATATCCTGATTGTGTTTCCACAATATTTTAATTGTTTCTTCCTGGCTGCTTGTAATATTCTCTCCTTGATCTGGAATTTCAGAAGCCAGCTATAATAAACCTAGGAGTTTTCTTTTTGGGATCTTTTTCAAGAGGTGATTGGTGGATTCTTTCAACCTCTATTTTGCCCACTAGTTCTAAAACATCAGGGCAGTTTTCCTTGAGAATTTCTTGGAGGATGATTTCTACATTCTTTCTTTGACCATGGCTTTCAGGCAGTCCAATTATTTTTTAAATTATCTCTCCTGGAACTACTTTCCATGTCAATGGTTTTTCAAAAGGGATATTTCACATTGCTTTCTGTTCATTCATTTGTTTGGAACTGTTTAACAGCATCTTGGTTTCTCATAAAGTCACTAGCTAACATTTGCTCCAATCTAATTCTGAAGTAATGATTTTCCTCAGTGAGCTGTTGAGATTCTTTTACCATCTGGTAAATTTGGCTTTTTAAGGCATTCTTCTTCACATTGGCTTTATGAGCCTTTTTGCCATTTAATTTAGTCTATTTTTTTAATTTAAAAAGTGGATTTTATTACCGTGGAACACGGTGGGACTGTCGGGGTACATGGTCACCCAAATCAGACAGCAATTTTGCACAGTGTACAGGTTTTATAGAGGTTCCATAGCCAGGTTATGTAAGTTGAAACTACAGTGATGTAAGTTGAAACTCCAATGATTGGTCAGTGTACACTTGAAACTACAATTAGTGATTGGTCAGTATTCCTGCAGGCCCCAAACCCTAGGCTGGGTCTCCCACCCACAGATTAATCAAGGGTAAGCAAGAGGTGGGGGTTCTGCCTGCTTACAGATTAAGCAAGGTGGAGTTCTCTGTTTTACAAATCAATAAAGGAAAGGTTGGGCTGCCTGTTTTACAATAAGGAAGGGTGAGTGGATTTGTTTTTGACATTCAGGAAGGGCAAAGTGAAAAATCAAAGAGGGAAGGGCAGAGTGGAGCTGGGTCCAACATTCCCTACTCTTTCTTGTAGGTATGTCAAACCTTTGACATAGCTGGGTTCACATCTACGGGTCACATCTAGATTACCCATTTCTGTTCCTAAAGGATGGGGTGTCCCTGATAATTAACATTAATGAAGTTAACACTGGGTTTAAGGAATTGTAGAAAACAATGACAGAGGGTCCTACAATTAGGGATAAGATCAGGAGGAGAGGCCAATACCAATACCAATACCAAGGCTGATATCAATTTAGTGAGTCAGGGGGATGTTCCAGGGGAACAGGGACTGATACCCATTCTCAGAATCTTCCAGCTCCCTCTGTCCATTAGCAATATTCTGGCTTACCAACTTCAGACTCTCCATCACCACTCCAGAGTTGTTGCACAGTAGCAACAGGCCTCACCAAGGACTGCACACAGGCCACCCTGTTTAAGCAGGTCAAGGCCTCTGTGGTTCTGAAGAACCACCTCTGCCAGAGAGTCCACCTGTCTTTCCAGGGCTGAGATGGACTGCTCTATGTGGGAGAGGTCAATATTTACCTGTGTACTTAAGGCCTGCTAGTTGGCCTCCCCCTTAATCAAGGCTGCCATCCCAGTCTCTGCAGAACCCACAAGGCCCAAGCCCACTGAGATGGGAATGAGGAGTGGTGCTGCCTGTCTTTGTCGGTGGCTCAGTTGCCCTGAGAGAAAGGTGACTCGGGGAATTATGGCCACTAGGATACAAAGGGGGCCCTCAATGTGTTGTTGTCTGAGGAACACTGCAGCAGAGACATACTGGGTAAGGCCATCATGGCATGCCCACCAGGCTCCTAGAGGGGCAGGGAAGTAGTCTGAGCTAGAGGCCTGAATCATGTGGGTTTTTCCACAAATTGAGCTATACTGAAAGCTGGATAAAGGGGTGCTGGATGATATGAGGCAGAAACCTCTTCCCTGTACATCCCCTAGGGAGAGCCTTGGGTGGTCCCAGTCACAATTCTGCGTTGGAAATAGGGGTGACTGAGGAATTTAGTGCCACCCCTACTTAGTAAGGAGGCTGGGGTTCAACACAAATCCAGAAATCTTTTCCCAACATGTGGTTAAAGCTGCTAAGTGTTTTATGAACAACTGACAGAAGGGTAATTAAGGGGACCTGATAATTGTGAGATTACTGAACCTTTGAAGATGAGGGGGGCGTATGACCTGATAGGGGCCCATGTGGTGACGGCTGATATTGTGATTTGGACATTGGCATTCCCTATTGGGGCAGGGATAGCTAAGCAATGGGATGACAATGGGGGACGGGCACAGAAGGCTTTTTGGTTATAGTCAACACTCAGGTCTTTCCCACCTGCATTTCCTCCTCCCCGTCAGGGACTATGATTCCCAGGACTCGAGAAACCCGGGTTCCCCAGGTGGGGTGAGAGGGATTTTGAATTTGGGCATGGGTTGCTAGGGGGCAGACGCGATTGTATGGATTCGGAGAAATGGGTCCAATCCCTCATTACTGCCTGCCTAGTAGCACAGGGAGGCACCAGGACTAGGAGAGGGGAGGTGGTAAACTGTGACACAAGCACAGGCGCATGGACATCCTGTATCTGAACAGAGTAGGTAACCTGCATCTACTGGTGGGTCCCCCAAATAGTCCAATTCTGGGGAACAGGGAGTTGAGGGGTAGCTGTGTGCTCCAGTTCTGGAAAAGTCCAGGACTATCCATTTCCTGTGGTTAACATCCAGGTATAGCTTGGTCTGGGGGCATGGGGATTGTGGGGGGCCGCGCAAGGAGGTAAAAGGGGAATCAGGGAGAGGATCGGATAGTCTTAGCTTCAGGGGGAGCTTGTGGACTTCTGCTTTCCATTCTGAGGTGACAGCAGGCTTCACTCTGGTGCAATGGAGTCATGTGGGAATAGAGTCCACTTTTACAGCAGTAGGTGTAGTGGGGATCATGACGTGTGGTCCCTTCCACCTCGGCTCCAGACCACGAATTTCTTTTTACCAGCACAGAATCCCCAGGTTGAAACAGGTAAGCTGAGTCAAAACTCGGGAACAGGATCAGGAGAGCTGAGGGAAGCAGTTTTTTTTTTTTTTTTTCTGAATCGCCTGCAGACCCTAAAGGAATTTGATGAGGGAAGAGTTAGTGATTTCAGCTTTTTGGTCTTCCCGGATTAGAGGACGAGTGGGTGGTGATCTTCCAAATATATGTTAGGGAATGGTCTGTACTTTCTCAGCCTTGAGTTCTGAGCTCTGAGAAAATTTCTGATGCTGGCTGCTCAAGGAAGTCAACACTGAGAATCCGAGGACCTGACCCAGTTCTCATGGGGAAGCCAAACCTTATCTGCTTTGTTCAGCTTTTCATAAATAGACTTTAAAACAGTTTGAATTAACCTGGTGTTAAAAATGTTATCTTACTTTTCTCTCAACTAAGGTATCTCTGATTAAAATAAATATCAGGCACATGAGTACTCTGTCATTCCAATCACCTGATCATCCCCCCCTTAAACAGCTGGGACCCAAAATCATTTGGGTAGATCTGTCTATGTTTCATAGGGAGCTGGGTACACAGATTATATATACAGTATACAGTGAATACAGATTCACTCAGGAAGAGATAATTCAGAAATTGAGTCCTTAACATACATTCAGTTACAAATGTTAACTTTTGCTTAGAGCATGAAACGACTACAAATTCAGATCAAAACAGCCAGATGTCTTCTGTTTTTTACAACCTCATTAAACCTAGATGAAGAAAGTTAGTTGAAAACTTAAGATGACCTTAAGCAGTTTGCATAACTTTCTGCCCATGATCTAATTCTAGAGGAGAAATAACATTAAATTTTCAACTAAGCTGACAAAAAAACTCACAAATGTAGAGATTACATTCTTAGGGGTGTGTCAGATCAGATCTCGAAGCCTGGGCCTGATCAATAACCTGAGGACAATCAGAGACAGTTGGGGAGAAAAAGGCCAGTGGGTCTCCACTGAATGAGGGGTGGAGATGGAAAGGGGCTGACCCAAAAAAGGCTTATCAGCTTCTTTAACAGGGAGGGCCTAGGCAGCAATGGCTTGGAGGCAAAGGGCCCTCCAGCAGCTACAGAATCCAAGGGCCCAGGATTTTTGATTAGCTGTAATAGTATTCCTACTTCAAAAATGTTTCTTAAGTACACTTAGCTAAATAGACCTTTAGATACATAATACAGTCTCAGAAAGATGGTAACAAATTAACAATGAGTATCAAATGACATCAAATGACCTATCAATTGACATCTATTGACCTTAATCAATTTTGGCATGGATACAAAGTTAGACAGATATCATCATATGCCAGTCATACAATTCTGATTACAAGTATTTCACAAATGCTATTAATTTTCCTTTTACAAATTGAAGGAACAAGTTGAGCTGAGATAGCAAAAACTTGTTTGTTTTTTAAAGCAATCCCAATATCCTATTTCCAATTTCTAAAAGATTTAATTCTTAGTTAATTTGACCAGGACTTGTAAATTGTAAATTTTCCAAATTAAAATTTCAAAATATTGCAAAAACAGGGAGAATTTTGGTGGACCTTTTGAAAGTGAGCTTTGAATTTGCCAATCTCAAAGCTCCACACTTAATTGGCTTTAATTGGTCAGGCAGGAGAGAATTTTAAATTTGACTAAGAGGGGCCTGCCTCCCTACCTGCTTCAATGCTCACAGGGAAGGCTCTGCAGGGCCTTCACCTTCTCTTGCCTGAGCCAGCAGAAGCTCAAGGTGGAGGTTAGTCAGACCCTGGAACCAGGCTGGCTCTCCCCTCCCCCGCAGTCAAGGCCATTGAGCCACATGGCCAGCCAAGCCAGGTTCAATAAGGCCAATTAGGCTGGGTTAATGGATTTCCTGAGGGGATGGCTGACTCACAAGAGGGTTCTTCTGAAAACTAAGATATCATCCCAGTGGAAATCAGAAAAGCTCCCTTGAAGGTGCTCTTCTGATAGCCACTGAAATACCTACTTTGCAGGAATAGAAACTTTAAAACAAGACTTTACACAACTGAGCTCAGGACAAAACTTTACGAACACTCAAACACATTACAATCCTTATCCACTTGTTTGCTTCCCACAGATTCTGAACAGGAAGCAAATGGGCTCAAGTGAGTGTAGGACAGACAAGCAAATATATAACCAGACCAGATACAGGCAAGAGGGTCGACGTCTCGAGCCTTGCTCAGGGAAGAGGTGCCCTATGGGGCACTATAAGCCTCATCAGGCTCTCTTTCCCTCTAGACATTTACCAGTATATTTAACCAGACGTGCTTTGAGGGCACTTAACCAGACAATTACCGGTATATTTAACCAGAAATACCTCGGGTATTTAACCAGACATTTACCGGTATATTTAAACAGACATACCACAAACAACATTTAACTTAACCCCCAAACTGGAGGTCCTGGATCCACGAAAAGCTGAATGAGGAGAAAGTCAGAGTCAGGAGGCAGGTGAAATCTTCCCTCCTTGAGACCTGGGGCCCTGGAATGTCATCAGGAGCTAGCCCCGCTAGGGTTCGGGGCAAGCAGATACCTACCTCTGGAGGCTGAGAGCTCTTCTTATTTGGGGATCATTGGGGTGACACGGAACACCCCAGATCTCACTGGGGCCTCCAAATGTTGTACCTTAATAAAAGCAAGACAGAAGATCCCCAATATTAAATTTAAAAAGTGGATTTTATTACCGCGGAACACTGTGGGACTGTCGGGGTACATGATCACCCAAATCAGACAGCCTAGTCTATTTTTTAAGGTGTTATTTTCCTCAGTCAGGCTGTTGACTCTCATTTCATAATTTTCTTGCATCATTCTCATTTCTCTTCCCTGTTTTTCCTCCACTTCTCTTATTTGCTTCTTAAGGTTCTTTATGGCCTGTAACCAGCTCGTATATTTCTTTGAAGCTTTTGGTGAAGAATTTCTGACTTCACTGTGTTCCTACTGTTCCATGTTTTGATCTTTTTTGTCACCAAAATAGGAGTATAAAATTAGTTTACTCTGTTTATTTTGTTTTCTTTGCCTGGTCACATTGCCACTCAATCACTCAATCCCTGGGCTTTTTGCCACAGTAGGACCCTGCCACCAGACAGGGGAGCTTTCATCCCAAACTCTGTTTTTTTTTTTTTTTTTCTCAGCTGCCAAATTATTAGTTGAGTGCCCTCTCTGAATCCTTCACACACTCTTGCTAACTGGTCTCACACCCCACAACCTCCAGCCTATACCACAATCCAGATCCAAGCAGGTTAAAGCAAGAGCAATTACACCTTAGCCTGGTCACATGGTCCCCCTGCACTCTGCAGGCCAGGAGATGAGGCAGCCATGTGTGGCTCTGTCTACAGGGCCTCGGTGCTTCAGCCACTTCTCACCACTGGGGAAAAAGCCAACGCATTCCCAACTACTGGATCCCAATGTCCACACTTTACCGACCTCTCACTTTTTCCTTAATATCTATGTGTTGATAATTTTGGAAACTACCACATCTGCTGGTGACCTGAAATCCCTCCAGCCTTTGGCTCATCAGGCCCTCCCTGGGGCTAAATCCTCTAGCTCTCATAGGCTATGGCTGTATCCCAGCTGAGCTGGCTCATTCCTGCTGGTGTGCTGGGCTGTCCTCAGTGGGAGGTTAGCTTCTCTGTGTCATTTTGTGGGTTCTGTAGCTCCAAAGTTTGTTCAGAGTCTCCTTTTACATGAATTGGGGGAATTGGAAGCCGGATCCCTGTGGAAGTCCTGTTTATACACTGCCATCTTTACTCTGCCCCCCCACCAAAGAGCAATTCTATAGTTTAATTTATTTTCCTCTGTTTTCTTATTTTGCCAGGCAATTACTTGACTTTTGAATTCTTTGCCATAGTAGAACTCTGCTTCCAGGGTAAAGAGTGCTGTGTCCCAATGTCTGGTCTTTACTGTAGCTGTTCTCAGAGCTACTTCTAGGCACCTGCCTCAGAACTGTGAGGACTGTTCTCCACAGCCACCACAAGCTCTACCATGCAAGTGTTCCACCTCACCCGAGCATTACCAACCAAGACTGCAACCAAAATCCAAGCAAGAGAAAGCAAAATAATCCTGCCTCAGAGCCAGCAAAGAGATTCCTGCAATTGCCCTCTGATCAGCCTCTTGATCCTCCCACCATCTGTGGACTTAGATCTCCAGAAATTTCAACCCTGCTGCTGCTGCTGCTGCTTTTGTTGCTGCTGTAGCCACTGTGAGCTCTGCCACCCCTGAGTGCAGGGGCCAGACCATGCTCTTCTCTCACCCAGATCCACAGGGTTTCCACAATGACCTTTTAATTTCTTTTTGGTATTTGTGGTTTGAGAAGTCTAGAAACTGCCATGGCTGCCAGTGATTCAGTCCCCTGAAGTCTGCCCCAGCCCAGTTTGTATGGCTGGTCTGTGCTAGCATGTCCCACGAGGGACTGCTCTCTGCTACCAGCCTGGTGACATAGATCCTTCCTTTTAGCTTATCAGGGTATCTTCAGCTGGAAATACATTTTAATCTGTCATTTTGTGGGTTTTGTAGCTCAAAATTTGTTTAGAGTAATTTTTGCAAGTATTTGCAAGTGATAGGGGAACCAGCTCAAGCAAGTTCCTGCTTTTACTCCAACATCTTGGCTCCATCTCCCTCCCCCATGCCAATTATTTAGCAACATAAAATGTAAGGACAATGCTATAATTCTTGTAGGGGGTTTCCTCATCAACAAAATACTTTTCCCAGTGAAATTACAGGTCCAGACCTTATATTGTGGAAACCAAAAAGTCTTTTTTTTCCTTTTATCCAAAACTATATCATATTGAACCTGTCTTAGTACTTTTTTCTTTTATTTACGACTAAAAGTGTTTGCCTCATTTCTTTGAAGGTCCAGACTGTTTCCTGTATATGGGGAGATGCTATTGTGCTTCAGTTGAGCTGTTTTTCTGAAAAAGAAAGCAAGCTACATTATCAGGATAGGAAAACACCAGGAATACAGCCAAAAATACACTCAGGGAAGATGTGTTTCCATGAAGTAGTTTACTCTAGTAAACTAAAAGACAAAATCTACCCTTGCAGCTCCCAGATTGAAAGAACTAAAGGTCAGTGTATTCTTCTGAACTAATATGGCCTTCAAAATTGTCTAAAGAGGAAAGATACAAAGTGGTGCTGCCCAATGTCTATAGGGAAACCTGAAGGGCCATATGAAATTTAGGACTATGGAGAATAGAAGCTGAATGTCACTGAGAAATAAGCCCTTCTTAATAATTGACTGACATGACATTGACCTTAGATTATTATTATTTTAATGTGTTTTATACCTAGTAGTTGAGGAATGTTGATCTTTCTCATCACAGCCTTAAATTGTAAAGATGGAGTGTGATAAAAAATGATGGATATTGTACCTAGTAATTGAATGGTGTCACCTTTCTTTTCTTCCCTATGCATTCCTTGTCTATATAGATAAATTTGTTACAAAGACAAGTAATAGGGAGCCAGCATGGTTTAGTGCCAATTAAGAAATTTCATTTCTGATTTTGATTTGATTTCATTTAACTTTTATTTAATCTGTCTATAAAGTAAATTGATTACTTGAGAAAAGTCACTTGCGTGATATATACTCTAAAACTTTTTTCCCCATTTCCTTGTGTGACTCTGAACTAAAGAAAAACAGTGGGTAGATAATATATTTCCCTTCATATTTAACATGCTAATAACAAGAATGTACCTCAACTCTGATATAGAGAAACTACTTTTAGAGGATGAGATATTTATTTGAGCTGACAAATATGTCTATTAATTATTTTTTTTTAGAAGGACAGAAATGGGCACTGTTGGATTCCAGATAGCTTTTAAAACTTTAGTGATTTGTACACTTTCCTGCTGTAGAAGAGACAGAAGGGTGTGATTAATTTAGACCAACAAAGCACCATTGGGTAGAACAAATTCAATTATTGGTGCCTTGAGCAAGATTTCACATGACAATGTGAGTACACATCATAGTAAAAAAACCTGTATGTTCTCCTGTCACAGAATAAACCATAATCACATGAGCACAAAGAGGTTTCATTGTCTTTTCCACAAAGGGACATTTATTTATTCTGTGGTTGATGTTATATCAGCACAGTATTTGATTTTTGGTTTGAATAAACTTAAATACTATATCATTTGAAGTTGCTGCTACTCCAAAGTTGTAATTCTTACACTTCATATTCACCATGGACAAACAGTATATTTAGACTGTTGATTATTTTCATATTTCTGCCATGAGAAAATAAATGGGAGGGTCACATCTCTTTATAAGACAAGGCAAAATCCCAATAAAACATAGACAAAATGATGTAAATGACAAAGTAAAGATAAAAATAAATTATTTAAGCATAGAGATCAAAATAATGAAACTATATCCCTCATTTTAGTTAACCTTTCTGAAATTCTTTTTTTTTTTTTTAAAGCAATTGGGGTTAAGTAACTTGCTCAAGGTTACATGGCTAGTCATTATTTATGCGTGGGTGCTCATTTTCTGATCTCGGGTCATCCCAACTCCGAGGCCAGCGCTCTTATTCACTGCACCACCTAGCCTCCCCTTTAGGGCAATTGGGGTTAAGTAACTTGCCCAAGGTTACACAGCTAGGTTTTTGTTTGTGTGGATTAAGTGTGTGGATTAAGTGTGTGGATTAAGATTAAGGCCGGCTCCAAACTCAGGTCCTTCTGACTCCAGGGCCGGCGCTCTATTCACTGTGCCACCTAGCCGCCCTTGAAATTCTAAAGTAGAATTACTTTAATTAATTAACTTGCTTTAACAAGTTAAAAAAATATTGAGAATGTTTTCTTCCTCCTCAGTCATGGCTTAAATGTTTTCAGTGTAGAAGGTTCAAGGATCATGAAGGGTTTAGAAGATATTTTATTGAAAAGTATGAAACAAAGCATCTTAATTAGAACACATTTTATTGAGTTTTTGTTCAAAAATATCCCTTTTCACTCTTACTTTATAAGTTTTATGGTTTTCAAAGTGAGGAAACTGAATCTAGGGGGTAAATATCATGAATAAATAATTAAGATGGGCTACACAAACATGCACACACACACACATAGACACACTCTAGCACACACAATAAGTAAGAGTTTGTGAAAATTCTTATCTGTCTGTAAAGTTTCATGCATGCCCAAAACATAACATGGATGCTTACCACAGTCTGGTTTTGATGACAGGAATCCAAAACCACTAGCAAATTTACCTCAGCTCTTGTATGAAATGTGACACATAGCTATTTTTCTTCTGTTATGTGACTCTAAAAATCCAATACTTCTTGAGAATTTGAGCCTTGTTAAAGCAATATTTCTGTAGTTGCTTGGGTATCTTGGCTTCTATACATAGCTGGAATTAGAAAAAGTATTTTACTGAAAACACATGGAAATTGCCAAATTTCTAGAATCTTAACTGATCAACATACTTTTAGGGAAAAGTTAACATCATGATTGATGTTTTTACTAATGTAACAGAGGGACTGGACAATGATAGAGGGCACAGTCCTTGAGCATAGATATTTATCTTGCCCAGTTTTAGGCCAAGCAATCAAAGAATGAGAGAGAAGGAGAAAGAGAGATAGAGAGAGAGAGAGAGAGAGAGAGAGAGAGAGAGAGAGAGAGAGAGAGTCTGACAGAGACAGAGACAGAAAGAGACAGAGACAGATAGAAAGAGAGAGATAAGATATAGAGACAGGCAGAGAGAAAGAGAGAGATAGAGACAAAGAGAGACAGAGACAGAGAAAGAGTGACAGAGAGACAGAGAGAAAGAGAGAAAGAGACAGAGAAACCAATTTATCACCATGTATGGCTGAAGTATTAGTGCTTTACGATTTGCTTCAGAACACAAAGAACCAATGACTCAGAAAGTGCTAAGCCAGAACACGGTTTGTCTACAGAAAAGATACTGAAGAGATAGATGCCCAAACTCATGCCTGAATACCATATTATACCTTTCTTTCTTCCCAGATTTATGACTGAATATTCCAAGTAGGAAGTGCCCAGGTAATTGTATGTGTTCCAATAAGCCATCAGCAGTCTCAACAAGAACCAGAATCAATACCAGCTCTAGATTGCAGCGGGGCCACTTGGCAGTATTTGACAATGATAAAGGGATCACCTGCAAACATATATGGAAAACCAATCCCCCAAGGATAGCAATGACTTAAGGAAATTAACCTTTGAAGAAAAAAAGGCCAGCTTTATATCTGAGAAAAATCATTAATGATTGTGGTTCAGCAGTTAGTTACATCTGAGGAAGAAAAATAAAAAGCATATATTAAATAACTTCTATTGAATAGTCACTATGTTAAGAGCTTTAGAAATTTGTTCCATTTTAGTCTCAAAACCTTGGTGTTAGATGCTAACATTATGTTTTGCACTTGGAGGAAGCTGAAGAATGCAGAAGTTAAGTGCCTAACCTAGGGTCTGAAATCTAGCAATTTTCTGAGACTGGTTTTGAATTCTGGTCTTCCTGACTCCAGGACCAGCCCTTTATCCAGTGTGTGACCTCTTATCTCTGAGACTTGGAAGTACACCGTAAAAGAAAGAAAAAAATTCCAAGGGTCAGTTCTGTGGAGATGCTCAGCCCATGACACATACCCAACACTCCTACCTCCCATTGTATTATTTTAAGTTAGCATGCACAAACCCCAGAGACCTCACATGTGTAAGGGTAGTGTGTGCTCCTGATGTTGGGAAGGGGGGATGTTTTTGCAACTACTGTTGTTGCTTTTTTTGCCTCAGTAAATCCCTTTTCTAAAAGCTAATACAGTTCAATTGATTATGATTAATACAGTAAAGAGTTCCTGTGGAGGCTCAAGAACTATAGTTACAACCTCTAGAGTCCTTAGGGAAATAGCAATTCACATTCCTCCAGGGATCCAACCTTTCATTGTCCAAGTGATAGCAGAGGAGTGAGCCCTTAGGGGGTTCTACATTAATAACAAAAACAAACCTTATATTATTTAGTTAACTATTCAGTGTAGTCCAGGATTAATATTTTCTCTTGTACAAAATAAGAACAAATATTTCCCTCATGTTCATTTTCTTTAAACCATCAAAAACAATAAAAAGAAACAAAAGAAACTTTTTAGTTTATCTTTCTGTAATCTGTAAATTTATCCATCCAGTTATGTACTATTTAGCCTAATGGGATATTTTGTAGATTATTTGAAAACACTTTAATTCAGAAGCACAATTTCTGGATATAGTTATGCTATCTCAGATATATAAGGCAAAACTTTAATGCTATCAACCACTGCAAACTGAAGTTGATTTTGCAAAATTTTTGTTCTTCATGAGAAAAGGAAAATATATTCTATGTTCAACAAAGCAGCAGCAGGAGCAGCAGAAACAATAACAATAAGCAAAACAAAAACAAAGATCAACTACTTCAGGCAGTTTGTGACTAGTGTACTCTGTCTTGTGCTAGACACAGGATACACATCCCTGGCCATAGCAGCTGTATCTAGAAAGTAATTTGGGGCTGAATTAGAACTTTCTGAGACAGACAAAACATACTTTATAGTAGGCAAATTGAATTTCTCTGGTTCAGTGACTTACTGTGGCACTGCTCCTCTCAAGAAGATTTTCACATTATTGAGAACTGGTAGATTTCCTTGTAAAATAGCAACAGCCATCTCTCTCTCTCTCTCTCTCTCTCTCTCTCTCTCTCTCTCTCTCTCACACACACACACACACACACACACACACACACAAACACACACAGACACACACACCAAAAACATACCTTAACAGATTCTGGTTCTACCATCTCTCTTAGAAATATTTGTATCTTTCATACATGCACAACTACTAAAAAAAACACACACACAAAAAAGACAGTGTAAATCATTGTCTCTAATTTTCAAAAAGAATGCTTCATGTGGCTGCTAATTCATAAGAAGGCATTACTGGAAAGGTTTAGTAGAGTTTAGGGTTACGAATTCAATGTGTTTTTAATGTAGTGAAAATAAAAGGATGTTTGCATATCTTAAATATAGTTATGAATGAAAAATTGATATTACTTGCAGTGATTTGATTAGAAATATACCTTAGCATCAACTCTAAAAGATATCTCCTCTTTCATGATTCTCAGTGCAGCAAACAGACTTTTTTTCTTCCTTAGGTGCTTTTGATAGTATTGGTATCCCAGGACTTAGTTCAACTGAATGTAGGAGATGGTTTCAAAATGCTTTCCTTTAGCTAAACCAGATATTTCTATGTGCATTCAGCATACACATGTGTTAAGTAGCATCCTAAGTGGAGAGAATAATGAACTTGAGTATAAGTTAAAAGTATTGGAAGTAATTAAATGAAAAAACTTTAATCAAATCTCATAAGTTATCAGAGACTGAATATTTTCCTGATCAAAAGTCCATTTTGGTTATCACATAAGCAAAATAAGCTATTTTTCTTATGTCATTTCAATTTATTTTTGACTCATATATGTATATATATGTATGTGGGTGTATATGTATATATGTATATGTATAATGTTTTTCAATGTAAACCTCTATGGCTCAGTGTTTTTTAGCCTATAAATATGAGATTACATTAATTTATAAAAAGCATATATACTTACATTACTTTAGCCATAGTGTACTAGCAGTTACCACATGCTAATTTATACATCTATACTTTAAATACATACACAAACCAGTTTATGCATCTTAGGCAGGACGAGTAACTGGAAAAAGAATTTTCCAGGGTTTTCAATCTATGAAAATCTTCAATTTTGATGCAGAGAGAAGTATAGTATTTAACTAGAACTTGGGAGATTTCTAGAGAGATGTTGAAATCAGGTGTCCCTTGATATCATTCTGATCTCAAGTCTTGATCAGAGGGAGCAATGCCACTGATGCAAAGTTCTATTTCCATCAGTGAGAGAATTTCTGCCAGTAGCAGCTTTATCACCATGTGGGCCATCCGTTCAGATTGCCAAGATGTAGGTACCCAGTGAGAAATCAGTGAACTGAAAACCTCCTATGATTTCATGCATGCCTATTGATCAAACCTCAATAGCATATGTATACCTTTCTCTAGTTAGGCTATCTGCAGCACTCCCCAGTAACTGACTGAAAAAGCTGCTGGCTTCATTGCTGAATGCATTTACCCAGCCAGGGTTTGCTAGGATGTGGAAAACCTCTGGTGGAACACAAAGTATCTGGGCTGTAACAAGTGTAAGAAGACATTATAGACTTTTTTTTTAATTCCATTTTATCCATCTGATCATCTTTGGATATTGGAAGCTGGGGGGCAGAATGGTGAAGGGATCAGAAAAATGTGTAATAGAAAAAAGAAAAATGTGTAATGGATTTTTCCCCCCATTTAAAGGGTGAACAGTATGTTAGAATGAAATTTGGATCCAGCATGACTGTCATCATGCTTAGTTAATCTAGTAAGTTGAAGAGTTTTCTATAAGTAGAATTATAAAATAAAACATAAGTAGTGCCAGATATTTTACCTACACTTTAAAGAAAAAAGACATTAAGACAATGCAAAGTCTTTACTAGATTCCTAACTAAGTCTGTATCTGGACTCATTTACTCCAGAGTTCTGAAAATACTATCAATGATTCTGCCTTGCTGTGCCTGCAATTTATATAAGCCACCTGGCCTATTAAATCCACAAATACCTACATTACAGTAAAGATAGGATAGAAAAAGTCTTTTCAGCATCTTTGGAGTCTAGCACACTAGTCGAATTAACAGCAAAAGTTACATTTTTACTGTTTTTCATATTAATCGGTTATTTAGAACTCCCCTGCTGGGGAATATCATCATAGCAGCAACACCACTTCAATGAGGGAGTGCAAAGGTACCCTGGAGAATCAATTACGATGGAGGCCAGTGAAAAATTGTTATATTTTTCATTATTGTCTGGAGTTAGGAGGATAGTTTATGAGGTAGTAAGACCTGAACTATTTCCAGTGCTCTTAAAAGAAAATAGGATAGACTGTTGCTGAAATCAGACACAGTCAAAAGTCCTGATTTGGAAATTTTGCCTTTAGAGTCTCAAAAACCCAGATGCATTCTGTAGGACAATAGGTCAGGATATGATCATAGGTTATCATCCTAACACTAAGATAAAATTTCAGTTTCAGTCCAATTAGTCCAGAAACAAGCAGTCAGGAGGTAATGACTAATAGTGAAAAGTTCTAAGGTTTCACACCAGAAAGTAATTTGCCATAATATTAACTGAAGGAAAGAGCCAACCAAGATTTTTTGAATACTTAGGTTGTTGCAGCTCTATCTCATCTATTCAGAAATGTGTGTTTTGTAGTAGGGAAGCTTGCATTCATGGCTCTTCTTTGGATCATCCTCTTTTTTAGATGATAAGGACATTTTAATTGTCAAGAATACCAATGACACTTTCCCCCAGTGCAAAATTCATTTAAAGTAAGAGGAGAATAGAATTAAAAACTCCAGGTGAGCTGAAGAAATTTGGAATGAGTTGCAGAATATGGTAAGTAAAAATGACTTAAGGATATCTCAATCTTGGAAAATGTAAAATATTTAGTGCAATAAAATACTAGAAAATTACAAATACTTTTTCTAGCTCCTCATGCATATTGATTCTGTTTAATAATAAAAGTTCCTTAAACTAAAAGTTGATTTGTTTGTTTGTTTTTTGTTTTTGTTGTTGTTGTTGTTTTTGTTGTTCATAGTAACAGAGAGGCTGCCTGGTGTAGTGGGCAGAGAGAGCTGGTCTCAGTCAAGAAGCCCTGTATTCAAATCCTACCTATCCACATACTGACACTGTGATTCTAAGCACGGCACTTAACTTTTCAGGACCCCTGTCACAAATTTTCATCAGGAGGTCCCTAAGCAGATAAATTCTAGTTCAGATAAAAAAAAAAAAAACAGAAACAAAACAAAGGCAACAGTTACAGCAATATTTATCAAACCAGTTTCTCTGTTGTTGCTAAATGTTATTACTAAAGCTAATATTATGCTATTGACAGTGAAGTAATAAAGGAATACAAGATTTACAGCTAAATGAGACCTCAGAGATCTTTTATTCCACTACTTATGCTTCTCTTAAAGCCATAGCCTATTTTTTTCCAAAGAACTGGTTTGCCAGTTGAATGGCACAAAGTAATTTATCTAAACCAAATAGAAATTCTAAAATCATTCACCCCAATCAGTGTAACATACATACTTCAGGGGACTTGAGAGTAATTGCTATTATGTGGACTGAATCATTAAGATTAAGAACCTTTGGACTTAAACTGAAATTAAGAAAGAAAGGCAACATAATGACATGGTTAGAAATGAGTAATAATTCTAAGGTTGACCAATGAAGCCTTGTGGCTATTGTAATTGCTGCTTCAAGAAATTTTCCAGGAATGATATTGGGGAAGCTGACATCAATTTTCTCAACTGTTAGCTAAGAAGAAGCCAGATTCCAATAGATGTAGGTAAGTGGGGGAGGTGAGAAATAGAGGAAACAGGTGGAATGCCTTCAAATATCCTTAGTTGTCAAAAGGCTTAAGGATTTATTCTAACTAGACCCAAATGTTATTAGGCATAACCAGATCTCTCTGCTCTGGAAATCTGAATAGGAATGTCAAGTGATGAGAAATTTCCAAACTCAGGTTTCTTTTTCCCCTCCACTCATTCAATCTTTGTAGGCAATGCTTCAAAGTAATATCACTGCAATTAGTCATCTTGTTAAGTTAATGGTCATATTTCTTTGGGCATGTAGGATGACTTAATAGACATACCAGGCTGTAACTTTTTTCAGTTAGAACAGAGTAGGATTGATCTGATCTACAATAAGAACACACTGAAAATTTATTATTATTCCAATAAATATGGGGGTAGAAAATAATACTTACTGTTCACCAAGTTTTATAATGCAACACAATTTTCTGATTTTAAAGTTTTGCTACAATCAGTCCCATTGTAAATTTGGTATATGTGAAGAAGTGATGGTGTCTGTCCTAGCTCAGAGGTTCAGTTAATTTAAAGTATAAACTTTCTCATTCTCAACATTTATAATGTAGAAGGCTTATTAAAATATTTTTTGTTTAAGTGGTTGAATTCCTGTTATACATAATGCATACTATAGGTAAATTCCTTGATTGTTCATTATTCCATGAGTTATTATTTTGCATAATCTTTTCATGAAATGATTTATAGGCCATGCATGGACAGTACTAAGTCACTCCCTTGACTATTTGTATAATAATTTCAATTCCTTCTGAACATGATCAGAACTATATGAGTTATGCAAACTAGATATAAACAGATACCTCCCAGCAAGCCTGGGGCCTACCTTTTTTTCTTCATTGTTATCATTCTAAAGAGGCATCCAGTTCTGTCATATCTTATGTGGTCCCTTCATCTTAAGCTTATAATTGGTGGACACTCCAGATCTGATATGCTAAACTTATTATACCCTTAATTACTATCTACCTCTGCACAGACTCAATCTCATAAAAAGAAAGCAAGCACAAAAAACTTTGTTTAGAATTGTTAAGTTCCCCCAATTCAGTTGCTTCAGAAAAGATATTTATTAAATACCTACTATGTGCCAGGTACTCAACTAAGCACTTTTTAATATTATCTCATTTTATTCTCATAAAAGTCCATAAAGTAAAAGTGCGATTAGTATCCCCATTTTACAGTTGAGATAACTGAGGCAGACAGTGATTTTGTGATATTCCCAAAGTCACATAATTGGAAAGTATCTGAAAATGGATTTTAACTAAGGGTTTTGTGACTCCAGGCCCAGCACTCTACCCACTGTATCATCTACATGTTTTTGGTCTATATTTATACTCCTCTTTCCTTTTCTTTTGCCTAACACCTTATAGATAAATGTCCTAGACAAATTATGACTCATATTTGTGACCCCCTACTCCAACTACAGTTCATAGCAATTTATCTCATTGGTCCATATCCTAAAGGCCATCACCTCATATTTCATGAATCATTGCCATAGAAAGCCCATGAAGATGATGAACTGCATTTATTCCCTCCTCCCTGCCTCTGCCTCAATCTACTTCAATGCAGACAGATGTCCAGGAAGTATTCTTTGGGTACTTCTAGTAAGGAGACAGATTAAAAAGGCAAAAAATGCTTGTCAAACCCTAGCTACCTTTATCAATGCCTCTCTACCCATGCTCAAACTCTCCTAAATTCTCCTCCAAACAACTTTAAAATAACACCACAAACTAAATTCTAGAAAAACAGAAACAAACTAAAAGTTGGGTTAAAACAATTTTTCAGTCTGATATAACATAGGAGGTCATCAGGAAAATGTCTGTCTCACAATGGTGGTAATCAGGCCTGTACTTCAGTACAACACAAGTCACAGGAAGTTAGAAGCTTGGAGGCAGCTGTTTCAGCAGCAACAGCAATGGCTCTTGTAGCTCTCAGCTTACAAAGTATAAGGTTTTTGGAAAATTGACAGAAGGATATTATAAGGGACACTTTGCTGTCACTGGGTACAGGACCCAGTTGCATTTCTCATGCAAAATACCAGGATCCAATCACAGACTAAAGAGGAATACTAGTGCACTAACAAATGGAACGAGAAGGAAACAGGGGCCCTGGTCATAGTTCCTGGAAGGAAAAGAGTTCTTTCAGCCTCTCTTGGGGAGCAAGGGCAATAAGTACAGTTTCAGGGCAGATAAGGGTATTTGTCATTCCTCATAGACCATAGCACAGGCTAGGAAAGAAATGAGCACACCTCTCCTTGAATTATATCCCCTCAAAAGAACTGAAAATTTATAGGCCCTCAGAACTATCTCTGAAAGCAGCAGAAAGAAAGTTGAGCAAACAACAACAATAAAAAAGAACCTGACCATAGAAAGTTACTACGGTGATACAGAAAATCAAGACACAAACTCAGTAGAGTACAAGGGCAAAACAGCTACATATAAAGCTTCAAAAACAATGTGAAATGAGCATAGGCCACAAAAGGCTTTCTGGAAGAACTCAAAAAGGATTTTAAAATTTAAATGAAAGAGGTAGAGGAAATTTTGAGAAAATAAATGAGAGTGATACAAGATAAATATAAGACTAGAGAGAAACATAAAAAGGTTGTCAGGAAAGGGGTATAATAAAGGACTTAATAAGGTTTTTTATATACTATTTACTATTTACATTCCCACATGGAAAGATGATACTTGTAACTATTAAGGACTTTAAAATTATTAGGGAATTTATAAAAAGTATACATAAGCAAAGGGTACAGGTGTAAGTTGACTATAAAAGAATGATTTAAAAAATGAAATTAAGGAGTAAGAAATATTGATGCACTAGGAAGACAGGTAGAGGAGAGATAGAATGGGGAAATTTATGTCGCATAAAAGAGGCATAAAACAAAGAAGCTTTACAATAAATGTGAGGATGAGGGGTGCAAGGCATTCCTTGTACCTTACTCTCTTTGACATTGGATCAAAGATGGAACAATATCCACACTCATTTGGGTATTGAAATCTATTTTACCCTATAGTTAAATAGGAGGGGAAGGAGATACTCACTCATAAAATACGAGTGTAAAGTGGAATTGATGAAAAACATGAATATGACAATATATTATTCACAAGAAAAACACTTGAAACAGAAAGCAAAGATAAAGGGATAGAGCAGAATCTATTTATAGGTATTTAAAAGAAATCAGAGTAGCATGCCAAAGTTTACCATGTATCAGGGTATAAAAATGTCACAACTAAGTGAAGAAATAGTAAATGTATCCTTTTCATATCATAATGCATTAAAAATTACATTCAGTAAAGTCACATGGAATCACAGATGAAAAATTAAATAGAAACTAAATAATCTAATCCTAAAGAATGAATGGATCAAAAACAAATCACTGAAATAATCAATAAATGTATTAAAGAAAATAATAACAATTAGACAACATACCAAAATTTATATGATGTAGTCAAAGCAGTACTTAGGAAAAAAAAAATTATATATCTAAATGGTTATATCAATAAAATGTTATTGTTGATGTTGTGATTGTGGGCCCTTCATTTTTAAGAGGACTAATGACATCAAAAGGTGATATCTTGATTCATGTCTGAACTGGATTTTAGTGGGGCAGAGATGCACAAATCATCACTCTCAATTTTTCTTCTTGAGTTATAAAATTCCAATGGAAAGATAAAAATCTGCATAAATGGCAATTGTCCAGGATGCAGTGATTGACCTTGGTATTTTTGATGTCTCACTAACATCTGAGAGCTTTGCAATTCTTGCTTCAGTTCCCTTCATGGTCATTGGAACAAATTGTCCTCACCTACCCATTCCACCAGGGAAAGTCTTCACAGGATTGGATTAGCAATCACCCTAACTCAATGATGGGTTTGATAAATGACAGTTACTCTCAGACTGATTTAGCCTGTCTTCAAAGATAGTTTAACAGGCTGTGGATGCTATGCATGATAAAACATCTTGGCTCCACAGGTGAGAGCTAAGTGGAAAAGGTAGAAAAACATCCATGAAATAACATACAAAAGGAATTATATAATGTATAAATCATATATAAATATGTTCATAAATTAAGTAATAAATAGACCAATAATGGAGATAAAGAAGGTCAATGAATTAGACATGAAACTAAAAAAATAAAAAACTACATAAAGAACAAATTAAAAGTCCCCAAATAAACACCAAATAGAAAATTTTGTGTGTGGAAATTAATAATATTGAGTAAGAAAATCATTGAACTACTAAATAAAATTACATGCTAGTTTTATGAGGAAAAATATAAGGCAGTGGTTAATTCAATTTAAAAAAAAGAAAACTAAATTATCAGTATCAAAAATAAAAAAGGTGAATTCATGACAGATAAAGATGTCATTAAAACAAGTATTACAAGTTTTTTGTCCAATTGTGTGCAAATAAATCTAGCACCCTAATTAAATGAAAGAATATTTAAAAAAAAAAACATAAGTTGCCAAGATGTCAAAAAGAGGAAATGGAATGATAACAATAAGCCTATCTTAGAAAAAAAAATTGGGGATGCATCCAAGATGGCAGAGTAGAAGCAAGAAATTCCATGAGCTCTGCCACAACCACCTCCAATACCTATAAAATATGAATCTAAACAAATTTTAGAGCTACAGAACCCACGAAGTGAAAGAGAGAAACAAATCTCTCTCTGAAGCCAGCCTGGCAGGCTCACAGGAAGGGTCTATTGCACTGAGCTGGGAGCTAAGCACAATCCCACATGAGCCAATCTAAACCCAGGACTGCTCCTATCAGTGGCCCAGACTGGCCAGAACAGACTTCAGGAGAGTGAATCACTAGCAGCTGTGGTGGTTTCTAGACTTCCCAACTCATAAATACCAAAGAGAAAGTAAAAGGTTAGTGGGGAACTCTGTTGGAACTGGGTAATGGAAGAGCATGGTCCAGCCCCTATCCCCAGGGCCAGAGGTAGCAGAGATACATTGGCTGCAGCTGCTGGCATGTGGCTGCCTCTGAAGACTCCAGCCTGCAGATCATAGGGGGACCAGGCAGCCATTCATAGAGTAATAACTCTTGCTTTGACCTGCTTGGATTTGGATCTCTGTCTTGGGTGGTGGTTCTGGGGTGAGAAAGGCCAGTGTACCAAAGTTTGTGGTGGCTGTAGAGAGGGCGACCTCCTCAGGCCTCTGACAACATTTGTGAAAACCCCACAGAAATTTGGGACAAAGATTTCCACTCTAGAAGCAGAGTTTTACTGTGTAAAAGAGGTAAAAAGTCAAATAATTGGATGGCAAGATAAGCAAGCAGAGGAAGCACAATCAGACCAGGGAATCCTTTTTTTGGGGGGACAAAAAGGATTAACACATATTACCAGAAGAAGACAACAAAGGCAAAACACCTGCATCAAAAGCTTCCAAGAAAAAAATGAAGTGGTTACAGGCCATGGAAAAGCCCAAGAAGGATTTTGAAAATCAAGTAAGATAAGTGGAGGAAAAATTGGGAAGAGAAATGAGAATGATGAAAGAGAATCATGAAAATTGAGGCAACAGCCTGCTAAAGGAGACACAAAAATACTGAAGAAAATAACAGCTTAAAAATAGACTAACTCAAATGGCAAAAGAGGTCCGAAAAGCCTATGTGGAGAAGAATGCCTTAAAAAGATAAATTTGCCAGATGGAAAAGGAATTTCAAAAGCTCACTGAAGAGGATATACTTCAAAATTAGATTGAAGCAAGTGGAAAATAATGACTTTATGAGAAATCAAGATACTATAAAACAGATCCAAATAAATGAAAAAATAGAAGGCAATATGAAATATCTCCTTGGAAAAACCACTGACATGATTTTGAATAGAGATCCAGGAGAGATAATTTAAAAATTATTGAGCTACCTGCAAGTCATAATCAAAAATAGTTTAGAAATCATTCTTCAAGAAATTCTCTAGGAAAATTGCCCTGTTATCCTAGAACCAGAGGGCAAAATAGAAATGGAAAAATTCACTGATCACCTATTCAAAAAACACAGAAAAGAAAATTCTTAGAAATGTTATAGACAAAATCGAGGGTTCCCAAGTCAAGGAGAAAATATCACAAGCAGCCAGGAAGATGCAATTTGAGTATTGTGGAAATACAATCAGGATAACACAAAATCTAGCAGCTCCTACATTAAGACATTGAAGGGCTTGGAATATGATATTCTGAAGATCAAAGGAGCTTGGATTAAAACCAAGATTCACCTACCTAGCAAAACTGAGTATAATGCTTCAGGGAAAAATATGGTCATTCAATGAAATAGAGGACTTTCAAGTATTCTTGATGAAAAATCCAGAGCTGAACAGATAAATTGACTTTCATTTACAAGAAGCAAGAGAAGCATGAGAAGGAAAACAGGAAAAAGAAACTACAAGGAACTTATTAAAGTTGAACTATTTACATTCCCACATGGAAAAATGATAATTGTAACTCATGAGACTTTTCTCAGTATGAGGATAGTTGAAGGGAATATATATGTGTGTGTGTGTGTGTGTGTGTGTGTGTGTGTATGTATGTGTGTATATATATGTATATATACATATACATACATATGTGTTTATATAGGAGAGTCTATGTGTGTATAAATACATATGTGAATGTGTGTATATATGTGTACAGGTATACATAGAGGGCACAGGATCAGTTGCATAGGAAGGGATGATATTTTAAAAATAAAATTAAGAGGGGCGGCTAGGTGGCGCAGTGAATAGAGCACTGGCCCTGGAATCAGAAGGACCTGAGTTCAGAGCGGGCCTCCAACACTTAATCCGCACAAACAAAAACCTAGCCGTGTAACCTTGGGCAAGTTACTTAACCCCAATTGCCCTAAAGGGGCGGCTAGGTGGCGCAGTGAGTAAGAGTGCCGGCCTCGGAGTTTGGATGACCCGAGATCAGATCCGGCCTCAGAAAATGAGCACCCATGCATAAATCAAATGACTAGCCGTGTAACCTTGAGCAAGTTACTTAACCCCAATTGCTTTTAAAAAAAAATAAAAAAATAAAATAAAATTAAGAGATAAGAATGGAATATTATGGGAGAAGAAGATAGGGAGAGATAGAATAGGGTAAATTATTTCATATAAAAGAGGCAAGAGCAAACTGCTTCAATGGAAGGGAAGAACAGGAAGGGGAAAGAGAAGGGGCCAATTGTACTCTCATTGAATTTGGCTTAAGGAGGGAATAACATACACACTCAGTTGGGTATCTTGCCCTACAGGAAAGTAGGAGGGAAGGGAATTAGAGGGGAGATGATAGAAGGGAGGGCAGAGTTAGGGAGAGGCTAGTTTGAAGCATACACTTTTGAAAAGGGGCAGTTTCAGAGTAAAAAATAGAATAATTGGGAGGTTGGATATAATGGAGGGAAATACTGTTAGTCTTTCAGTATATATAATGGAAAGGTTTTGTGTAATTACACATGTACAGCATATATTGAATTGCTTATTTTCTCAGTGGGGATGCATGAGGAGGGAAGAAGGGAAAGAATCTGGAAGTCAAAGTTTTAAAACAAGGTGTTAAAATATATTTTTTCACCTTCAACTGGGATCTGGGATATAATATATACAGGCACTGGGGTATAGACATACATATTGCATTGCTAGAAAGTTAGGGAGGGCATAGGGGAGGATATAAGGGAGAGTAAATTGGGAGAAGGAACATTCAGTAGGCTTACTCTTTTGGGGTAGGGGTAGGGGAAAAATGGGGGGATTTGTACCTCAAAATCTTGTGGAAATGAATGTTAAAAACTAAAAAGAAAAAAAGACCAAAATAAAAAGAATAAGCAATTGATGATTTCCCTAACAAAAAAAAAATGTCCAGAAACTGATGGATTCACAAGTGAATTCTATCAAACATTTAAGGAACTGTTCGTTAATTCAATACTATATAAACTATTTAAAAAAAAAATAAGTAAAGAAGTAGTCCTACCAAATTCCTTTTACGACACAAATATGGTGCTGATACCAAAACAAGAAAAATAAAATAGAGGAAGATAACTATAGGCCAATTCCCTAATGAATATTGATTTAATAATTTAAAGTAAAATATTATCTAGATGATTACAGAAATACATCACAAGAATCATACACTATGAAAAGTTAGGATTTATAACAGAAATATAGGGTGATTTCAGTGTTAGGAATGCCATCACCATAATTGGTCATACGAGTTACAAAGCCAAGAGAAATGATATGTTTGGGGTGACTAGATAGCACAGTAAATAGAGCGCATCAGCCCTGGAGTCATGAAGACCTGAGTTCAAATTGGCCTTAGATACTTAATACTTACTAGCCATGTGAACTTGGGCAAGTTACTTAACCCCAATTGCCCTACCCTCCCCCTCCAAAAAGCAAAATAAAACAAAACAAAAAGACAAATCATATGATCATCACAATAGATTCAAAAAAGGCTTCTGACAAAATACAGCATCCATTCCTATAAAAAACACTACAAAAAAGAGAAATAAATGGAGTTTTCCTTAAAAGGATAAGTAGTATCTATCTAAAAATATTAATATTTTTCAAGAAATTGGAGTCAGAATAGGCAATGAGGAAATAAAGCTATGACTCTTTGCACATGATATAATGGTATACTTGGAGGAACCTCAAAAATCAACTGAAAAATAAAACCTATTGAAAATAGTTTAAAAATTCAGCAAAATTTTGTGATATAAAATAATTATTTCTAAATATTACTAACAAAATTTAGCAGGAAGAGATATAAAGCAAAATTGCATTTAAAATTACTATACACAATATACAATACTTGAGAGTCTCCCTGTCACAACAAACTTAGGGACTATATGAATATCATTATAAAAACCTTTCACATAAATAAAGTCAGATTTAAACAACTGAAGCAATGTAACTTGCTCATGGGTTAGCTAAGCCAATTTAATGAAAATGACAATTCGATGTAAATTAATTTACTTATTCAGTTCTATACCAACAAAACAAACAAAAAAGGATTTTTAGAGCTAGAAAAAAATAAGTAAAAAATTCATCTTGAAGAAAAGAAAGTCAAGAATATCAAAGGAATCAATGAAAAAAAAAACAAATGTGAAGAATGGTGGGGCAGCAGTAATGGATCTCAGAATGTATTACAAAGCAGTAATCATCAAAACAACCTGGTACTTGCTATGAAATATGAAACAGGTAATGAGGATGAAATTAAACAATTACAAGGTGCAATTTTGCCCAATTATATCCCAGTTAATGTAACAATCTAAAGTGAAATGGAAGAATATTTACAAAAATACAAATTGCCTACATGAGCAAAACAGGAAATAAAATATTTAAATAGACCTATTAGAATAAGAAATTGAACAGATCATAAATGAGCTTCCTAAGGGAGGGGGAAGCATCAGGAATAGATGGATTTAAAAGTGAAGTTTATTAAATATTTAAAGACCAACTCATTCTAATATTAAATAAGTCATTTAGAAAAATAGGCAAAGAAGATATCCTATTGAACTCCTTTTATGAAACTAATATATTATTGATAATATATGAATATAAACCAGGAAAAATAAAAACAAAGAAAATTTTCAACCAATTTCATTTATGAACATTGATGAAAAAATCCTAAAATCTAATTGGAAATCAAAAAGTCAAGAATATTAAGGAAATAAAGAAAACATGTAAATGAAGAAGGTTTAACAGTATCAGCCCATTAGTTATATTATAAGGAATTAATTATTTTAAGTAGTTAAATGGTTTTATTTTTTATTTTTGTTTTTCACATTCACTTCTGTAAAATTATGTTCCAAATTTTCTCCCCATCTCTACCCACCCCTACACCAAGATGACATGTGACATGTAAAGAAAAATTAAAGACAATAAGAGAAATCATAGGAAAGAAGTGAGAGACAGAGAGAGAGAGAGAGAGAGAGAGAGAGAGAGAGAGAGAGAGAGAGGGAGAGAGAACAAATAATATGTTTGGATCTGCATTTAGATTCCAAATTTCTTTTTCTGGATGGGGATAGCATTATCATAATCAGGCTTTTTGAGTTTTATTAGATCAAAAAAGCCACAATCAAAGAAATAACATAGAAATCACCCTTCAAGAAATTCTCAAGGAAAATTGCCCTGATGTTTTAGATCCAGAGGGCAAAATAGAGGTTGAAAGAATACACCAATCACCTCCTGAAAAAGATCCTAAAAAGAAAACTCTCAGGAATATTATAGCTAGGTTCCAGAATCAACAGATCTAGGAGAAAATACTACAAGCAGCCAGGAAGAAGCAATTTCAATATTGTGGAAACACAATCAGAATAGCCCAGGACCTGGCAGCTTCTAAACTGAGGGATGGAAGGGCATGGAATACGATATTCCAGAGGGCAAATGAACTGGGACTGAAACCAAGGGTCACCTAACCAGCAAAACTGAGTATTTTGTTTCAGGGAAAATATGGTCATTCAGTGGAATAGAGGACTTTCAAGCATTCTTGAGGAACAAACCAGAGTTGAATAGAAATTTTCACATCCAGATACAAAAAGCAAGAGATGTCGGAGAAGGTAATCAGGGAAAAGAAATCAAAAGGAACTTATCAAAGTTGACCTATTTACATTCCTACAGGGAAAAACAATAATTGTGACTGATGAAACCTTTCTCAGTATGAAAATAATGGAAGAAGGGTGTATGGCCATATGAATTCATATGTGAATGTGTGTATATATATGTTTACAGTTATACATGGAGAGAGGGCATAGGTTGAATTTGTTGGGAAGGAATGATACTTAAAGGGTGAAATTATGACGTGAGAGAGGAAAGTGGCAAGAAGAGATGGGGAGAAATAGGGAAGGGTAAATTATCTCATGTAGAAGAAGCAAGGGGAAATGGCTGCAGGGGAGGGGAAGAATAGTAAGGCAAAAAGGCAAAACCATATTCTCATTGAAATTGGTTCTGGGAGAGAATGACATACATACTCAATGGGATACCTCAACCTGCAGCATAACATGGGGAAGGGGCATGAGAGGAGAGATGATGGATGGGAGGGCATTATTGCAGGGAGGGGAGGTTGGAAGTACCCACTATAGAAGAGGGACAGGTTCAAGTAGGGAATGGACCAGGTGGGGGGTGGGATAGGTGGGAGGGAATTATAAGCAGCCTTGTCCAATATATCTACTATGGTAATATTTTCCATAGCTATACATGTACAACACATACTGAATTACATCTTCCAAGAGGGCATGGGTGGCAAGGGAGGAAGGGAATGGATCTGAAATTCGAGGTCTTAAAATTAAATGTTTCAAATATACATAAATACTATTATCAATACTCTTTTGCACATAATTGGGAGATACAATGTGCAGGCATTGGGGCACAGAGATTCACCTTGCTCTAATGGAAAAGTCGAAGGGGGTATGGAAGAAGATATGGGAGAGAGCAGATTGGAGGAAGAGATATCTTGTGGGACTGCTATTCTGAGATGGTGCATACTATAAAAAACAGGGAAAAAAATTGTAACTCAAAATCTGGTGGAAATGAATGATGTAAACCAGAAGTTAATAAAGCATTTGTTTAATTGAGAAAAAAAAGGATAATGGAACATAAGGGTAAAAAATGTAGAGGAACAAAGGCTTGTGTGTTATCATAAAAGATTAAAAAATTGAGAATATAGAATGGAAACATAAAACTTTTGCACAGCAAAATAAAAAGTGTAACCAAGATATTAAGAGAAATTTGTTTACAGAAAAAAAAAAACAAAACTTTGCACTAAAAATTTCTAGGGAATGGATGAATGAAGAAACATTAAACAATTATTAAACACCTTATGTGTGCAAAGAACTGTGATAAACACTGCAGATTAAAAAAAAAAGAATATTAAGAGAGTTCCTTTTTCAGAGTTCCCATTGTAACAGTGACAGATAATACAAGTAGGAAGTTTTGAGCTGCAAAGCTGATGAAAAAGTTCCATAGATATTAGGATATAAAAATAATAACAGCTAACATTTATATGACATTTACATTATTATAGGGAGCCAATTTGAGGTAGCTTGAGCATACCTCTGAATGGGACTCCTATACAAATTCTAGGATAATATAACACAGGCCACCTATATACTTTCCACACAGTGGGAAGACAGGATAGTACACTCTTAATAGAGCTGCACATTGGTTCCACATTCCTCAGAAAACTTTTGACACTATACTAGCAAAGTTATTACACTGTTTACAATATTTAATCCAGAAACATTTCCAATGTTATCAAAGTAAAATATATCTTTCTATCAATCTAAATATGTACATATATACATAAAATACTAATTGGGGCATTTTTGCAGTAGCAAAGGACTGGAAACTAAATCGGTACGAAGTCAGTTCAGTCATGTCTGACTTTTCATGATTCCATTTGAGATTTTCTTGGCAAATATACTGAAATAGTTTGATATTTCCTTCTATAGCTCATGTTACAGATAAGAAAATTGAGGCAAATGGGTTAAGTGACTTGTCTAAGATCACACAGATAAATGTCCGAGGCCAGGTTTGAACTCAGGTCTTCCTGACTCCAAGTCTGGTGCTATATTCACTATGTAACCCAGCTGCCTCAGAAACAAAGCAGTTGAATTCAATTGAAGAATCATGGAGAAAATTATGACTATCATAGTATATTAACACAATAATGTAATAGGAAACTACAAATATAAAAAATTCCAAATATCTGGAAGTGTGCATACACTGATGCCAAACTAATTAGACAAAATGAGAGAAAAATATACAAAATTATTAAAATAATTAAAAGGAAAATAACATTAAATTTTATTAGAACTCACATTTATTCAACACCCATCTTGGCTATAATTAACTCATGAGGACAATAAGATATGGAATAAAACAAACACATGACTAATATGTTGCTTTATTTTCTTTTTTATTATATAATTTGTTTATTTTCAATTTTCAACATTCACTTTTACAAGATACTGAATTTTAAATTTCCTCGACATCTCTCCCCTTTCACCACCTCAGGACAGCATGCACCCTGGCCACCCATTCCCCTAATCTGCCCTCCCTTCTATCAACACCCTCTACTCCTTCTCCCATAGTTCTCCCCTCTATTTTCCTGTAGGGCAAGATAGATTTCTATACGTCATTGACTGTCCATCTTATGTCCCAGTTGCATGAAAAAACAATTTTTAACATTCCTTTTTGAAGCTTTGAGTTCCACATTTTCTTCCTTCCTCCCTCCCTACTCACTGTCATTGAGAAAGCAAGGAATTTGATATAGGTCATACATGTATAGCCATGCAAAACACTTCCATGATAGTCATGTCACAAAAGAATAACCACATTTACATATATCCTGTACTGTGCACCATTTATTCCATTCTCTTCCATGACCTGTCCCCCAACAAAAGTGTTTGCTTCTGATTACCCCTTCCCCCAATCTGCTGTCCTTTCTATTATGCCCCCTCCCTTATCCCCTTTCCCTTGCTTTCTTGTAGAGTAAAATAGATTTCCAATACCCAATTGTGTATTATTACCTATTTAAGCCAAACCTGATGAAAGTAAGGCTCACTTATTCCTTCTCACCTCCCCCTCTATCCCTCCATTGTAAAATCTCCTTCATGTCTCTTTTATGTAAGATGATTTTCTCCATTCCACCTCTTCCTTTTCTCTTTCTCCCAGTACATTTCTCCCAACACTTAATTTTAATGTGTAGGTATCCTCCCTACATATACAGCTCCCCTGTGAACTATATCCATATCCATATCCATATCCATATCTATATCTATATCTACATCTATATCTATATCCATATCTATATCTATGTCTATTTCTATATCAATAACTCTATCCATATATCTACATTATCTATATGTATATCCTTCTATATCATCTATATACACATATATATATATCTACAAATACATGTACACATATGAATATTAAACTGACCCATCAATAAATATATACATACATACCCATATAATTATACACATACATAGTCATGTATATACACATAGGCATGCACAAATATATATATATAACACATATATACATACATATGTGTGCATGTCTATTTATGCACATATGCCCATATGGATATCTTAATGGCTACATACATATACACATAGGCATATATATATATATATATATGTGTGTGTGTGTGTGTGTGTGTGTATGTGTGTGTGTGTGTGTGTATACATATGACCATATGGATATCTAAATGTCTACATACATACACACATAAGTGTATGCCACACATATCCCTTGTAACTACCCTAATACTGAAAAAGGTCTCATGAGTTACAAGTATCATATTTTCATGCAAGAATGTAAGTAGTTTAACCTTAATGAGTCCCTTCTGACTTCTCTTTCCTGTTTACATTTTCATATTTCTCTTGATTCTTGTATTTGCAAGTCAAATCTACTCCACTCTAGTCTTTTTTTTTTTAATATTTGAAACATTTAATGTTAAGACCTCGAATTTCAGATCCATTTCCTCCCTCCCTTGTCACCCATTCCCTCTGGGGAGATAAGTAATTCAGTATATGTTGTACATGTCTAGCTATGCAAAACATTATCATAGTAGATATATTGTACAAGGCTGCTTATAATTCCCTCCCACTCATCCCACCCCCCACCTGGTCCATTCCCTACATGATCCTGTCCCTCTTCTATAGTGGGCAATTCCAACCTCCCCTCCCCCCAAGGATGCCCTCCCATTCATCATCCCTCCTCTCATCCCCCTTCCCCCTATTATGCTGCAGGTTGAGATATCCCATTTAGCATGTATGTCATTCTCTCCCTGAACAAAATTCAACGAGAATGTGGTTTTGCCTTTTTTGCCTTCCTATTCTTCCCCTCCCTTGCAACCACTTCCCCTTGCTTCTTCTGCATGAGATAGTTTACCCTACCCAGTCTCTCCCCATCTCTTCTTGCCACTTTCCTCTCTCACCTCATAATTTCATCCCTTGAGTATTCTCCCTTCCCAACAAATTCAACATATGCCCTCTCTCCATATATAACTGTAAACATATACACACACATTCACATATGTATTCATATCACCATACACCCTTCTTCCATTATTTTCATAGTGAGAAAGATATCATCAGTCACAGTTATTGCTTTTCCATATAGGAATGTAAATATGTTAACTTTGATAAGTTCCTTTTGATTTCTTTTCCCTGATTACCTTCTCAGGCATCTCTTCCTTCTTGTGTCTGGATGTCAAATTTTCTATTCAATTATGGTTTTTTCCTCAAGAATGCTTGAAAGTCCTCTATTCCACTGAATGACCATAATTTCCCCTGAAATAAAATACTCAGTTTTGCTGTGTAGGTGACCCTTGGGTTCATTCCCAGTTCTTTTGCCCTCTGGAATATCATATTCCATGCCCTTCTATCCCTCAGTGTAGAAGTTGCCAGGTCCTGGGCTATTCTGATTGTGTTTCCACAATATTGAAATTGTTTCTTCCTGGTTGCCTGTAGTATTTTCTCCTTGATCTGGGGATTCTGGAACCTGGCTATAATATTCCTTGGAGTTTTCTTTTTGGGATCTTTTTCAGGAGGTGATCGTTGAATTCTTTCAACCTCTATTTTGCCCTCTGGATCTAAAACATCAGGGCAATTTTCCTTGAGAATTTCTTGAAGGGTGATTTCTAGGTTCTTTCTTTGATCATGGCTTTTGGGTAGTCCAATACTTTTTAAATTGTCTCTCCTGGATCTATTTTCCAGGTCAGTGGTTTTTCCCATGAGGTATTTCACATTGGCTTCTAATCTTTCATTTGTTTGGATCTGCTTAACAGCATCTTGATTTCTCATAAAGTCATTAGCTTCCATTTGCTCCAATCTAACTCTGAAGGAATGAATCTCCTCAGTGAACTTTTGAGATTCTTTTTCCATCTAGCAAATTCTTCTATTTAAGGCATTCTTCTCCTCATTGCCCTTTTGGTCCTCCTTTGCCATTTGAGTTAGTTTATTTTTTTAAGGTGTTGTTTTCTTCAGTCAGGCTGTTGATCCTCATTTCATACTTTTCCTGCATCCTTCTTATTTCTCTTCCCAATTTTTCCTCCACTTCTCTTATTTGATTTTTGAAGTCCTTCTTAAGGTCCTCTATGGCCTGCAACCCTCTCATGTTTTCCCCTGGGACTTTTGGAGCAGGACTTCTGACCTCACAGTCCTTTTCCCACTCTATGACCCCAAAATAGGAGTCTAGGGTTGCATTTTTCTGTTTCCTTTGCCTTGGCATGATGCCACTTAATTACTTGACTTTTGGGCTTGTTGCCACACTATGGCTTTAAGGCCAGAGAGAGGAATTTTCGTCCTGAACGTGTGGGGGGCAACTTCCGTTTCTGGCAAGCTGTAAACCCACCCACGACTTCCACCCTAGATCACAATCCAGATCCAGGGAGGTTAAAGCAAGAGCAATTACCCCCCAAGCCTGATCGCTGGATCTCCCTACAAATTCGCAGGCCAGGAGCTGGAGCTGCCTCTGAAAACTACAAAATGGTGTGTCTCCTCAGCGGCTTCTAGCCCCCAGGGGAGGGAGCTGATGCATTCCCCAAATACTGGTCCCAAAGTCCATAGGACACTAACCTCTTACTTTGTCCTAGGCATGTCTATGTTGATAATTCTGGAGTCGCCACATCTACTGGTGTTCTGGGGTATTTCCAGCTGCTGACCCTGCCACCCAGGGGCTAAAACCTCGGCTCACACGGACCTGGGCTCCACTCGGCTCGGCTCCCCGCTCTCTGCATGCTGCCAGCTCCCAGAGTTATGTGCTGGTCCTTCCTGCAGGGCTGCTGGGCTCTCCTCAGCTGGAGATTAGCTTCTCTGTGTCATTCTGTGGGTGCTGGGGCTCCAGAAGTTGTTCAGAGACCCCTTTTACATAGTTTGGGGGTAATCTGGGGGCAGAGTGGCTTGGATGAGCTGTTTCTACTCCGCCATCTTGGCTCCACCCACTCCGGTCTTTTCAACAAGAATGCTTGGAAGTTCTATATTTTGTTGAAATTCCAGTTTTTTCATAGAAATATTATACTCAGGTTTCCTGCGTAGGTGATTCTTCGTTTTAGTCGCACCTCTTTAGACCTCTGAAATATCATATACCAAGCCCTTTGGTCCCTCAGTGTAGAAGCTGCTAAATCCTGTGTTATCCTGATTATGTTTACCCAATACATGAGTTGTTTCTTTCTGCCTGCATGTAATATTTTCTTCTTGACTTGGTGAACTCTGGAATTTGGCTACAATATTCCCAGTACTTTTCCTTTTGGAATCAATCAGGAACTAATTTGTGGATTCTTTCTATTTCTATTTTACCCTCTAACTCTAGAATATCAGTGTAGTTTTGCTTGATAATTTTTTGAAAAATTATGTGTAGGCTCCCTTTATGATCATGGTTTTCACTTAAACCAATAATGTGTTAAATTATCTCTCCTGGACCTATTTTCCAGGTCAGTTGTTTTTCCAATGAGATATTTTACATTGTCATTTTTTTTTCATTCTTTTGGATCTATTTTTATATCTTTATTTCTCATAAGGTCATAATCTTCCATCTGGCCCCACTGAAGTTTTAAAGGAATTATTTTCTTCTGTCAGCTTTTGGACCTGTTTTTCATTTGACCAATTCTACATTTTAAGGCATTCTTCTCCTCATTCACCTCTTTTGCCATTTGGTTTATTTTTAAAGGCATCATATTCTTCAGCATTTTTTCTGGGTCTCTTTAGCAAGCTGGTGACTTATTTTTTAACGATTTAGTAGTATCATTCTCATTTCTCTTCCCAACTTTTTCCCTACTTTTTTTACTTAATTTTCTTTTCTTTTCTTTCTTTTTCTTTTTTTGTGGAGGGAGGAAGGCAAGGCAATTAGGAGTGAGTGACTTGCTCAAGGTCACACAGTGAGTATATCAAGTGTCTGATACTGGATTTGAACTAGGGTCCTCCTGATTTCAGGGCCAGTGCTATATTCAGTACACCACCTAGTTGCACCTATGCAATTTTCAAAATCCTTTTTGAGCTCTTTCATGGCCTGAGATAATTTTATATTTTTCTTGGAGGCTTTGGATGTAGGAGCCTTGATCTTGCTGTCTTCTTCTATTTGTATGCTCTGATCTTCCTTGTCACCAAGGAACTAAGAAAATACCTTTTCATCAGGAAAGTAACATTCTATAGTCTTATTTTTTCCTGTTTGATCATTTTCCCAGCCACTTACTTGACTTTTGAGCTTTGTTAAGTGGAGAGTGTACTGCCTTAATTTCAGGAATTTTTTGCAGCTATTTTCAGAGCTATCCCTAGGGACCTGTAAATTCTCAGTTATTCATAGTGCCATGGTCAAAGGAGAGGTTTTTCTCTTTTCCTGGCCTGAAATCTGGCTTGTGAGCATCCCAAAGCCCTCTTTTCTGCACTGCAAATGTGAGGAGACTTCCTTCTTCACAGACACCACAATCTCCACTATTCTAGCACTCCTCCTCACCCCAAGACTTCCAACTCAGGACTGCAGCCCAGATCACATACTAGATTCTTCTACCATCTGTAGAACATGAGCCCCAGAAGCAGTTGCTGCCTCTGCCCTAGTGCTGGGCCTAGAACAAATTCCTCTCTCAGCCAAGTCAGAGAACTTTCCCACTGATCTTTGAAGCTGTCTTTCGTGTTTATGGTTGAGAAGTCTGGAAACCACTGCAGCTGCCAGTGATTTAGTGCCTTCACGTCTGCCCCAGTCCTGTCTGTGTTGGTGTGTCCCACCCTAAGCTGTTCTCCACGATAAGCCCAGTGTAATAGACCCTTCCTGCTGGCTTTTCATATTGTCTTGGACTGGGAATATGTATCACCCTGACATTTTGTGGCTTATGCTGTTCTAGAATCCATTTAGAGTATTTTTTATGTGTATTTGGAGCAGTTTGGCAGGAGACTCAAGCAGGTCACTGCTTCTATGCTGCCATCTTAACTCCACAACCCTTGCTTTGTTTTCTTTTCTTTAAATTCCTTAGTACATGTGGTGATTTTGTTTTGAGTTATTGGGCTATTGAGAAACAACAATGATTTTTATTTTTAAAGAGTCATTGTAAGGTGTTGTTTTAATAGAACTCAGGATCAGCAAATTCAGGTATATGTAAGAGAATCTGAAGTACCTGGTGAGAGCTATAAAGACTTAGAAAGATTTATGGCCACTGCTTATAACACTTATACATCAGGGTATACATCCATGTCTTACGTTAGAAATATGTGAACAAGATTGTTTCCTGGGCTCAAATATTTGACAGAGGAGGAGGGATTATCTTAGCGCCATCTGAGACTTATCAGACTGATATAAGGAAGTCAAAATTAAAAGCAGGTGTCCTCTAGACATCATTTTCTATATTATCATTCAGATTTCTAAGCAATACCCAATGCTAGTGAATCATGTGGGAAAGAATGTTAGCACAAAGTAACTCTGAAAATGCAGTTTTAGGAATAATGAAGTCATGAATAAAAACTTAAAGCATTGGGGGTGGGTGTAGAAGAGGTTTTTGTTTGACTCTGTGTGTGTGTGTGTGTGTGTGTGTGTGTGTGTGTGTGTGTGTGTATGTTTAAATCACTGCTGCTAATTGAAGCAAAGGTCTTGAGTAGAGAAAAAAAGGATGCAGAAAGGAAATGCTGTTTGGATTTCACTTGCGATTTCTTTTCTCTTGATCTATGTTGTATCAGTCACAAACAACTAAAATTACAGAAAGTTAGCAGCTAATTCAAATACATGTCAGAAAACAGGATTTGAATATCCAGATTAGGCTTCAGATATAATAACAGGCATTTAGTCAAAGGTTAGGTGTATGTTCATTGGGCTTTGAAAAAAAAAATATATATATATAAACACATACACACACACACATATATAACTTTCTCTTTCTATCTATATCAATTTATGTCTGGAAACCTGCAGAAGTGCTAAAGATGGCAATCAACTGAAAATGTAATAGTAGGGGAATACTACCTATATATGACTGCTACATTAGATAAAATAGAGAGACAGAGGTAAATTATTTGAAAAAGAAAATCAGTAGAAATATCTAGTAATTCACAAGGTAAAACATTCAAGAAGAAAAGAGATGTAGCCACATATATTTAATATAAATCCATAGAGAATGGGGAACAAAAAAAATATCCTAGATATGAGATGTAGCAATGAAATTTGATCAGATGGTCCTCAACCCAGGAACGTGGAAAGGAAAAAAAAATTACATGGTGTTATGGAAAGAAAACTGTATGTGATTTTTTTAACAAATGCGTTATTAAATTCTGGTTTACATCATTCATTTCCACCAGATTTTGAGTTACAATTTTTCCCCATTTTCGCCTACCCACCACCCCAGAATAGCAGTCCCAAAAGATATCCCCTCATCCAATCTGTTCTCTCCCATATCTTCTCCCATACCCCCTTCAACTTGCCATTAGGGCAAGGTGAATCTCTGTGCCCCAATGCCTGTACATCTTATATCCCAATTACATGGAAAAGATTATTTATAATAGTATTCATATATATTTGAAACATTTAATTTAAAACTTTGAATTCCAGAGCCATTCCCTTCCTCCTTTGTCACCCACTCCGCCTGGGAAGATAAGCAATTCAGTATGTGTTATACATGTATAGCTATGCAAACCATTACCATAGTAGATATGTAGTAAAAGACTGCTTATATTTCCCTCCCAACCATCCCACCCCCCACCTGGTCCATTCCCTACTTTGATCCTGTTCCTCTTTGAAAGTGGGTACCTCCAACTTCCCCAGCATGCCCTCTCCTCCATCATCCCCCCTCTCATCCCCCTTCCCCTTACTGTCTTGTAGGGTGAGATATCCCATTTAGTATGTATTTCATTCTCATCCTGAGCCAAATTCAATGAGAATATGGTTTTGCCTTTTTGCCTTCCTGTTCTTGCCCTCCCTTTCAACCACTTCCCCTTGCCTCTTCTACATGGGATAGTTTACCCTACCCTGTCTCTCCTCATCTCCTCTTGCCACATTCCTCTCTCACCTCTCAAATTCACCCCCTAAGTATCATCCTTTCCCACCAAATACAATCTGTGCCCTCTATCCATGTATACATGTAAACATATATACACCCACTCACATATGTATTCATTTGCCCATATACCCTTCTTCAATTATTTTCATACTGAGAAACGTTTCATCAGTCACAATTATTGTTTTTCCATGTAGGAATATAAATAGTTCAACTTTCTCAAGCATCTCTTATTTCTTGTGTCTGAATGTCAAATTTTCTATTCAACTCTGATTTTTTCTTCAAGAATGCTTGAAACACCTCTATTCCACTGAATGACCAAATTTTCCCTTGAAAGAAAATACTCAGTTTTGCTGGGTATGGGGTTCTTAGTTTTCGTCCCAGCTCCTTTGCCCTCTGGAATATCATATTCCATGCCCTCTGAGCCCTCAGTGTAGAAACTGCCAGGTCCTGAGCTATTATGATTGTGTTTCCACAATATTGAAATTGTTTCTTCCTGGCTGCCTGCAGTATTTTCTCCTTAATCTGGGAATTCTGGAACCTGGCTACAATATTCCTGGGAGTTTTCTTTTTGGGATCTTTTATAGGAGGATTCTTTCAACCTCTATTTTGCCCTCTGGGTCTAAAATATCAGGGCAATTTTCCTTGAGAATTTATTGAAGGATGATTTCTAGGTTCTTTGATCATGGCTTTCAGGTAGTCCAATAACTTTTAAATTATGTCTCCTTGATCTATTTTCCAGGTGAGTGATTTTTCCCATGAGATATTTCACATTGCCTTCTCTTCTTTCAATTGCTTGGATCTGTTTAACAGCATCTTGATTTAACATAAAGTCATTAGCTTCCATTTGCTCCAGTCTAACTCTGAAGGAATGAATCTCCTCAGTGAGCTTTTGAGATTCTTTTTCCTTATGGCAAAGTCAGCTTTTTAAAGCATTCTTCTCCTCATTGCCCTTTTGAGCCTCCTTTGCCATTTGACTTAGTCTATTTTTAAGGTTTTATTTTCCTTAGTCAGGCTGTTGATACTTATTTCATACTTTTCCTGCATCCTTCTCATTTCTCTTCCCAATTTCTCCTCCACTTCTCTTATTTGGTTTTTAAAATCCTTCTTAAGGATTTTTATCCTTTTTGACCTGTAACCCACTCAGATTTTCATTTGGGACTTTTGGTGCAGAATTTCTGACCTCATGGTCCTCCTGCTGTCCCATGCTTTGATCCTCTTTTCCCCCAAAATAGGAGTCTAATGTTGATTTTTTTCTCTTTATTTTGTTTCCTTTGCCTAGGCATGTTGCCACTTAATTACTTGGCTTTGGGGCTTGTTGCCACAGAAGCACTCTGGCACCAGACTGGTGAACTTCCATCCCAAACATTGGGGTCTTCTCAACTTCCAGAGGTATTTGTTGAGTGGCCTCTGTGAAGCCTCCATATGCTCTGGCAAGGTGGACACATACCCCAAGACCTCCACCCGAGATCACAATCCAGATCCAGGGAGTTTAAAGCAAGAGTGATTACCCCAGACTGATTGCTGGATCCTTCTGTAGTTCCCAGTCCAGGAGCTGAAGCTGCAACTGAAGCTGCAAAATGGTGGCTGTGCAGAAGCTACTCAGTGGCTTCTCACCCCCAGGGGAAGAATCTTACTCCCTCCCAAATACTCATCCTAAAGTCCATAGGGCACTAACCTCTCAATTTTTCCTAGGTATATATGTGTTGATAATTCTGGAATCACCACAGCTTCTGGTGTTCTGGGGCCCCTCCTGCTGGCTGCTGGCCTGGCCACCCTGGGGCTAAAACCGCGACTCACAGGGGCCTGGGTTTGGCTCCCAGAGTGCTGCCCTGTCAGCTCCCAGAGTGCTGTGCTTTCCACTACCAGAGCTCTGTACTGGCTGCTCCCTGCAGGGCTTCCTGGGCTGTCCTCAGAGGGAGGTTAGCTTCCATGTGTCCTGCTGGAGCTACAGAAGTTGTTCAGAGTCCCCTTTTACATGATTTTGAAGTGGTGTGGGTTGGAGCACTGTGGAAGTGCTGTTCCTACTCTGCTATCTTGGCTCTGCCCTCCTGGACGTGAAATTAAAGGAGGAGAGTTCAGATTCCTCTTATATAACTAACTGTGCTCTGGGATTGAGTTTCCTCCTCTGGAAAATGAGGAGGTCAAACTAGGTGATGTTTCTAACTTTTTACATTTATTATCTATATTGTCAATACAATATTCAAAAGGAATATAGTTTGAAAAATGATGCTGGAATAACCTTATATATCAAGAAGGTGTACTCCTCTGAAGAAATCCAAGAAATACAGGAAAGAAATGACATGAACATAAAGCATTTGGATGTAAATCAATGGTGACAGAAATAGAAATTATATTGGCATGAGAAAATTCTACAAATCTCCTGCCTAGAATGACAAAAAGGATCATGTGTTCCAGAAGTCGCTCCTAAAGCTGATGTAAAGGCAAGACATTCTAATGAAGATGGGTATTAACTAACCAGACATTCATTAACTTTATTTGTCTGCTTTTTACTTACCTTGATGATCAACCCTGACCCTTCAAAATATGACCTAAATCTGACCTGCCAAAAGAGGAGTAGGTTTTTAACATTGACAAGTAGGGTGCTGAATTATTTGTGTCAGTGATAAACTAGGGGAAAAAGGAGGGTACCATGTAGATTAGATTTTGGGAAGTGAATTTTAACATTCAGAGGAAGAGCAGAGAGGCTCCAATAATCAAAAATTCAATAATGGATATCATCTCAAGATTAAATTTTTAGCAATAGACATTATTTTAATTTTAAAAAGTAAAAAAGCAACTATTTAAATAGATAAATAGTAGCTTGATGGAAAATTCAACAAAAAAAAATCAACAAAACACTAAGATTTTGAAAGATGCATAGAAACTATTGAAACAAGTAGAGGTGAATAAGGATAAATACAAAACGGTGAAGTGACAATGTAAATTCGTCAGAAGTGTGTGAAAGTTTGAAAAAACTGGAGCATGTGGTGAATTCAAAGGATATCCACAAATTACTTTTTTTTTAAAGAATGTAATTAGTAAGTATTGCTGCGGTGGCCAGTGCCTGTATCCTCCTCAGACTTCTTCCCAATCAGTCAGTCAATAAGTATTGATTAAGGAATATTGATTAAGGACTTCCTGCATTCTGGGCACTGTACTAAATTCTGAGGTTACAAAGAAAGACAAAACAAGTCCCTGCTCTTAAGGAGCTAACACTTTAATGTGGAAGAGGAAAAGGCTCACATACTACATCATCTTTTCTTGCTAGTTCCAGCTCACAACTAGACTTTCTCTGCTAGTCCCTCCTCGTTCCTCCTTCCTTCCCTGCTCCTCTCTCTCTCTTCCTCCTGAGACAGGGAGAAGGCAAAATACTTGTTGTCAGATTCATGTCCTCCACATACAATTACATAATTAGAACACAGGTGCCACATAAGAAGAAAGGAGAGTGTAAGTCCTAAATTTACTATACTCTGACTGTTATAATATTGATTGGTTTGTTAGTAAAATGTGACTTCTAAACCATCAAATTAGAATGAAAGAGTGTCATTTTATATTTTATGTAAGATTAAAAATATCTTCAAAGTCATTCTGCCCATACACGTGTGCATAAGTAGAAACACAGGGAAATTTAAACTGCCACTTTTTATTAAGATAAAGGATTCATTATTAACCTTGGGGCCACAGATCTAAGGGTCTATGGGCAGATTTCAAAGGCTCCAGGAAATTGGATGGGAAGACAATTATACCTTTATTTAAATACAACCAATTTCCTTTGAAATCCTATGTACTGTATTTTATGCATTTAAAACCATTATTCACCAGACTGATAAAGGAAACTATTAAACAAAACAAAACAAAACAAAAAGGTTAATAAGCCCTCTTGTGGAGAAAATAGACTGAATTTTTGAAACTAAGACTTCTAGTGACATATGGGGTAGGGATGGTCATTGTCCTGGTAACCCTGAGTTAGTGGAATTTTGGAGAACGGTTTTGCTTTTGAAAAATAAGAGGGAGATAGAAATATTTCTGCATAATTAGTTAGCCCCTATAATAGAAACAAGTCCTTCAACAGAGACCTTTAAATAGGAGCAAGAATTTGGTATATTTTCCCAACTATGGTGAATCCCAGAAAGGAAGTCAATAAGTAATTATTAATTTATTTATATTAATTTATTACAGACACTGGGGTGTATGGGATGTTCAAGGAGGACTAGCATCTTTGGGGTGAGGGGTTGCCAAGCTCTTTTAAGCTCTGGTCATCTATCTTTGGTGTCTATCTGACTCTCAACTCTCACCTCAAGCTATAAGAAATTATAGCATGTACAGTGACCACACCCAGGTAAATTACCTGAGCAGAACTGCTAAACTAGGTTGAAGGTAACCAACCGGCTTCAAACTTGACAGTGAATTGAGAGAAGTAGGAGAGCATATATCTTGGGCATACATCCCAAGCATGTTAAGACTTCCTTTGGCAGAATAGGTAGATGAGAACAATATGTTCTAACAGCCATGAGGCAGTGGAAGCAGGTGCTGTGAAATTCTAAACGTTTGGTCAGACATTGAAAAAACCAGTCATCCACTACATCCTAAGCCATTGAAGACTGTCTTTACTTTTGTCTTTCCACTGGGCTTTAATAACTCAGGAATAGAGAGTGAAGACTGATGACTCTATCTCAATTCCAATTCATACACAAGTCAAGATGTCCCCCTGTAATGTCATAGCTCTTTTAAAAAATTAAGGACAAACAACTATATGCCAGGCACTGTGCTAAATATTTTATGAATATTACCTCAGTTGTTCCACACAACACATCCCTTGGGGCTAGGTGCTATTAATATCCCCATTTTGCAACTGAGGAAACAGAAACAGAAATAAGATTAAATGACTTGCCCATAGTCACGCAACTAGTAAGAATCTGAGATCAATTTTAAATCAGGTCTTCCTGACTCCAGGCCCAGAACTTCATTCAATCGAAGGCAGCTAGATGCTTCTGGACAGAGAGGTCCTACCTGGTAACTCAGGGAACACTGAGTGGTTATTTATATAAGTATATCCTGGTGTTAACTCTGGCCCTGGCACAAGTTGCATTCAAGAGCACAATGGTCTTTTCCCTATCTTGGGCAATGATGATATCAGTCACTATGCTAGACTCTAATGCAGTCTAGTTTACTGTGTTGTGACCCTGATATTCATTGTACTGCTCCAACTTTTTGTCAATCACTTTATAATGTGAGACCCATTGTAAACTACAAAGATTTGACATCCCTTACATAAAAGATCAGTGATATCTGGGACTCAGTGTTTCTGAAGTGAGGAAGCAAGGGAAGGATTTCTAGTCTTTGCTTTCTTACATATTTGGCTACATTGGTATTGATCCTTTTAAGAGGTTGTCACATTGCTTGTTTTCTGCTTGCTTGATTGTTTTATTTTCTCCTGATCCAGTGCCACCAAATTGGTTTCTTCTCAGTCCCATAGACTCTCCAAACATCATCTATCCTTTTCAGCATTGCTTATGCCTAGAATTTTCTCCCTATCCCATTTTACCCTCTAAATTCTTAACCAACAGACAGAAAGCAGTGCAGAGGCCTGGAATATGACCTGGGGTGCATAGAGGCCTGAGAGACCAGATAGGGCCCTGGATGATGCAGAGGCACAGACCCTGAATCACACAGAGGCCCAGACGATGCCTGATCAGTGTTGACAAGTTGATCCACCAACAGCCAGTGCCATTGCTAGGCCTATCACTGTAGGGCTGGGACTGGACAGAGCAGGGTAACAGTCAAACACGGGGTCCCTGGCAGGGAGAGCAGCTACTCATGCGACTACCAACCCATAGCCTGGAAATTGAAAAAAGACCCAATCTGTACTTTCAGGGACCAGGATTGCAGAGAGAACCCTGGCTGCTCCAATCCCACCCTCTGACCATTAAACATAGTAATTATTGCCACAAAACAAAACTTTAAACAGTAAAGGCTTGGGAACCCTAGAGGAAGGGCATGGCTAGGGCGCTGCCTCAAAATGGGCAAAAAGGAGACTGCAAAGACAAAGACTCTAGAGTTCCTCCTGAGAGGGAGGAACCAAATTTAGAGGGAGAGAGTGTTGACTCCACACCCACAGCTGAAGCCTAAACAGGAATTGGTCTGAAGCATAGAAAGCATTATTAGATGAGCTCAAAAATAACTTTGAAAACCAAATTAGAGAGGTAGAAGATAAAATGAATAATTCTTTTAAAATCAAATTTGCAAAATTAGAAAAACATTGCAATGAAGAAAACAGCTCCTCAAAAAGAAAAAAAAAAGTGTGATATGGAAAAGGAGCTTCAAAAATTAACTGAGGGGGGGGCGGAGCCAAGATGGTGGAAAGGAAGCAGTAACCTCGCTGAGCTCCTCTGTCACTAAGTCCAAAAGGGTAAATCTGAGCAGATTCCAGAGTGACGAAGCCCAGTGGAAGACAGAGTGTGGCAGAATCCAGCACAGGAGGTTGCCCAGAGTGCCCGCACAGGTCGAGCGCAGAGCGCGTGGGGTCTGCACAGCTCAGACCTAAGAGCAGGCAAGCAGACTACACCAGAGAGAGAAAAAGCCCCAGCCTGCAGACTTACCAAGGACGAATCGCAGTCATCTCGCAGAGGGAACGGATCATTGGAGCCAGGTAGGAGAGTCGGGCCCCCAGTGGAGAGAGTGGCTTCTCAGGCTGCATTCAGCCCCCAGCCTGGAAATTTAGAAACTGCCTGCCTGTATGATACAGGGGCTGGAATGGCAAAGTAAATTCTAGCTGCTCCGATCCTCCCATCCCTCCTTCATGAAGCAGAAAACCCAAAGATAAGTCTCCCACCCAGATTGAAATCCCAAGTTAATGGAAATAGCCTCAGGCTTGAGAATCTCCA